>CAJQZJ010034276.1:1049321-1085929 GCA_907164525.1 Lophiomys imhausi | reverse complement strand
CACACACACACACACACACACACACACACACACACACACACACACACTTACACTCATGCAATGGTACTAAGTTTGGGACTGTTTAAAGCAGATGCCCATGAAGTTTGCACATATTTAGCACTACTTTGCAGAGACAGGTAAGATATAATGCTGAGGGCTTCATTTAGGCTAGAATGCTATAAGCAGTGTTTAAGGAACCCATCCTTTGGGAATTTGGAAGAACAGAATCCTGAGAATAAAATGCTGAAAGCAGAAACTTCCCAATGTAGTTTCAGAAAGGGAAAAGAAATAAATGATCAGAGTACACTAAAGTTATACTCTGGTATGCTCATATTCTCATAAATGGAACATCACTGCAAAATAATAGACCAATTTGTTTACAAATGAAATTTCATCTCAGGATAGTCTGAGATTCTCTCTTGTTTTTTAATAATTTATTTTTTATTTCTTCAAGTTACATCTCAATCACAATCCCCTCCCTACTCCCTCCTCCAGTCCCACCCTTCCACCCTCCTCCCCCTCAACCCCCCATCCTCTTCCCTTTTTTTTTTTAGTTCAAGGTATTTCTTCCCCCCCCAACAGCTCTCCCTTTCAGTCCAACAAATGGTTCTTTTTCTTATAACTATAAATACAATACAAAACAACAGAAATAAATAGGCCACAAATATGTGAGTTATATGGCTTAGCATACATTCCCAATGTCCAGTCCATATGTATTTGGCACCTGACTTTAACATTCTACTATCTAACCATCTCCATGAGTTTAAAGTTCTATATCTAACTCAGCTTTCATACTAACTTGCCTCACAATTTTAAAAATATCTTCTTAGATCCAGAACACCCTCTTGATTCCTAAACAACTCAAAATTTAACTATGAGACTCTATTCTCTCTTCTACAGTTAGTATTCTGCTTGTAAGATTTGTCTGTATGGTTCCTATTTGAGTCCATAGTTTTTTTCATTTACGATTTCCTTCAGTTTGGATTTTATTGATTCTAACTTTTACTTTCAGGTCTTGAAATTTTTTTTTAATTTGTGTAATTCCACTTTTTCTTGTGTTTTCATAGATTTCTTTAATGATTTTATTCAATATTTCTTTCTGAACCTCTATCATCATCCTGAAGACTTTGTTATGGTCTTTGTCTTGTGTTTCAGCTATGTTAGAACATTCAGGGCCTTATGTGGTAAGGTTGCTGGACTCTAATGGAGACATATTGTCCTGGCTATTATTCATTGTGTTTTTTTTTTTATGATGGTGTCTTGGGACCTGGGTTTGGGGTGATTGTAATTTTCAGTGCTGATATCTGGTTCTGTCTTTGTTGACTGGGTGTTTTGTTTCTTGATTTCTGTTGCCTTCTCTGGTTTCTAAACTTATGTAGTGGCTGTGTGTTACCTGGTAGGGATCCTTCCAGGTGTGGCCACTGGTGGGTGGTTCAGGCTAAAATGTGTTTCTAGGTATTGGAAAGTGACAATTAGAAATGGGAGTTGCCTGGGAAGAAACTGTGGAAGACCACAAATAGTAGGAAAACAGGTTGTTCTACAAGGATTTATTTGCCTAATCCTCTAAAAATAAGATCAGAGATGTGGCTTTTTATTTGCTTGATTTTTTTATATTATTATTATTTTTATTATCAGTTAGAAGCATATTTATTTTATAATGACAGACAGAAAGGGTGTGGCTCTGGATAAGAGTGGAAATGGGGATAATCTGGGAGGAGTAGAGGGAGAAGAGTCCATAATAAGAATACATTGTATGAGAAAAACATTTATTTTCATTAAAAGGATACAAACAGAAAAGCATCAGAAAAAGACAGAATAGCTTTCCAGATACACCATGTCTATTTACTTCTTGCTGTTCTAATCCAGATCTAGAAAGAAAATTACAAGATACTGAAGGCATGAAAAATGCACAACAAATAAGCCAAAAAACAAACAAATAAACAAACAAAGCAACAACAACAAAAACAAAAAACAGGCCCAAACTGGCTGTTGTGTTCAAAGTGGAGAGAACCACCCCAACTGTTAAAGGTATCAGCATTATTACAGAGAAAATCTATTTCCCACATTTGGAATATTGAGTTAATGTCATAAGAGTAACACCTGTCTAGTAAAAATAAACCCTTAGTGAGACTGTAATTTCATTGGAAAGAAGATTGATTGCCTTTAACTGAAGATTGCCTTTCTGAATTCCCTGTTCTAAAATTGTCATCTAGGAAAGTGTTAGTTTATTAGCAAATGACTAATAGTAATAAAGTAACAAAACTTTCTCAATGTGATATCAACTTGTTCACAGATCTTCCTATTTCAAAATCATTAATTTATAATTACATGGGGAACAATAAAAAGATTTTGCAACATTTATATATTCCCTTGTGTTCAAGGTTGTAATCTGGAAGTAGCTCTGTAGAAGATTCATTGAACCCTTGGTTTCAATAATATATGATCAATAGCGTTAGGAGGAAACAGAATTACTTACTGTTTTTCCCAGACTCTGTAATAATTTGTTCATAGGGTTAGTTAGTATTTTTTATTTTCAGAATGTATGGTGCTAGGAAATTAAAAATATTCAAAATTAAAATTTAGTATCTTACCACAAAATTATTTTTTCAATAATACCCACAATTCTACAAATAAATTCATGATAGTTAAAAAGAAAAACCGTTATCATCAGTTATATTTATACTTTTTAAAAAATTAAGAAATAAGCACCAAGAAGTATTGTGCTTATTATTTCTTTACATAGGAAAAATTTAAATCATGGAAACTAATTATTTTAAATATGAAATCTTTGATCTTTTCAAAACTTTTGTGGTTTTGTACCATAACATAAAATATCACTCTAGAAAGTCTAAATCTAGCTTTCATACACATATTTAGTATTCAAAATTCTATGCAGAATCTTGAATTGTTTTTCATAATGAACTGTAGAATATGACCTCTCTTAAAGACAGGAATCTGATTGAGATTTTTTTTCTGAAATATAGCCATAGTTTTTTATGGTCATTATATAAGCAGACTGTTTTTATTTTCTATTTTAGCTTCATTTAGCTTTGGGGAACACAGCTGGCAGAAAAAAAAAATGTGTTATCATTACACACATGTCAAAAAAGATAGTACACACTTCAGTAAATGCATTCATTCAACACATTCATTTGGCAACTTCCAGCTGCTACATATGTGCTACATAACACAACCTTGAAATGATCTGCTAAAGTGGGAATTGAAAGCAAGATTTACTTCAGTGCAAATGTAAAGCTAATTGGATAATATAATTTGCAGTTTATTCCCTTACATTCCTATAAAACACAAATCACTCTTAGTAGATTTTTTTAAATGAATTTACGATGCTCATCAGAATAGTTGTTCAAGCATAGTGAATTAAAAGTTTCTGTAAATATATTAAGAAAAAAAGCTCACAGTATTTTTTTTAGGCATGGTCTGTGGAAACTATTCTATACAAAAATAGTCAATGTACTTGTATTATTTTTAGTTGTTTTGACTATATTCATATTTATGAATTCATTTAGAAATCTTATCATTTTCCCAAGATGTATTCAAATAACTTCAGAAATAGATCCATAGACAATAAAGAATTGAAGTTAAACTAGAAACAATAAACTATTGTTAATCACTAATAACCCTCTGAGAGGATTTGCTTGAAAATTGCATTGAAAAATTAAAATTTGCCTTAACTCTATAATGGTTATATAAAATGCTTTATTTATGAGAATATGTATAAACTTAATTTTGCAAGGATAACAAGCACATACAGTGTTGAAATACATTCTTCTTCTTTTTAATTCTTTTTAACATTTATTTAATTCAGGTTACATCTTGATCACATCCTCTTCTCTCGTCCCTTCCGGGTTCCACACTCCCACACTCTATCCCCTCTTACTTCTATTCTCCTTTGATGAGGGTAGCCCACACGTATCAGCCCCCTCAGTTCATCAGTCACATGAGGGCTAAAAATTTCCTCTTGCTCTGGGGCATGACATGGCAGCTCAGCTAGAGTAAAGTGTCCCACTAACAGGTAACAAACTCCAAGGCTGAGACTGCCCCCGTAACATGCAAAGGGATCTGAAAGAAGACCAAGTTGCCCATCATCTATATTTGTATGGGGGGGGGGTCTAGGTCTAGTCTAAGATTAATTTTATTTTTCTGATTAGTCTCTATATGCCTCTAGAGTTCTAGGTTGGTTGGTTGGTTCTGTTGATCCTCACCTGTTGATCTTGGCTAAGATCAAAAACTCAAGTGAAAGGACATGTTGGCCAGGATGTGCAGAAAGCGTAGTACTCACTGGTGGGAATGCAAACTTTTACAACCACATTGGAAATCAGTCTGGCAATATCTCAGAAAACTGGGAATAGTTCTACTTCAAGACCCAGTCTTACCACTCCTGGTCGTATATCCAAAAGATTCTTCATGAGACCACAAGGACATCAGCTCAACTATGTTCACAGCAACTTTATTTGTAATAGCTAGAAACTGGAAACAACCCAAATGCCCTTTAATGGAAGAATGGATTTAAAAACTGTGGTATATTTACACAATGGCATACTACTTAGCTTTCAGCATCAATGATATAATGCAATTTGAAATCAAATGTATGGGACTAGAAGAGCTCATTCTGAATGAGCTAATCCAGACTCAGAAAGATACACATGACATTTATTCACTTATAACTGGATGCTAGCCATATAGTACAGATAACTACCCTAAAACCCACAATCCCAAAGGAACCTAGCTTAACTATCCTACAAGAAATTCCACCCAGCAGTAGATCAAAACAGATGCTGAGACACACAGTGATATATTTGGTGGATCTCTCAGAGACCTATATAAGAGTGGAGAGACTGGAAGGGAAAATACATTCTTCTTAATTACTGGTATTCGTGGTAGCTGAGCAGCCATATGCAAAAGAATGGCAAATCCCTTTCCTTGCCTATGCACAAAAACAATTCGAAATCTACCAAAGGCCTAAATCTGAAACTGAAACTCTGAAATCAATATACAATGAAAATGAATGTAAAAAAAAAAAAAGGAACACTAACAAACAAACCAATTTAATAAAGTAGAAAATAAACCTAATACTACTAAAGGTTTGGCTTGGGAAAGGTAGATAATGGGGAGTTTTTCAGGAATAAACAGCTTTGCAAACATGCTAAATATCTTTGGATTCAGCCCAGTACAAACACACACACACACACACACACACACACACACACACACACACACACATACACACACACACACACACACACACACACACACACACACACCATGAGAAATAAACTCTAAACATACATTTCTCAAAGAAAACATATTAATGGTTAATAAATATTGAAAATTAGAAATTTCATTAAATATACAATGAAAAAGAAAAAATATAAAAAGCTATCAACCCACAGCTAAAATATTAATCTTCAAAATAATTATAAATGACAAATGAGGATTAAGAACTTAGAATAAATATATTTTATATATAATCTTGGCATGCATGCAAATTCCTGAAGTCATCATGGGAAAACTATTCAGATTCCTTAAACAAATATAGAAAACCACAAATACACAAATGAGAATACATTCAAAAGATATAAAGTCCTGAAACTAAAAAACTGGATCCAAAGCCTTATTAGCAAATATATTTATTAATAATTATAAACTGTTATATTAGGGCAGTGGAGCAACCAGTGGAGCCTGGCGGGACAGTGTAGGTCTGGCAAGCCTGTCTTGCCTTAGCTGGAGGCCTGACCTGTCCTGTTGATAAACCCTGAGACCAAAGACAGCCATTTTCCCAAAATTTAGCACATCAAGACCTTTTAATTTTTTCAAAGCTTAGCCCTTAACTGGAGAGTATCAACTAGCTAATCTAAATTAACCCACAACCTAATCCCAACCACCCGTGTGACTTGCTGTACCTTCAGAGCTCACACCATGTTGTTCTGCTGCTTCCAGTTCCTGGCTGGGAGTTTTCTCTGTGCCAATCTCAGGGTTCCTAAATTCTTCCCAGGAATTTCTGACTTTCTATTCAGCTAATTGGCCATCAGCTATTTATTTTTTTTTATGTTTATGTGTTACTCCAGGTTACATCTCCATCATAGTTCCTTCTTTCCATCCCTCCCTTCCAGTTCCGTCCTCCCGCCCTCTACCCCCTATACCTTCCATCCCACTTCTCCTCTGGAGTGGAGTGTCCCTACATATCAGTCCCTCACCAAAGTTCAGCAGTCATATGAGGGCCATGAGCCTCCTCATACACTGGGGATCTACAAGGTAGCATCACTAGGGCAAAGTGTTTCATTGACAGGTAACAAAGTCTATGTTCCTGTTCCCTTTGGTGCATTGGCTGTTGTATAGTTATCTTGTACTATGAGACTAAAGTCAAATTATAAGTGAATAGATGCCATTTGCATCCTTCTGAGTCTGGGTTACCTCACTCAAGATGAGCTTCTCTACCCACATTTGTAAAAGAAAATCTTCTAAAGCTTAAAACTCACATTGATTCCCCACACATTAGTAGCGGGAGACTTCAACACCCCACTCACAACAATGAACAGGTCATTGAGACAGAAACCAAGCAGCGACTTTTATTAACCAATCAGTGAGTGCTTCAGAAAGGTTAGTAACCACATCTCTGAGCACTGAAATCAGCCTCTGAGAACTAGTTTACAAGACCTTTCTCCTTTAAACATTGATGTTTATTGCAACAATATTCACAATTTTCAAAATGCATATCTTACCCACAGGACATTCATTAAATCAATGGATACTACTAGCTTATAAATAATATTAAATCTTCATGCTCAGAAACATGAAATAAAATGGAGTATATAATATCTGCATATTAAGAAACAAGGTATGCAGAAACATACTTATTATATATTTACTCTCACCTATGGAAATCAGTAAGCAAACTTATAGATGTGCTGGATAGAACAATGGCTGTTAAAGTTGCAGATGGTAGAACAGAGAAGAAGAAAGAGCTTGAGGGTGCCAAAAGAGGCAGAGTGTGTGGAGTGTTTTGCTGAGAATCAGGCATGAGTGAGCACATATAACCAATGTGTGATGTATAAATCTATGTAAGATATAATCATCTCTACAATCCTCAATAATTTTTAAAGTTAATACATTAATTAGTATAATAAAAAAATCTAAGGCTTTTTACAAAAACTTAATATCATGGCAAAATATAAGTGTACAATCATTATTTAATTTTAAAAGCTTTAAACCATGTACTTATTGGTTAAAATAACACTTTTCCTACAAAGGAAATTTTATATGAGAGGATTTTCCCAAGTTCTTTGTTTAGAAAATAAGGAATTAAAAACTAGAACTCTGTAAAGATATACTCTAGAAAATAGTTCCATACAGTATATGAGTATTTAAATTTTTAAATCATTTCAGATTCACAAATTATAATTCACAAAAGTAATAAACACAATGAGAGGGAGAGAAAGAGAAAAACAGAGAGAGATTGCAGTTTCATTACAAGTGTAAATTTTTAGAAATTAAGAGAATTATAAACTAAGTGCTTCCTACACACAAATACAAATGTGAAAATATGCATAACAAATGATTGCAATATTTAGGTCTGTGACCTAGTGACTCACTCTGTGAAATCAATACTTAGATTAAACCTAGTAATATTATGGATTATACAATCTGTATGAATAACTGATACTAAAATAAATGTATAACAGTTATATATTTCATCTTCAGTTGTATGTACTTACAGGAATTTTTTTTCATTCTATCTTATAACCCATAATCAAGGTATCTGACTAAAATGGTAGTTAACCTTAAGACATAAATATGATTTGCAATGTTTTTCTATTAATCAAGAAAGCAATTCTTCACATTGTTTCAAACAATGGAAAATTTTAGACCTCCAAATATATATACATATATATATTTATATACATATATATCCCCACATATATATATATATATATATGATTTCAAAATTTAAAGACCAAATCCATTTGTAATATGTCAAATAAGTGAAACTGAAATAACTTTGGAGGTCCTCTTTTCCAAAATCAACAGTATTCTTTGGTGAATGTATTCCAGGCATACACCAGCATGTTAATGTTGCTTGAAAAATTTTACCTGATATAACTCTCACAAATCATCATTATGTATCTGCATATAAAAACAAGGTCAAGCTTCACTTTTTAAAAATGATCCTTTTGGGACAGGAGTGATGGCTCAACATTTAAAAGCAGTGTCTCTTCTTCTAATGGACCCAGGTTTACATACCAGCACCCACATGGCTGTTCCAAACTGCCTGTAATAGCTGGGCGTGGTGGCTCATGCTTTTAATCACAGAACTTGGGAGGCAGAGGCAGCTGTATCTCTTTGAGTTCAAGGCCATTCTACAGAGTAAGTTCTAGGGCTGCCAGAATTTTTACACAGAGAAACACTGTCTCAAAAAACAAAAACAAACAAACAAAAAACAACAACAACAAACAAACAAATGGAAAAATGAAAGAACCAAAATAACAACAACAACAACAAAATGGAACTGGAGTACATGTAAATTTAAGTTAAAATGAAAATGGAGTTTGGTAGTTACGAGAATCAAGTATGCTAATAACAAAAAGTATGCATTTCCACAGTCAACTCTTCTATTCATGAAGTGATTTATTGTACTCATCTTTCAATGTTCCCATCTGCATCATTGACTATTCTTAAATTTTCCTTAAATTTGGAAAACAAGAAACCTGGATTTCAAGTCCTTTCTTTTCTCAGAATATGAATTCCAGGTATTTTTCTTCCAGTAAGAGTTCAGGAGGGGGGCGGGCCAAGATGGCGGCGACCTACACTGACCCATTTTGAATGCAGGGAAAAAAGAGCCATAAAAAACACAGAGTTATTGGGCACTGTGCAAAAACCGGAGGGGCTAGACCCCCACCCCCCGGGAATACTCACAGCTCCCAAGGGACTGTTAAAAGTCCCATGGCAAGGCTCTCCCCATCTCTCACAGCCACTAAACCCGGGATTCGGGAACTCCCATTTGGAGAGGCGCCTGGTAAGATCGATCCCAACTTACAGCAGGCAGAATCAGGGTCCACTTGGCCATAGATCGCTGGCCTATTGGGCTCCCCACACATCAGGTTGAACTTATACCCACTTAAAAAACTTTGAGAGATAGTGGAAGGCTTAGCAAGGAACAAACAGGGGGCTCAGCGGGTGGTCCGCAGCCGCTCGTGAAGCAGAGGGCAGGAGGTTCCCAGAGAGCGCGGGAAGCTGGGAACACAAAGGCAGGTGGGAGGGGCCGAATCCTGCACACTCACAGTAGCGCAGCTGGGAAGGGAGCACGGCTGGCAGGTCCAAATCCCCGCGAACCCACAGCAGGTCATCTGGGGAGTGAGAGAGGCGTGGGTGGGGCCAGGGATCCCTGCACCCACGGCTGAACTGCTGGGACGAGAGGTTCACTCAGGCAGCCAGAGGATCCCGGGCTTGGGGTACCCACGGGACCCGTGGCGGCGCAGACAGGAAGGGAATCAGGCACAGAGTCCAGCCCTGTGGCCAGAAGCCTAGAGAGAAACCAGAAATCGGGACCATAGCTGTATCCTGGAAAATCCAGACATATTAGGTGTGGAGCCAGACCCTGTCAGCCTCCGTGACGACAAACAAAGCCCACAGAATCTGTGCCTGGGCAAACAGGCCCATACCATCAGAACCATTACAGGCTGATAACTCAGAGTGCAACATAGGGAAGTCTGAATAGGGAGCAGTGAAACAATGCTGGTCCATTACTAACAACCTGGGAATAGGCTGCACAAGCTCACAGTGCCTCAGGCGATTAAAACCACAGTGACCTTGAAATCCCCCTGTAAGCAATGACAGATAGCCTAGTAACTCATCCCCTGCACCAAATCATCCACCTTGGTTCCAAGCACAGAAAACAGACAGCTAAACGCATCCAATGGCGAAAGGTCAAAAAAAAAAATAGAAATCAAGGAATTATGACTCCAACAAAGCAGAATCATCCTAGCTCATCCAATTCGAATGACCACACACCAACAAAAACACAAGAACACATTGACAATTCTGCATTATGGAAAGTGATAGAGTCCCTGCAAGAAGAACTTAAATCTATGAAGGAATTCAAAAAAGCCACGATTCCACAAATCAAAACAAGGAACAACACCATTAAAGAGCTCCAAGCCAAGGTGACAGAGCTTGAACAGGAAAAGGAAAAAGCCACGAAAGATTTTCGTACAAAAACAAGCAAGCTAGAGAAGGAAATGTACAAAATGAACAAAACCATACAAGACATGAAAATAGAAATAGAAACAATAAAGAAAACACAGTCAGAGTTAAAAGAGGAAGTGGAGAACCAAGGGAAGAGAACAGTAGCTACGGATGTGAGTATCAAAAATAGGATGCAAGAGATGGAAGACAGGATCTCAGGCATGGAAGATTCAGTGGAAGAAATCAGTACAACATCCAAAGAAAATGAGAAGGCTAAAAAATCTCTCACCCACAACATCCAAGAAATCAAGGATTCAATGAAGAGACGGAACCTAAGAATTATAGGTATAGAGGAAAGAGAGGACTCCCGACTCCATGGTCCAGGAAATATCTTCAACAAAATCATAGAGGAAAACTTCCCAAACCTGAAAAAAGAGATGCCAATAAAAATCCAAGAGGCTTACAGAACACCAAACAGATTAGACCAGAAAAGAAACTCCTCTCGCCACATAATAATTGAAACCCCAAATGTACAGAACAAAGAAAGAATATTAAAAGCTGTAAGAGAAAAAGGTCAAGTCATATACAATGGCAGACCCATCAGAATTACACCTGACTTCTCCCCAGAAACGTTAAAAGCTAGAAGGGCCTGGTCAGATATACTACAAGTCCTGAGAGATCATAGGTGCCCAGACAGACTACTTTACCAAGCAAAACTCTCTGTCAACATAGATGGAGAAAACAAGATATTCCATGACAAAATCAAATTTAAACAATATCTACCCACAAACCCAGCCCTACAGAAAATCCTAGAAGGAAAATCCCAACCCAGAGAAGAAAACTCCACCCAAGAAAACAAAGGGAGTAGAAAACCCCTCAGCAACTGAACCAAAAGAGGCACAGGACCACCACCTATACCAAACTAATGGGAAATAACAACCCCAGGTCACTAATATCCATCAACATCAATGGACTCAACTCCCCAATAAAAAGACACAGGTTTACAGAGTGAATCCGCAAGCAAGACCATTCCTTATGCTGTATAAAAGAGACACATCTAACTATGAAAGATAGACACTGCCTCAGAGTAAAGGGCTGGGAAAAGGTTTTCCAAGCAAATGGACCCAGGAAGCAAGCTGGAGTAGCCATCCTAATATCAAACAAAACAGACTTCCAACTGAAGTTAATGAAGAAAGACAAAGGAGGGCACTATATACTCATTAAAGGGAATATTCATCAAGAGGAAATCTCAATACTGAACATCTATGCCCAAAATACAAAGGCACCTACTTTCGTAAAAGAAACACTTCTGAAACTTAAAGCGCACGTCGATCACAACACATTAGAAGTGGGAGACTTCAACACACCACTCACAACAAAGGACAGATCATCAAGACAGAAGACAAACAGAGAAATATTGAGTCTAACAGAGATCATGAAACAAATGGACCTAACAGATATCTACAGAACGTTTCACCCAAACACAAAGGAATACACCTTTTTCTCAGCACCCCACGGAACCTTCACCAAAATCGACCACATAATTGGTCACAAGGATAGTCTCAATAGATACAAGAAAATTGAAATAACACCTTGTATCTTATCAGACCACCACGGAATAAAGCTGGTCTTCAACAGCAAAAGAATCAACAGAAAGCCTACACACACATGGAAATTGAACAGCTCCTTACTGGATGACCACTGGGTCAGGGAAGAAATAAAGAAGGAAATCAAAGACTTCTTAAAATCCAACGACAATGAAGACACAACATACCCAAACCTATGGGATACATTGAAAGCTGTGCTACGAGGAAAGTTCATAGCACTAAGTGCTTTCAAAAAGAAAATTGTGACAGCTCATATTAGTGAACTAACAGCTAAGCTGGGTGAATTGGAAAAAAAAGAAACAAACACTCCCAAGAAGAGCAGAAGACAGGAAATCATCAATCTTAGAGCTGAAATCAACAACTTAGAATCAAAAAGAACTATACAAAGAATCAATGAAACCCCAAGAGTTGGTTCTTTGAGAAAATCAACAAAATAGACAGACCCCTAGCCAAATTAACTAAGAGGCAAAGGGAAAGAACACAAATCAACAAAATCAGAAATGAAAAGGGAGAAATAACAAAAGACATTGAGGAGATCCAGAAAATATTCGGGCATTACTTTAAAAATCTATATTCCACTAAATTTGAAAACCTAAGCGAAATGGACAATTTCCTCGATAAATTCCACCTACCAAAACTAAATCAAAATCAGATTAACAGCTCAAACAGCCCAATAACACCTAAGGAAATAGAAACAGTCATTAATAATCTCCCAACCAAAAACAGCCCAGGGCCAGATGGCTTTAGCACGGAATTCTACCGGACCTTCAAAGAGGAACTAACACCATTACTTTTCAAACTCTTCCACAACATAGAAACAGAAAGATCACTGCCAAACTCATTCTATGAGGCCACTGTCATTCTGATTCCTAAACCACACAAAGACCCAACAAAGAAAGAGAACTTCAGACCAATCTCCCTCATGAACATAGATGCAAAAATACTTAATAAAATACTAGCAAACCGAATTAAAGAACACATCAAAAGTATCATACACCATGATCAAGTAGGCTTCATCCCTGGAATGCAGGGATGGTTCAATATACGAAAGTCTATCAATGTAATTCACCACATAAACAAGATGAAAGAAAAAAACCACATGATAATCTCGCTAGATGCAGAAAAAGCATTTGACAAAATCCAACACCCCTTCATGCTAAAAGTTCTGGAGAGAACGGGCATACAAGGACCATACCTAGAAATAATAAAGGCAATATACAGCAAGCCAGTAGCCAACATCAAATTAAATGGAGAGAAACTTGAAGCATTTCCTCTAAACTCAGGGACAAGACAAGGATGTCCACTTTCACCATATCTCTTCAATATAGTACTTGAAGTCCTTGCTAGAGCAATAAGACAACTAAAGGAGATCAAAGGGATAAAAATTGGAAATGAAGAAGTCAAATTATCCCTATTCGCAGATGATATGTTAGTATACATAAGCGACCCCAAAAACTCCACCAAAGAACTCTTACAGCTGATAAACAACTTCAGCAAGGTGGCCGGATACAAATTTAACTCAAAAAAATCAGAAGCCCTTCTTTATACAACAAACAAATATACCGAAAAAGAAATAAGGGAAACAACCCCCTTCACAATAGCCACAAACAACATAAAATACCTGGGAGTAACTCTAACCAAGCATGTAAAGGACCTATATAACAAGAACTTCAAGCCCCTGAAGAAAGAAATGGAAGAGGCCTTTAGAAGATGGAAAGATCTCCCATGCTCATGGATAGGTAAGATCAACATAATAAAAATGCCTATCCTACCAAAAGCAATATATAGATTTAATGCAATTCCTATCAAAATACCAACACAATTCTTTATAGACCTGGAAAAAGCTAGTCTCAACTTCATATGGAACAACAAAAAGCCCAGAATAGCTAAATCAATCCTGTCCAATGAAAAAACATCTGGAGGTATCACCATCCCAGATTTCAAGGTGTACTACAGAGCAACAGTAATAAAAACAGCATGGTACTGGTATAGAAACAGACCAGTGTATCAATGGAATCGAATTGAAGACCCAAACATGGATCCACACACCTATGGCCAACTAATCTTTGACAAAGAAGCCAAAAACGCACAATGGAAGAAGGACAGCATCTTCAACAAATGGTGCTGGTCTAACTGGATGTCCACTTGCAAAAGAATGAAATTAGACCCATACCTATCACCTTGTACAAAACTTAATTCCAAGTGGATCAAAGACCTTAACATAAGGCCAGCCACACTAAAGATACTAGAAGAAAAAATAGGAGAAACCCTCGAACTCATTGGCACAGGTGATAACTTCCTGAACAGAACACCAACAGCTCAGGACCTGAGATCAACAATCAATAAATGGGACCTCATGAAACTGAAAAGCTTCTGTAAGGCAAAGGACACTATCATTCGAACAGAACGGCAACCAACAGACTGGGAGAAAATCTTCACCAACCCCACATCTGATAGAGGGCTATTATCTAAAATCTACAAAGAACTCAAGAAACTAAATGCCAAGAAAACAAATAATCCAATCAAAAAATGGGAGATGTAGCTAAATAGAGAATTCACAACGAAGGAATCCCTAAGGGCTGAGAGACACCTGAAGAAATGTTCAACATCCTTAATCATCAGAGAAATGCAACTCAAGACGACCCTGAGATTCCACCTAACACCTGTTAGAATGGCTAAGATAAAGAGCTCAAATGATAGCGCATGCTGGTGAGGGTGTGGAGAAAGGGGAACCCTACTCCATTGCTGGTGGGAGTGCAGACTTGTGCAACCACTATGGAGGTCTGTCTGGCGATATCTTAGAAATCTATGAATAACCTTGCTTCAGGACCCAGCCATACCACTTCTGGGTATACACGCAAAGGACCTCTCACGGAGACATAGGGAAGTCTCCTCATCTATGTTCATAGCAGCCTTATTTGTAATAGCTAGAAATTGGAAACAACCCAGATGTCCCTCAACTGAAGAATGGATTAAAAATTGTGGTACATCTATACAATGGAATATTACTCAGCTATCAGAAACAATGAAATCATGCAATTTGCAACCAAATGGATGGATCTAGAGGAGCTCACCCTGAGTGAGCTAACCCAGTCTCAGAAGGATGCACATGGCATCTATTCACTTATAGTAGGATTTATCTATATCATACAGGATATCTGTACTACAACCAACACACCAAAAGGAACAAGGACATAATTTTTTTTTATCTTTTTCTTTTTCCTTCTTTTTTTTTCTTTTTCCTTTTCCCTTCTCTTTTTCCTCTCTTTTTTTGTTGATATTCTTTGTTTTTGTGGGTTTGTGTGTTTGTTGGTCTTTTTTTTAGTATTCCCCCAGTAGCAATGAGACACCATTCACTGGCAGTACTGCCTCGTAGGCCCCCGGTGAATGAAGAGGCTCTTGGCCTTCATATGACTCCTGATCTGTGGTGAGAGACTGTTAGGCAGGGACACTCCACTCCAGGGGAACAAGAGGGAAGGGTGAGGGGGTAGAGCATGGGAGGGTGGGGCTGGGAAGCAGGAAAAGAGGACAATATGATAAGGATGTAACCTGAAGCAACAAATAAATTTATTAACTAAAAAAAAAAAGGCAGGGGGCAGGGCTGAAACACTGTGAATGGAATAGAGGATACAGCCATTCGGCCTGGTTTTGCAGACCTCTAGGTGTAGAGAAGACGTGGAGCTAAGGTAAAATACAAGAGAATTGTGGTATTAGAACATGCCTTTGACTTCTGCGGAGACGGGGGGTGGGGTGGGGGGGTGGGGGGAGCACCTTAGAGTTGGTGGTCTTATGTATTCTGGAGACATACGGAGCGGGGTGGTGAGGGTGCATACTCATGGCTCTTGGTCCCACCATTCAAGAAGAGTACACCCTTGGTCCCAGCTCCCAGCACACTGGAGACAGAAACGGGCAGATCCCGGAGCTCAGGGTCAGCCTGATGCAGGGCAAACTCTAAATAGAGAAAGACTTCGATCCAGGAGTGGTGGAACACATCTTTGATCACTTCAGATGGGAAACACAGGTCCCTGATCCCAATAATTAGAGTTCAGAGACACACACATGGGATTTGGAGGGACCTAGGTTTGGAGGCTACTTACAAAATGCCTTCTTGATGCAGGCAGATTGTCCTTTGGGATCTCAAAATATATACACTAGAGCTGGTTTAGCTCCAAGGTGACAGAATGATTTCTTCTTTAACCCGGTTGAAAGATAATGCTTTGTATGTTGTCAGAAGGCCAAAATTGCTTCAGGAGAAGTACTACCTAGCCCCCCCAACCCCCCCAAAAAAAAAGAAAAAAAAAAGAGGGCAATTGTCCTAGGGTTGGGATTGGGGCAGGGCTCTGTTCTTATCGTTCCAGGAGAATCGAAGTGTCCATTAGGGGAGCCCGGGGACGGCTGGACAGTGGAACCCTCAGCAGAGAGCAGAATCAGGCACCAAGGAGGATGGGGTACCCAGTTGATTCTGCCTGGCAGACTTCCTCAATAGCTGTCTCCATGGGGGGCCTGCAACCACCACAGCAATCCAATGTCACTGGGACCGCTCAGCTCTACACAATGCCCCGGTAGGAACCTCAGTGAAGCCTGCAAGATCAGCTTCTGCCTACAAACCCCTTAGGTCATCTAAACAGCTGAGAACAGAAGGACTGAACATAAAAGGAGTGTACTAACATTTTTAATCATTTTTCCCATTTGGCTTCGGGCCCCAAACAGGTCTACTACGACCCAAATCAGCAGTAAGTCACTTTAAGAGAGCGACGTCCCATGCCCAGTGGATGGGGAAGGTGTTTCTCCGCCCTTCTTTTAGGTTATTTGAAGAATAACTGAAAACTCTGATATGTAGGGGAAGAGACTACAATCTGATAAATGGTCCTGTCTTAATGGGTTTTGGAGGTTAGCCCCAGGGAATTCCTACTTTTCCTTTTCTGTATCCTTCTTCCTCTCCTATGTAGGAGTGCATGGGCTTGAGAAAAATGAGATATAGACATAGCACAGGAAGGTCCAAAAAGAAGGGGCAAATTATTGAATATGCCCTTATACCTTTGTATATTGATACAAAATTAGTAGTTTATTTGGGTAAAGTGGTATTGACCATTGTTTATTGTGCAAAAATAAGATTGTATTGGATTACATCGGTATTGATCTTTGTATATTGATACAAAATTAAGACTATAGTTTGCCACAATGGTATTGACCCTTGCATATGGACGTAATATTAAGATTCTATTGGGCTACATAGGCATTGATCTTGGTATATTGATACATAATTAAAAGTATATTTAACCACAATTGAATAGATCTTTGTATATTGATACAAATTTAAAGGTAACGCTTCCTAATGGTATCATACCTAGAGATACTTAAAAATAAAATGTGAAGCTCTGACCTCTTGATACCAACCATCTAAAACAGTCTAGGATAGTTAAAAGAAACTCCTAGTCATGCAAACATGTCACTTTGTTAGCTACTATGACAGTCTATCACAGATATTCTCTAAACCACCCAGTAATCAAGTTGCTAAGAGACAAGCAACATTTGCTTATCTAAATACAAGAGATGGATAGGGCATCTTCAAAAACCCCAAGAGATCTGCAGAATATGGCATTCAAAGATGTTATCTCAAATCAAGATTTTTTTTTGATATCGAGACATATCAGCACCTGACAGAACCCCCTATTCTACTCCAAGTAGAAGAAAAGCATCGAAGAACCTCCACTGTAAGATGGTTGAATTAGTGGCAATCCTTTCTCTTGGCATGAAAAAACCTCTTGCACCAACTGCAGACAGACTGCTGTCCAAAAAGGACAGAACTTGGTAGCAGGGAAGTCGACAGCCTAACCCTGCCAAGACAGGGTTGGTAAGTCCTTCATAATCCCTGCTCTACAACAAATGTCTGTCAGAGAAACAGGATCCAAAGGCTGAAGACTGATGCTGGAATGTATGGAGAGAAAATGGGAACTGTCCAGGCAGTCATTGGTATGTTCTTTCTTACTTTTGGAAGCTGCAGGCCCTGCACTTCCTATATAAGCAGATATATTTATCCCTCTCAGTTCTCTGAGGTGGTTGAAGAATAGACAGCTAGAGTCTCATAGTTAAATTTTGAGTTGTTTAGGAATCAAGAGGGTTTTATAGATCTACGAAGATACTCTTAAAAGTGTGTTGCAAGTTAATATGAATGTTGAGTCAGATATAGACCTTTAAACTCATGGAGATGGTTAGATAGTAGAATGTTAAAGTCAGGGGCCAAATATGTATAAACTGGACATTGGGAAGGTATACTGGGCCATTTAACTCTCATAAATGTGGCATATTTATATCTATTGTTTTGTATAATACTTACTGTTATAAGAGAAGGAACCATCTGTTGGACTGAAAGGGGAAACTTCTGGGGGGAAGAGGGTGGAAGGGCAGGATAGGAAAGGGGAATAGGGAGGGGTTTGTTACTGAGATGTAACTTGAAGAAAAAAAAATAAAGTATTTTAAAAAAAAGAATTCAGGAGGGAGAAAAGATTTTTAGAAAATTTCTCTTCTAAAGATCAAGTCAATGTTCACGGCCCCTAACTTCACTTTTGCTTATTTGTAGGAAACTTTTCTCAAACTGGACACATTACAGTTTTGCAAATCTTCCACAATAACTCTGTCTTAGATTGTAGTAGTTCTCTCCTCCTTGAGCTGTTGGAACATTTGTATCAACTGCTCATATGTCATAAGCTGACAAGAGTTTATTTAGCTTACATTTTAAAATTAAAATCACATTTATCTGTCACAGATATAGTGAATATGTGTTGATTCTCCACCTTTTCACTGTCTATTGCCTATATGTAAAGGTAAGTATTATTCAGGATTCTATCTCTATAATGGCATTACAAGGTAACTGACATTACTCTTCATGGTCAGCACAGATTCATAAGACCTACAACAAAATGGGACAAAATATTCATAAAAGGATCTTTCAATGTTTTCAGATTTACTCATATTTTAACTGTGAATCAAATACTCTTATAGGCATAATTGGTTCACTGAGAGAGATACAGATCTTTCTGAAAGCATGTAAAAAGAATTTGAGCATAAAAAAAGTTTATTTTTTTTTCTTAGAAACTTATTCAGTAGATATACTACAACAAATATAATTGGAGAGCATAGTATAACATATATTCACTGAAAATAACTTGTGACACACTGGATTAACCTTAGCATGTTTAGATATACATACATAGAGAAGCTATATGAGAGAACTATAAGCAGTGTTATCCCAGAGCAGTAGTTAGGTCTTCTGTAAAGATCTTATTGTATAAAGCCATTATTTAATACATAACAATGTCATGTTAAAATGATAAAATGTCATCATGTTATCTTAAAGGATCTATCAAGAAAAAACTTATCCTAAATTAACGTAGGTTCAGAAAAATCCAAGACAGGCTTGGAGTAACTTACAACTAGAAGAAGTAAGCTCAATATTAAGGAGAAAAATATAAAACACAAACAAACAAAAGTCCATGAAAGAAAAAATTTATACCGTCCCCCCAAAAAAAAAGAATCCAGGAGGCAAACAGAAAAATTCTTTATGAAAAGGCAAAGAATTATTTAAGTAACCAAATTAGTTTCTTAGCAGCAGAGTATAATTTTAAAAATTAAGTAAATACCAGTGAGATCAGGACTCACCATTGGGTAGTGGAGAACCAACTGAAGGGCTTTTTCCTAGGAAAGTCTGAGTGTGCCTGTAACCGAACTTTTAAATTATTATTTAACACTTCTTTATTTATTACTAAATTCACTTATAACAAACACCAACAATTTCTTAACTATTAATCCTATAAATTCCTACAACCCCTTTAACCTATCCACTAAACCTATTGATAATTATTTTTCTAACCTTTTAGAATGATACAGTCTCTGGGGCAGGTCCTCAGTTGTCAGGAACACAGTCTTTGTTGTAGATCCTTTAATGCACTTAGCAGTCCTTTTTCTGGATCTCTCAGATGCAGGTTGATAAGGGTAAGTTGGTTATTGCAGTCTCACCTTAAGTAAGGCTTCATGCTTTCTTCTCTGCGGGAGACCCCAGCTGTCTGCAGGCCAACTTACTTCTTTTGAATCAGGAACTCAGCTGCTCTGCCTCAGTCCTTAAAGCCAGGCACAATTTCCTTTAGGCCACTGTTAGGACAGATCAAACCCCTCTAGGCAAAAGCTGAGCCTCAGGGTTTAGTCCTTGGCCTTTTGGTGTCTTGCTCAGGCTTTCTTTGCTCACCAGCTTCTTTCTGCTTCAGGGAAATTTGGCCATCAAATGATGGCCAGCACTTTTTTCAGCAGGACTCTTGGAGCTCTCTAGCATCAGGTGCCTCTTCTCCTTCTGGGCTCCATGCACTGTCCTTAAATAGGAGGAACTCTGTATCAGCTTAATTTGGGCTCTGCCCACTTAGCAGCTGAAAACAATGTCAGGCCAGATACTTTGTTTCTTCAAGTCCATTAAGTCTTTCCTGTTTTCCTGACTTCAACCTTGTTTTTCAGTCTATTGAGTCTTTCCTGTTTTTCCTGACTTCAACCTTGTTTTTCAGTCTATTAAGTCTTTCCTGTTTTTCCTGACTTCATGCTGATAATGCTCTTCATGCCCCCAATTAAGAGACAGTATCAGAAACCCCTATATATTTTCTAAATCTAATTTATCTAACCCCTATATGTGCCTCTAAGTTTTATTTGTTAGTTACTTTCCATTTTGTGACAAAATATTTGAGGACATCAACTTAATTTTGGAATGGCTTATTTAAAATCACAGCTTCTGTCCGTGGTCACTTTGGCCCAATGTTTCCTGGTGAAAGAAAGTATCATGAAAGAGAGCAAACTGTTTCATTTCACACCATCAGTGATACAGATTTTTATTTTTTTCCTTTTATGGAAAGTAGACTTTACTAACAAAATATTACCTGATTATGGCTTTCCCTTCCTCTACTCCTCGCATTTCCTCCCCACCTCCATCCCACTTGTATCTCATTATATCTATTCCTTTCCTGTATCTCATTAGAAAAGAATAGACTTCTGAGAGATAATATTAACACATAACAAAATAAAATATATTAAACTAAAACCAAGACTATAACATCAAAGTTTTGCAACCCAAACCAATATAATAAAAAGAGTGCAAGAGAAGGTACAAGTATCCGGAACATACTTGTTCACATAATCAGGATTTTAAGTCCCATTTTTAAAAGGTAAAGTGGAAGCTATAATCTAAGCAGAGGGCCTGGTGCAGACCTGTGCAGTCCCTGTGTATGCTGCTTCCGTCCCTGTGAGTTCATATTATAATTTTTGCTCATGTTCATATGGAGGTTCTTATTCTGCTGGTGTCCTCCATCCCCTTGACCTCACATTCTTTCTGTCTCCTCTTCTGTGAGCACCCATGAGTTCTGAGTGAAGAAGTTTGATGGAGATATCCTGTTTAGAGCAAGTGTCCCTAGGTCTCTTGTCCTCTACACTATGGCTGGCTTTTGGTTTCCATATTTGTTTCCATCTGCTGCAGGAGGTAACTTGTTTGATGATAGGTGGAAATGGCCCTCATGTCTTAGTTTGGCAGAGTATCATTCAAAGTCGTTTTATCACTATGCTTTTTTTGTTTCGCTTTGTTCTCTTTTCAGTCCAGTAACACTTGACTTTATGCCATGTCCCTGGACTAATGTAGTCACTGGTTCTTGGTCACCAAAACATTGTCAGATATGGATTCCTGCTCCTGGCATGGGTTTTAAGTCAAATTAATGATTGGTTTGTTAATCCTACAAGATTTGAGTCATAATTTTCCTAGTATGTTTTTTAAGCAGGATACCACTGTAGATCAAAGATACATCATATCTATCCAATCTATTTCCATTTCTTAATGAAACCTATCTGCTCTCTCTAGTCACTTACGCTATATCTACCCTCTGTGGTTCTATGGATTGTAGCTTGATTATCATGAAATTAACAGCTAATATTAATATGTAAGTGAATTCACACCATGTTTTTTTCTAGTTATGGGAAGGGAGTCTGTCTACAGCAGTTACTCTGCTGCAGATGTGGAGTTAGGACTGGGTGATTGTATCTGGAGGAGCAAAGGGAGAGGTGAATATCTACAAATAAAGTATCTGCTTTCCTGGTGTGATTTTCCAAGGGAGGCACTGTGGTAAATCTACAATGTGTTGGGAAAAGGATGTAGATCAGGATGTAAAGATATGTAGTGTATATTAGAAATGTGGGTCAAAGAGGCTGCCACAGGTGTTTTGTTGTAATACTAGGGATGAACCTGGCAGATCAGATCTGGAGGAATAGAGAGGAAAGTGAAGATCTGTTGTCAGCCTACCTGCTTCTGTTACAGGAGTGGTCTATGAGTTACCAGGGATTGCCTACTGGAGTTTCAGGCTGGGATAAAACAAAGAATGAGGAGAGGAAGATTAGGAGGGACAGACATGTAGGATCTACTATTGATGGGTACAGCAGGTGGTCTGCTGAAGAGCTGAGCATAGGGAAATTGGACTTGGAAAATTGGTGATAAAGTGAATATCTTTAGTTAGGCTACCTGCTTCCCTGGACAGAGTCACGATGCACTCCCTTAATAGATGAGGTTTTGGGGAACAATTCTGCTGCAGAATACATGACTATATTCACAACATTTTAGTAACTATAAAATTATTTTGAAACAAAGTATATTTACATTATATAGCTTTGTAATACATGTAGTATTTTTGAATGCCACTAGTGAGTAGCAAATAAAAATCACATATCCATTTGAGAACTACTAACTCATAGTAGTCCAGTGCATCTACTCTTTTGAAAAATGAAGAAAAATAAAGCACAAAATTAATAAGGCCATGGCTGCTATTTCTGCATAGAAGGTACACTAGCCATGATACTATGACTTGCCCTTTTCCTATATTAATTATAAAGCTATCATTCAGAAAATTTCTGAGAAAAACCATGTGAGATCATATAGATATGTTAGTAATAACAAAGTACTGGACAAAGGAAGAGTATATACATAAAGTGCTAATTTATAATTTTCACATATTCATGTTTTCAGGCATCTATTGGACTTTATTCCTTACTGTAAGGTTCCAATGAATTACAATTTGAATGTAGCAGTATGTATCTGCACCACAAGGAAGGTTTTTGTAGAATAAGTTTGATATTCTGAGAACTGCCGAAATGATGCATCATTTATAATTTTCTTTCACAAATGCAAATTCTTGATTTAATCACTAAGTAAATATCAGCTTACCTCAGTCTTAAGTTACTTTAGCTTGTGACACTTGTGATGATAAATCTTGTCAACTTTACTGGATCTGGATCTGTAATCAACTGGGTACACCTGTGAGGGAATTTCTTGATTAGGTTATTTCAGGTGGGAAGTGGCATCAGCATGTGGGTAGCAGCTGCCAGTGGGACATAGATAAAAAGGAGGGTAAAGGCAAAAGCTCGATTTCAAATGCACTTCTTTGTGTCTCACTGGTAAGCTGAGTGCCTCTCCTTTCTTTCTGCTGACATTTCTTTATATTACTTCATTTCTTCACTGGTATCGCAAACAAGTTTCTTGTGGCTTCAGGCCAGGGAATACAGGGTTGTACACTGATAAGGTGATTGGTTTTTAGATTGTCCATTGGAAGACAAACATTGTTGGACTACACACACCATATCCTATAAGACAGTCTTATTATTTAGTTAATATTTCAGTTATGTTCTTTTAGAGCAGCATTCCTCAACATATGGGTCATGTCTCTTTTGAAGGTCAAACAACAGTTTCACAGGGGTAGCATATAAGATATATTGCATATTAGATATTTACTTTATGTTTCATAACAGCCAGCTTACAGTTATGAAGTAGAAACAAAAACAATTTTTATGATTGAGTGTCATCCCAACATGAGGAACTATATTAAATTGTCACAGAATTATGACTGTTGGAAATAACTGCTCAAGAGAACCATAAGGCATACAACACATAAGCAAACATACATTCACCCAGGTGGTAAAAGATTCCACCCAAGTCCCACATGATAAACAAATAAGGGTATTGAGTTTTTGTATAGGAACATGAGAGATTGCCAAAGAACTGAATCATTAAAAGTTTAAGATCATCATGAATGATGACCTCAAAAAAAAAAATACCAAAATTGAATCTGATTTAGTTAACACACACTCTCTGTTTTTGAAACTCTCTGCTCCAAGACCACATGAGGCAGAAATGTCGAAGGTCTACTATTGGAATTTTATAATGATGTCTAGTGATTTTTTTTTCCTCTCATACTAGGGAGCATTAACAGCTCTAGTATGGCCAAACTACTTACCATTTTCTTATTTTGTTTACTTCACTCTTTGAATATCAGACTTATCTTTGTGTTATAATGGCTATGAAATTCTTATCTTAGGACTAGGTCAAAAGTTCTTCCTTAATACAAACAATTCTCTGAATGTTCTAAGAAGTACACCTAAAGTTTTTAAGTATTCATGGAAAAAATAGAGAAGCCAACCTGGTCTATAACATAGCTAGTGATAATAAATACAAACATAACATATTAGTAGATTAGCAAAGAGAAAAATGCAATTATCAGAAAGAGTGGTATAGAAAGAATATCTTGTGTATTGTATGGATGCATTGTCTGTCAATTAAAAAACCTGTGGCCTATAGGAAAGGAAAGAATAGAAGTTGGGACATACAGTAGGCAGAAAGGATTCTGGGATAGAGCTAGGTGCATGGGAAGTTCACATATGTACATGAAAGAGGACAGACAGGCATATAGTACCTGAGCAGAGGTAACCAGCCACAAGACAGAACTTACATCAGAATAAATAAGTTATTAAGTTATGAGCTAATCAAGAAAAGAACCTAGCTCTATGGCCTAGGTATTTGTAAATATATTTTGAGTCTGAGTCATTATTCCAGGAGCTTGGGTCAGGAGAGAAATTCCATGCAACATAGTAGTTACATATTAATTAATTTGGGAATTTCATTAGGATTTGTTTATTATTATTGAACCACAACAATAAGAATTTTGAATAATAGTTTGTACTTATTCTTTGAAAATTTCATACAGTATATCATTATATCTACCTTACACTCCTTCCTTCTAAATTTTCTCATGTCCTCCAAATGAATTTTTCTCAATTTAATATCTTCCTTAATATTTAAAACTGAGTTGAACAAGTGATGTCATCTACTGGTGTGGTAGGTTTATGTACACGAGTACTGGACACCTATAGCCACACCCCAAAGAACATGGCTGTGAAGTCCTAGGTGCAATACTTCTGCCAGGTCCAGACAACCATGTTTCATAGCACTTTTCCCAAGATTCCTTTCATTATCTCTCATGACATTTCATAAGCCATGGATATGAAGGTGAAGGTTTATATAGACCTATGATCTATGGCTAAGGAGTCATGATGACTTGTTCTTAGCATTTTGAAGAGCAATTAGTAGTGGCATAATTCACTACTCAGTGAAAGGAGTATATATCTACAGATATTAAATATTTAGAAGGCAGCTTGGCATCAAGTCCTTTTTATCAAAACAGTAAGGCCCCTCCAATGGCATATGTTTCTCATATCCGCAGTCCATTTTCCAGGCATAGAGTATCAGGCATAACTTTTCTCCTGCAGAATAGGTCCCAATTCCAAACAAGAGAGCAGTAGGTCCTTCATGTACATAAACAGACTCTCCCCAAATGTACCAATAGGCACATCTCGCCACACAGGTCAGTGCTGTAGCATGTCTAGTCCAAAACTGAATTAAAAACATTGATGGCCTTACATTTATAGTTGATAGCGTAGAACTTTCTATTACTGTTAAAGCTAAGCAGTAAGGACAAAAGTTTCCCAGTGAGTTTGTGATTGGTTTATCTAAATCCCACATTTTTGTGTTTTCAGGAAAAGAGTTTTACCATCTACTTCTGGGCAACCAAGAGTCTGTATTATTATCTTTAGTGCATATGAGGCCTCCATAATCAACACTCTATTCATATTAGCATCTACTATCCCTACTGAACCATTACGGTGATCTTTTTTTTTTTTCACCCATCATACAATTTAAGCTGTCCGTGTGATCCTGTGTGTGGGTTCAATCAACTTGGATTTTGGTCAAGGACCACATTCTTTAAAAAAAAAAAAAACAAAAACAAACAAACAAACCAAAAACCCCTGATGTCTCAGCAGGTGTAATTTTTAAAAAATATTTATTACTTCAGGTTACATCTCTATCACAGTGTCCTCTTTCAACCCCCTCCCAGTTGGGCCCTCCCACCCTATACCCCCTATCCCTCCCAATACACTACTCTGGAGTGGAATTTCCCTTCATAACAGTCCCCCACCCCATTTCAGCAGTCATATGAGGGCCAAGAGCCTCCTCATACACTGGGGGCCTACAAGACAGCACCATTAGGGCAAAGTGTCTCATTGACAGGAAAAAAAGTCTGTAACTTTTTAAACATTTATTTACTACTTCATTACATCTCCATTAACACCCCTCCTCCACCCCCTCCTGGTGCTTCCCTCCCACCCTCTACCCCCTCTTCCTACCATCACATCCCTCCCATGTGGGGTGTCTCTGTGTACCAGTCCCGCCTCAGTACGTTAGTCACATGAGGTCAAGAGCTGCCTCTTGCACAGGAGGCATACATGGCAGGTCCACTAGGATGGAGTGTCCCACTGACAGGTAACCAAGTACCTGTTCCTGCTCTTTTGGGTCTATTGATTGTAGGATGGTTATCCTGTACTATAATGGCTAAAATCCAGTTATAAGTTAATATATGCCATGTGTATCATTCTGAGTCTGAGTTAGCTCACTCATGATGAGCTTTTCTAGTTACATCCATTTGGTTGAAAATTGCATGATTTCCTTGTTTCTGATAGCTGAGTAATATTCCATTGTGTAAATGTACCACAGGATTTTTGTTTGTTTTTTTGTTTTGTTTTTTAATCCATTCGTCGTTTAAGGACATCTGGGTTGTTTCCAGTTTCTAGCTATTACAAATAAAGCTGCTATGAACATAGTTGAGGAGATGTCCCTGTGCGTTGGTAAGGAATCTTATTTTTTTAATAGCTTCTCAGATAAGGGTCAGACTTCATGTCTACTTCATCCACCATTCAGGCATTTTTGTGTGGCTTGAGCTTGTACAGGTCTGGGGCATGCTATCCCAAGTTCATACATTCAACTGCCCTGCTACATCCAGAAAACTCTGTTTCCAGGTACTTACCTCCTTGGATGTGCATCTTTGTGATAATCGTTGAGTGTTGGGAAGAAAGCAAATATACTTATGTTCCATTTATAACAGAGGAATCCATAGGTTTTTAAAATTTATTTATTTTCTAAATTGTGGCCAATTTGGAGCTCTCTATATATCCCTGCTTGCTGAAAATAAAGCTTTTCTCTTGAGAATTGAGAGATATACTAATCTACTGTGATACTGATAAGCCATTCAGGAGTCATATTTTTCTATGTTCATATAGGACAATAATATTAATAGGTTTCCAGTGGAGTCTATGAACTATCTAGCTACAGAATCTTAACCTGGATAATGCTGCTAGGTATAGGTGTAAAGTTTTGTTTGTTTGTTTGTTTGTTTTTAACAAAACATAAATCAAATAAGAAAGTGGTTAGATTTTATAGTGGTTAATGTCTTTGAAATTTAATAAAATTGGTTTAATCTGTGAACTTGAAAAATAAAAGTATAACAATAAACAAAACTAAACAAATCCATTTAAGAAACCTTATGTTAATAAATATTTTTGTTTGAGAATATCCAATAAGGAGATAGATACTTCAAAGTATATTACAGTTCCTGTGAGTAACTGAATCTGATGATTCATTTATTGTTTCTAATAAGTGAGTGAGAAATAACTGCCAGAAAATGTTTGCTAAAAAAAGAAAACAAAACCAAAATACCAATATCTGAGAGGAGTTGGGGAAGGGAAAAATATGGTCAAAATGTATGAAAAAAATAATTTAAAAATAATGTATAGAAACAGTATGAAGTTTTCATTTATCTCTCCTCTCAGAAACTTCTTACCTCCCTAACCACCTAAGTTCATGTTCTTTGCCTCCAAAACAAAAATCAAAACAGAGAAAAAGCAAATGAGGCAAAAAGCTAATAAAACAAAGACCCCCCCCCAAAAAAAAAGTATTCACCTCACAACAGC
This sequence comes from Lophiomys imhausi, assembly GCA_907164525.1. Lineage (NCBI taxonomy): Eukaryota > Metazoa > Chordata > Mammalia > Rodentia > Muridae > Lophiomys > Lophiomys imhausi. The sequence goes on along the minus strand of CAJQZJ010034276.1, from coordinate 1,057,976 downwards.
ACCAAAAAAAAAAACCATGATTTTCCTGTTATTTGCATATGATACCTACAGGGAATAGGGGAATTAGTGGACTTCAGTGTAGTGCTTCACCAACAATATCAGTCATACTCTGGAGCCAGCTCCATGGCCAGGAATACTTGCCCAGTGTAGGAGGAACAAGGCCTGCCATTGAGCAAGAACAAGGTCTGCTGCTAAACAGTACATGTATGGCTAGGCTTCCACATGCAGCTGGCCTGACAGACCTGCCTAGGCCTGACACCTGCCCACACCTGCCTGGAGACTGATGATGCCACACTGTGTTGGGAGCTGTTTTGCCACTTACCTGAGCCCTGGAATCTGGGTCACTGATTATGTACCAGCTTATCCCCACCCCCAAGAGTCCTGAGCATGGGCCAGCCAACAACCCCGACTAAAACAAACTTCATGCGTTGTGCCTGCTTCCTGTTCTCAGGGCTGGGGTTTAGTCTGCTTTGACCTGTATCATTCATGTACCTGTTGTAACAGTCTCTTGAGTTCTTCTGTATTTCAGACATGTTCCTCTGATTCTCCCAGATACCGGGACCACATGGATTCATTGGAAAATTCTACTAAAATTTCAAAGAAGAACAAATGTCAGCACTCTTTAAATTATTCTTTTGGAGCTCAGTACTGGTGAAACATCCCAAGTATTAACAATTTAACCCTGAACAAATATATTGACTTGTGACTTATTCCTACACCTTATTTTATGTTTTAAAGTTAGGATATTTTTACAGTTATAGATATTAAATTTTGTCGTGTCCCCCTCGACCAGCAAGGACGACGCAACTCGCAAAAGCTCTTCTCAAGCAGTTTATTCAGGTCCCTTGAAAACAGTCTTCCGAATCCTTGCTTATGTCTCTGCTTCTCTGCTTGTGTCTCCGCTTGTCCTCCCCCAAGCCCTTATATGCCTACTCAAACCCAATCAGATCATGCCACCTGGTGATCCAAGATAGGCTCACAAGAGGAGGAAGCACACCGGGCTAGGCAGCTGCTACCAACTAAGGCTTGTTTACAGCTAAGCTTGAGCTTTCTGGCATCAAGCCAGGTGCCATCTTAGGGTTGCGGCTCACCACAGTTTTGTGGCTTGCCACAGATCCCCCTTTTTGTTTTAAAATGCAACAGGCAAGGGTAGAGGTCTGATCTCTGATATGCATGTAAAGGACATTGTAATGACCCCACGCCCAGTAGCCAACCAGACTGGTGCCATACCCGCCCGGTATCTTTTTCTCAGAGATGGGAAACTAGGATACCAACCCATATGCAGTCAAACATGCCCTTCTTGAAGTCGCTAGAAGCTGACCCCAAGTGCAGTGCTTAGCCTCGCATCCTGAGTGTGATGATAGCTTAGTCCTTTAGGACAGTCAACCAAGCTTGCAGCTGTCCAGCCTCCAAGGCAGCAAAGGCTTGCACCAGCATGGCATTACTTCTCCTCTGTGAAATCCTCATCTTACAGATACACCATAGGGCAATGAAACTGACTAGGAAGAGCATGCCTCCTAGGGCACCCATTCCCGCCCATTCCTTCAGATGATTCATGGCTCAGAGGATCCATGTTGACAGTCCTCAGCAACAGAGACATCAACCCGGGTGGAATTCACATGCACGATGGCAATTCTCAGATTCTGTATCAGCTTATCAAACTCGTCAGATCAATTTCCTGTAAGATACTGAGAGAGTTGCTTAGACAAATTTGCAGCTACAGTATAATTTTGATATGGCACAGAGGTCACACACAAACCAGTCATTTTCCACTCACAGCCAATCTGGGACAACTGCCACAATCAACCAAGGCTGTGGCTACATTGGCTGACAAATTATTCAAGGCAGCTGCAGTCTGCACCATAGAATGCATAGCAATGGCAGCTGTGGTAGCTCCCACAGCAGCAAGACTAATGGCAGTAACAATGGCAGCAGTAATTCCAAAATCTCTTTTTGCTCTAAAAAGGGTCATAGCACTGGGGCTTTCTACAGAGGATTCAAAGGTTAGTGAAGTATTCCACCAAAAGGATGCTTTTCCTATAGCCCCTCCTCCAATCATAGCCATTGGGGAGATATCTGTACAAGTATCAAAAGGATTAGAACCTCCTTGCTGAGCAGGATTTTGATAGGTCCAATTATATCCCGGAAAGGTTGCATTAGGAAACATGATAATTCTAGGAGAAAACGTGAAATAGTCCTTCACTGCCCAAGTGACTCCACGACCCTAACATCCAGTCCATGGTCTAAGAGACTCATCTCTCTGACCCCTAGAGAATGGAGCCCACCTAGGCTGAAGGGGAATAGTACCATTCTCCCTTGATATAGCTGTAGGCCACCTCCCTGTAATCCAAGTACCACTGTGTTCAAAAGTGCCAGGGAGAGCGTCCTCAGTGCCTACCTTCTCTATAACACCCACTCCTTCGTGCGTAATAATAATGCCAGTGTACCTAATAAGGGGATCAAACCAAGCTGTAGCTTGATTATAGAGCAAAATACAACCACTTTTCTCACTAATATTCTGCATAATCTGAAAGCATAAACTCCCTTCTAAATCAAAACTAACATTTTCCTTAACAGGAATGATTTCCAAGCTCTGGTTGTGATTAAATTGATTTGCTCAAACACCTGAGCCAGATACCCAGTTTGTTGTTGAGCAAATCGACCTTGCCCAAGAAGCATGTCCACATCCCAGGCTGGGTTTCCTGCTGCATGATTAGCAGCAGCTTGTTCATTAGCAAACTCAATCAAGAAAGCCTTCCAATCTAAATACTGCCCAGAGGACAGGCAGGCACTTGCCAAGCTCATCCAGTCACTAGGAGTCATGCAATAACGATGAAGAGCTTCCACCTGAGCTACAGTGAAAGCAGCATTAATCCCATAAGTGCGGACAGACTCAGCAAGTGCTTTAATTACCTTAAAATCGAGGGGTTCATGATAACGATTTCCCCCTCCATCCTGAAAGACAGGGTAGTACCGCTCATGTCTCACTTCCCTCCAGACATTTGGACCGAATGACCGCCCACTAGGACCACTCGGAGGGGAAGTCTCATTATATGAAGGTGGCGCCAACACAGGCGGCCCCGGACCTGAGGGCTCTATCTGGGTACAGTCAGAACTCTTCCTCAAAGATGACTTCTCCATTTTCTTTGTTAACATTTTAAGTTTCTCTTCAGACTCTGAGCTATCCTCTTCCAAAGTATCTTTCCCAGATTTGACCAAGCGCTCCTCTTTTAACTGCTCTAATGCCTCTTGTCCCTTTTCCACGGACTTGCAATATCTCTGATCTCCTAAACAACTCCGAACAAGTCTCCAAATAGGCCATGCTCCTCCCTGCAATGTACCTTGCTCCCAGGCAAAATCTAGATCTCTCCCAAGCTTATCCCAGCAACTGATAAAGGCCAGCAAGGCCAGCATTCGCTCCATTTCTGTGAGGCACTCTCTGTTTTCCTCACCTTGCTCTGCCAGTTGTGTCTTCTACTCGTCCGAATCCCAGAACTTTATTGCTCCCTCCCAGAGACCTTATTGCCTCTTTACCGAGGTCCTTATTGCTCCCTCCGGAGACCTTATAGTTTGCAACTTCCGCGAAACTTTACCTTTAGTTCGCAATTTCTGCGAAACTTTACCTTTAGTTCGCAATTTCCGTGAAACTTTATTGTCCCAATTTATCCCGGGAACTTACCCATGCACTGCCCCTGACTGCAAGAGTTCTGAGTCTTTTCTGGTTCCCCGTACGGGCCACCACTTGTCGTGTCCCCCTCGACCAACAAGGACGACGCAACTCGCAAAAGCTCTTCTCAAGCAGTTTATTCAGGTCCCTTGAAAACAGTCTTCTGAATCCTTGCTTATGTCTCCGCTTGTCCTCCCCCAAGCCCTTATATACCTACTCAAACCCAATCAGATCATGCCACCTGGTGATCCAAGATAGGCTCAGAAGAGGAGGAAGCACACCGGGCTAGGCAGCTGATACCAACTAAGGCTTGTTTACGGCTAAGCTTGAGCTTTCTGGCATCAAGCCAGGCGCCATCTTAGGGTTGCGGATCACCACAGTTTTGTGGCTCGCCACAAAATTTCCTGGAAAAATAAATGTTTAAATGAAAAGAAAATATTTCTCAAAATAGAAATTAATGGAAGGAAGTCACCATTATATTAGTACTAAAACCTCACCTCACATAGACCAATCAAAACAAACAACCAAAAAAAAAAAAAAGCTATGGACACTTATAATAGCCCTCATAAGCTTAAATTTGCATCTTTATAATGTTAACTCAGCCTTTCAGAATTACGTAAAATTGCATCTATCTGCTTGAGTCTTTATGCAGAGTATAATCAAGGATTCTTCAACTCCATAATTTCTATTTTTCAAATTCATGTGAATATAAATATTTAAAGTGCTGTGTGTTATGAAAGTACTCTCTGCCATTAAGTCCATGTACATATTAAACAAAAGTTTATTTTACTTGAGAATGAGAATTCCTTCCCCTTTCAACATAAGATTCAAACACTGACTTGCAAAGTTTTTTACAAGGGAAAATTATCTATTTTACTGATTGATCACAAATCAGTATTGACTTATTTTCCCCAAGTAGTGAAATGAAAAAGGGACTACACAGAAATTCTGAATACAGCTTACACTGGGCTTATCATTAAAAAATGTAATTGAACATTTCAATCTTATACTTTTCCTAGTTTCTGGTATGCAAACATTTTGCAAGTCTCATAAAAATGATTGGCAATGGATGTAGTAAATTGTAGAATATAAAATAGGATAACTATGTATCACAATAGGATTTTCTTATTATATTATTACAGTTTTAATTACAAATATATTCATATACATAGTCACTATGCTATGCATTACTTATAAAACATTAATATTTATAAATGTAATAATAATGAATTTAAGTCCACATACTCTATAAAAATTTGGGATCACTTTGAGATTAATAATTCACCATCAAAATATGCTGCATTGGTAAATTATTGTATAATTCATCCTTGTTTCCTTAATAAGTATTTAAGTATTTTATTTAATTCAGAACTTCCTACAAGGAGAAGATAAAATGAATATGTGGTAGAAAATAAATTTCCTGAAATATTATTTCATCAATAGATAACATAGTTTGATAAATGTATGCATGCATGTGTTTGTGCATCTCCAAAAATTCATTGAGGCAACTCAAAAGTATTTTTCACATACTCCAAATATATGAAATGTACACTATGAAAAAAAAGTTATTCATCAATTCTTACATGTCTATTGGTATTTTTTATCTTCTAGGAATTGTAAGAGAAATTAGAAAGCGAAGCTTCATGTTATTTATAATATTTGATTTTAAACACCACACATTGATTTTATAACAACAGCACTAAATGTGCAGCAGCAGGCTTGAGTCTACTTTTCATTCCACTTGAACACTGATCTGTGAAAAAGCTGTAGCTGCAGTGTTAATCAATGCAAAAAGCCAGCACCACCATCCCATAATTCACCAAGAGAGAGACAGGAAGTGGTGGGCCCAGCGTTAATATGTGGCTGCACTCATCTGGATTGCAGTCAGTTTAATTTAAGCAGCAGCCAAGCAGATCGTTTATCAGGATTGAATGTATTACTGTAGTTCATTGCTGTGATTGTACAGAAACAGCATTTGTGTAGGTGTGTGGCTGTAACTCATGATGACACACACTGCCTGCTTGCTTTCTGTGGTACTATTTGCAGGTAGAACAGGTATTCTCTAAAAAATTTTAGTATACTATGGACTTATTCAAAGAGAAGCTCTGATACACAAATAATCATCTTCTAGAACATACTGAGAAAGATTAAATGTCTGGTATACATTTCAAAGTAAAATATTTTCGTAAATACATTATGCTTGCCTTTCTAGTTCTTGTGAAACCATAATAGCCTCCAAAAAAGTATATCCTCATATATTCTGAGATTTTCACAACATCTGTAAGAATTTAAAAACATCCACCCAGATATGTTGAGACTCTTCAGTGTCAGAATCATAAAAAGTTGCAGCTAATGTACTTCTGTGAATTACACTAAATTTGTCCTGTCAGGTAATGTGACAGTAGTTCAGACTGACATATGAATTTCCTCCTAATCCTGTATTATTTTTTCAGAGTATAATTAAATAAATGCTATAATGTAAGTCAATTACAACCTAATATCACTGCTTCTATGCTTCTGCTCAAAATCTTTTGATCATATTATTGATAAAGTTAATTTAAATACTTATTTTTCTATTTCACTTAATATGCTCCCTAAGATTTTACAATCTTATTGTGTGATCAAACTCTTTCTTATAGGTTTGCTCACTTGTGTGCTATTCTTTTTCAATTCTAAGTCATATATATATTTATTCTGAAGTTTTACTTTGTCTAATTTTGAATTATCCAGTTTTCTTCAAATAAAACCATATCATTCTATAAAATCAGGCTTCTAACCTGTTTTAAAAATATTATTATGCATATATAAGAAGGAGTCAATTTAGTGCGACATTCCTTTAGCAGAACAATAGCATGTGTTTTTTCCCCTCAGTTCATAGCCTATCTACTCTCAGGTTCTCATCCATCTAAGTAGTCTCAGGGATGGGTTTCATCTCATGGAATGATCATATATCTAATTGTGTAGTGATTGGCTACTTCTACAATATTTGTGCCACTCTTGATACAGTGTATTTTGCAGACTAGTCACCATTCACCATCAAATTTCAAGTGTTTATAGCTAAGTTCATGTGTAGTTTTCACTTCTGGTAGTACACAGAATATATTTTAGTACCTAAGTAGTAATAATGAAGGCTTTAATTAGGCATCAGCTGCAGCTCTCTCTGTATTAGGTGATATATGTAAGTGTTGTACACAGCAATAGGATCTTACCATCTGTTTGTGGAAAGGGACTAGTGCCCTTAGTTATAGCTTGAAATGATTGGACATTTCCACTAGGAGTCTTTTGACCAACTGCTTAATTATATTTAACTTATTCATGGTATTGAAGGTTACATTTACTGGTATGAGATATCAGGTTAGGTTTTTATTTTTTCTCCATTACTTGGTGATTCTATTTGGATCACCTTCATATAAGAATGTATTTTAGGAAGCATCTGCTATGTGTAGAAATACATAAGTAGATTATTTACTGGTAGTTATATTATATTTATTTGGTCAGTGGTGTAAATCTTTAGCCCACCATTATTAATGAGCACACAGAGACTCCTGATTGATTTTAACAATCCATAGCCTGGGTTGTGCAAACTTGGACCATCTCAGTTAGCTTTTAAATGTTACTTCCCAAATACAACCCCATATAACATACATATGTCCCCTGGGTTATTATTCTCCATGGTATGTCAAAGTTCCAGGCTATGTGGAGACATGATTCTTTCATCTACCCCATCATATGTCTCCTTCTTCTTCCTCCTGGCTTCTATATGGAGTCATAGTTGGGCAATAGAATTAAGGGCTAGCTTAGATTGTGCAATCCAAGCTAAGTCTTGTTAAAATCCATCAGGTGTCTTGTGTGCTCATTTATAATGGTGGGTTAAAGATTTATACCACTGACCTATTAAATATAATATAAATACTAGTAAATAATTTTTAAAATTATTTATTTACTTCTTTTAATTATTTATTTCTGCAACTATGTTAGGTTTCTATATGACCCCTCAAATGACCCTTACTTTTAGCTGTTGCTTTCAATATTCTCTCCAATAACCCCAGCTTCTTTGTCCATCCCCATTTGATCCTTTCATTCTAGTCCCTCCTCCAATTTCTCTATAACTTTCTTTTATATCCCCTGCTTAAAGAGATATTTTCCTCCCACCTTTTACATTATTATTTCTTAATCTCTGTGGTTATACTGATAGTAAAATGTCTAGGGGAGGCTTACAAGGTAAAATAGACACATGAAAAAATAGATACTGCTCCATGTACAATGAGACCTATGGTTGTTGTTCTCATGAATGGTGTTCCCCCCTGTCAGTTTGCAGAGACCAACCCATTGTTTTGACATTAACCTAGGTTGTTTAGGTGATTTCCATGGGACCATCTTGGACAACAAACCACTGAATACAACCTACTTCTGGAACTCAGTTGGTGACAGAGATGGCCAGTTGAGATATTGTCTCCCTAATTATTAGGAGAACGCATAAGGATCACCTTCTTATATTTTAAGAGGTTCTCCAGATTTCCATAACATCCTCCAAATGCCCCTCAATTCCATTTGTCTCTCTTTGAATTCCCTCCCTCAATCCTAAGATGCAGGCTACCAAAAGATAAATGTAAACAGCAGCCAAGCAACAGTACAATTTAGCGACAATCTGTCCTATCTGCAAGATATGCTAGGGCATGGCAAATCAATGTCTGATGTGACATACAGCTCATTCTAAAAAATTGACCCCATACCCAACACTGCTTGGGTTACCAAGAACCAGAGACTAGATAGTCCAGAATTCTAGGCCTTAAAAATAAAAGTAGCAATAAATTGACTCCTAATGATGTTCTGCTATAATCATATATCAATGCCTTACTCAGTCATCATCAGAGAAGCTTCCTCCAACAGTATATGGAACATATGCAAGTACCCACATATCCTATACATATAGATAGATACATAGATAGATAGATAGATAGATAGATAGATAGATAGATAGATAGATA
>CAJQZJ010034276.1:1035824-1049311 GCA_907164525.1 Lophiomys imhausi | reverse complement strand
ATAGATAGATAGATAGATAGATAGATAGATAGATAGATAGATAGATAGATAGATAGAGGAAGGGATCTTGAACTCACAACTCTAAACAGAATGTCTCCGTCAAATGTTCTGCTCCCCTCAGAGCTCAGAAGAGAAAGGCAGAAGGAGTATAAGAGCTGGGGGGAAGGGGGGGAGGATATCAGGAGAACAGACTTTGTAAATCAGCTGAGCCAAACTCACAATTTGAACAGACTGAAGCAGAAAGCACAGGGATAACACAGCATGAGTTAATACCAGAACTTGATATATATCTTTTGCCTGATTTCAGAGTTATTTTCCTTATGTTGTGTTGACTGGTCAAGCCTGTCTGTAATGGTTTTTGTTTTATCTTAATTTAATTTATTTTGTAACATTTGGTTGTTAAAAATAAATACATAAAAAAGATAAACAGATATGAAAAATAGATACAATATTTGTTGTTTTGGGTCTGGGTTACCTCATTCAGGGTAATTTTAATAGATCAATTTACATTCATGTTTCATAATTTCCTTTATGTAACAGCCAAATAATGAACCCAATTTGTAAATATACCACATTTCATCTTCCAAATATTTCATGATGAACTTATATGCTCTTTTAGATATAATGCTATTATGAATACCCAGCAAAGAACATAGATGAGCATGTGACTCTATATTAGGAAGTAGAGTCCTTTGGGTATATGGTCAGAAGTGGTATAACTAGATCTTATGGTAGACCTATTTTCAACTTCCTGAAGAATGACCACAACGATTTTCACATGGATGGACAAGTTTGTACTCATATCAGAAATTTATAAGTGTTCTCCTTATTCTACATTCTTGCTAGCAGAAGCTGTTTGTTGTTGTAAATTTTGTTTTGTTTATGTTTGAACTTGGAAATTTTACTTGGTGTGAAATGAGATCTCAAAGTAGTTTCAATTTGCATCCGCCTGATAACTAAGTATGTTGAACAATTTTTTAAGGATTTCTCAGCCATTTTATTTCAACATCAAATAAACTCCCTTCTGCAATAGATGAGAAATAATACAGAGAACAACTGAACAACATGAGAGACCTTGGAGTACTCAGTCCTAAATGGCATGTCTTCATGCAAAGCCTACCTCAAACTCAGGGAATTATGTGCAAGAGGAGATAGAAAAAGTGTAGTAGCCAGAGGGGATGAATAATACCAAGAAAATAATCTGTTCCAGACACAACAGGTCTGATGCACAAATAAACTCACAATCAGTATGGCTGCATACTGGGCTAGTCAACTCTAAACCAGATGGAGTCCGATCTCTCAGTGGGAGAAGTAGACACAGGTTCCCATCCCTAACCAAGAAGTTATATGCAACTGGCAACTTCTCACAAAGGAAAAACTAGTTTCTCAGGGAACCTCATGGGTATTCAATATTCAAACCAGACTTGAGGGTAAGCCTACAAGTAGAAGGTAAATTTGTAGTTAACTCAAAGGTAGTTTTGTAAATATATTTTGTCTCATATTTGCTTTGTTAGGGCTTATTATACCATTCCAGTATTTTTCTTGTTCATTATTGTTACCAATTTTGAGTTTTCATATTGTGTGTTTGTGTGTGTGTGCATTTCTTGCACACTTTCTATTTTACCTTTCATTTACTTGTGTTTATTCATTTTGTTTTATTATATTATTTTTTGTTCTCTTTTTTTAAAATACTTTATTTTTTTTTCTTCAAGTTACATCTCAGTCACAAACCCTTCCCTATTCCCCCTTCCTATCCCGCCCTTCCACCCTCTTCCCCCCAGAAGTTTCCCCTTTCAGTCCAACAGATGGTTCCTTCTCTTATAACAGTAAATACTATACAAAACAACAGATATAAATATGCCACATTTATGAGAGTTAAATGGCCCAGTATACCTTCCCAATGTCCAGTTTATACATATTTGGCCCCTGACTTTAACATTCTACTATCTAACCATCTCCATGAGTTTAAAGGTCTATATCTGACTCAACATTCATACTAATTTGCAACACACTTTTAAGAGTATCTTCTTAGATCTATAACACCCTCTTGATTCCTAAACAACTCAAAATTTAACTATGAGACTCTAGCTGTCTATTCTTCAACCACCTCAGAGACCTGAGAGGGATAAATATATCTGCTTATATAGGAAGTGCAGGGCCTGCAGCTTCCAAAACTAAGAAATGACATACCAGTGACTGCCTGGACAGTTCCCATTTTCTCTCCATACATTCCTGCATCAGTCTTCAGCCTTTGGGTCCTGTTTCTCTGACAGACATTTGTTGTAGAGCAGGGATTATGAAGAACCTACCTACCCTGTCTTGGCAGAGCTAGGCTGTCGACTTCCCTGCTACCAAGTTTTGTCCTTTTTGGACAGCAGTCTGTCTGCAGTTGGAGCAAAGGGTTTTTTCATGCCAAGAGATAGGCTTGAAACTAATTCAACCATCTCACACTGGAGATTCTTCGATGCTTATCTTCTACTTGGAGTAGAATAGGGGGTGCTGTCAGGAGCTGATATGTCTCGATATAAAAAAAAAGAAAATCTTAATTTAAGATAACATCTTTGAATGCCATATTCTGCAGATCTCTTGGGGTTTTTAAAGATGCCCTATCCATCTCTTGTATTTAGATAAGCAAATGTTGCTTGTCTCTTAAGAACTTGATTACTGGGTAGTTTAGAGAATATCTGTGATAGACTGTCATAGTAGCTAACAAAGTGACATGTTTGCATAACTAGGAGTTTGTTTTACTTAACTATACTAGACAGTTTTAGACGGTTGGTATCAAGAGGCCAGAGCTTCACATTTCATTTTTAAGTATCTCTAGGTATGACACCATTAGGAAGCGTTACCTTGAATTTTGTATCAATATACAAAGATATATTCAATTGTGGTTAAATATACTCTTAATTACGTATCAATATACAAAGATCAATGCCTACGTAGCCCAATACAATCTTAATATTACGTCCATATACAAGGCCGGAACCTCAGTGAAGCCTGCAAGATCAGCTTCTGCCTACAAACTCCTTAGGTCATCTAAACAGCTGAGAACAGAAGGACTGAATATAAAAGGATTGTACTAACATTTTTAACCATTTTTTTCCATTTGGGTTCGGCCCCAAACAGGTTTACTATGACCCAAATCAGCAGGAAGTCACTTTAAGAGAGCGACGTCCCATGCCCAGAGGGTGGGGAGGGTGTTTCTCCACCCTTCTTTTAGGTTATTTGAAGGATAACTGAAAACTCTGTTATGTAGGGGAAGAGACTACAAGTTGATAAATGGTCCTGTCTTAATGGGTTTTGGAGGTTAGCCCCAGGGAATTCCTACTTTTCCTTTTCTGTATCCTTCTTCCTCTCCTATGTAGGAGTGCATAGGCTTGAGAAAAATGAGACATAGACATAGCACAGGAAGGTCCAAGAAGAAGGGGCAGATTATTGAATATGCCCTTATACCTTTGTATATTTTTTGTTTTCTTAAGAGAAGGAAATTGTAGAGCTGTATGACTGTGAATATGGGCATGATTTGCTAGATGAGGCAGGGGAAGCCAATCAGAATATATTTTATGAAAAAAAAATTCTACAAAACTAAAATAAAAACATGTAATAAATAGGAAATTTAAAATCAATTTAAATAATATTACTTTGAGAGATTTTGGAGAATTTGTACAATATACTTTGTATCAATCATAAAGAATCCCTCATTGTCTTACAGATCTCCTTCTCATCTGCACAACTGTGTTATTTATTTTTTAATCTGTCAAGTATAATATGTGCTGCCCATACAGTCTTGGCTGTGTGCTTCTCCTGAAGTCTGGGCAACTTTCCAGGAACTTCACTCTTAATGAAAGTCTACTCTCCCTCTCCTAGCACTTAAAAATTCCAAGAAATTCCTCTGCTAGCCTGGAACTTTGTGCTCACTTCTCCTCTGGACTTTGACACTGAGCCACTTTTAAGTGTATATTTCAATTTTATATATTATATTCTCACTATTATGTCATGATAAGGGTATTTGAATTAATAATTTCTTGTACATTTTCCTCTTTTCTCACCTTTAAATATTTCCCCTTACATATTTGAGGGTTGGCCTTCATGTGTGTGTTTTGCACCATGTATATCCCTAGTATATACAGAGGACAGAATAAAGAATCCACTCCCATGGAACTAGAGTTACAGAGAGCTGTGAGCTGCTGTGTTGGTGCTAGAAATCAAACATATATCATCACAAGAGCAATGAGTTCTCTTAACTGCTGAACTATCTCTTCAGGCTCTCTTCACATTCTCAGCTTTACCTTGGTTTTCTAATGAAGCAATATATAGGCTACCGTTTTTATTACCTTGAGTGGCTAATACTTTCTGCATTTCAAATAATTATCTTATCTTTGTCATTGCTTACAACCTCACTACCTTATAGACAGACAAAGAACAGAACAGAGGACTTTCCTGTGTGCTTCCTTCTATCTCTTCATCAGCAGCATGATGTGCACATGATTAGGTCTATTCTTTATGCTAACCACAAGAAGTGCCATTAATCCATTCCCTCAGTCCCTAGAGATTATTTTTAATCAAAATAAAACATATAACAATCTTGTTCTAAAAGACATGTGTTACTAAAGGAAATACTCAGTTCCAGGCAAATGTTTCCCCTTTATAAATTATTAATCAGAGAGGCACCAGGTAACCCATAACAATACAGGCTATTGCAATTTTTCTTTGTTATAAACCATAACTAAAAGGTAAGGCCATGTTGTTGAAGACAGAACATGGTTTGGTGATAGGACACATGGACCTCATCACTGAACTGACTAGAAAATCTCAAAAGAGTTACAAAAACCAAATGAAGAAAAAAAAATGTTCCTTTGGTATCTGTTGCTACTCTGAATTATATTAATTGGAAACAAGTGCACATCACTTGTATGGGCCTAGAAAATGAGGTTTTATGGGAAAAAATCATTATTTATATTAGACCTCTAAGTAAAATCATGTTTGGAATAAGAATAAAAGATGTTCCAAATCTGTCACTTTCTGATTTATAATTCTCAAATCTGATCATATACAAGTTAATGCTTTAATTGCTTCAATACACTCTTGAATTTAAAATATGCTTTAAAAGATTTATTAATCTCCTTAGAGTAACTCTATCCCTTTACTGCCTTTATTTTTTTAGGCAAATTTATCTTGCTATTGTGAAATTAACAAATATCCTACAGCAAGCAAAGAGTTTTATGTTGATATAGTTGTAATATAAATTTACAGTGATGAATCATCATACTATTATTCTAGTTATTTTTTCCTTCCAATGCATAAAACAAAATGCTAGTGGAGCAAAAATATCTTTAATTTTGGGCTGGGCCAGCATGAGGTAGGGGATGCAAATTCTTTTGCATTATATCACATCTAGTATCTATAGGGAATCCATATTGTTATTAAATTTCCTTCTGAAAGTTAAAAAAAAACTCATTCAAATCTTATAAGAAAAAATATTCAAGAATATATACAACAAATGCTTTCTGAGAGATAATTTGGAAGGTGAAGATCTATTTACATATGGGTAAGGTTTCTGAGAAATCTCCTAGTTTCATACTATTATATCATTCAAGCACGCACATTGAGGACCCAGTAATCTAGAACTTGGAATAGAGATAAGTCAGGAGATGTCTAAACCTTCAACTATGAAAATATAATACAAAGTTAATGTCAAAAAATAAGTCTACTTCCTCTGTGGCATCACATTTGCGTCTTCGAAATTGGAACTATAATTACCATGCTAATATTTTGCTAGCCTGTATTAAATTAAATTTCCTTCCCACTATTAAAGCAGCATCTTAATCCATTTTATTCTCTCTAGTTTACTTTCTGTAAAACAGCAAAATAATTCTATAAAAAAATAATAATTTACCAAGTGTCAAATTCCATTTTGAGACAAAACTATTGTTAACAAGTCAAGTTGAAGACCATCATGATAGCTGCTGGCTTAGGGAGGAGTGGCAATCCTGCAGCTATCCACAATGTGTTTGCTCTTGGCCAACAGCAGACATAAGACTGAAAGGTATTTAACGTTCTTGGAATAAGATGCTGACACTAAGTTTACAAAGATAGGATTGCTAAAAATCAACCATCTTCCGTACTCCATGTAATAACTGGTGAAAATTTATAGGAAACATGAGAAATCTTCCAATTCAGAAATATTACCGCTGCTGTTTTGTAGAAAAAAGACAGTAGGGTTTACAGCTGCTTCCTCATTTGTTGTATTCCACAGACTTAAAATAAAGAATTCAGAAAGACTGCATGGGATTTTGACTTTGATCATGGTTATACACCACACACATATAAAAAGTACCTATTACTGAAGACTTCACATATTTTAGCTGTATAACATAGAGAAATCAATCCCCAGCTAAACAGAAAACTCTCTCTGTTGACTAACTTTCATAGTGCTGGAAGTTATTATGCAATTTTTGGGGGGGAGAAATGACATCAGAGATCTTTCCCAGTTCCAGGTTCTGCATGCTGCAATATGGCTGTGTGGGGTGAAAAATTCCTAATGGCAAAATAATGGCCTAAGTATTTCTCTAGATGTAATTAGTTAGGATTTTTTTTTTTTGTCAACTTTCTCCCTTTTCATCTGGGAAAGGGGAAAGGGGCACTTCATTTGAGAAAAGATCTCAATCACATTGCATGCAGGCAAACCTGTGGGGTATTTTTTTGATTGGTGATTACTGTTTCAGGTCCCAGCAAAGCAGGGATGGATCCACTTCTAGGCAGCTGTTACTAGGTAGTATGATAAAGCAGGTTGAGAAACTTACAGAGAGCAAGTCAGCATGAATTTTACCTCTGCATCCACTGTTCCACTCCTGACTCCATGTCCTTATCTAGAGCTCTACCTTATAGAGGAATCCTCTTTCAGAACAAGTCTGTTCTGGCAAAAGGTCACATTCAAAGATCTTTTAGGTCTATAGTACCTGGCTGGAATACAGATATGACTTTAATTCCAGGAGACAGAAGCAAGCAGATTTCTGAGTTAAAGGCAGCCTGGTATAGAGCAAGTTTCAGGTAAAGAAAAGCTTCGTCTCGATATCGAGACATGTCAGCTCCTGACAGCACCCTCTATTCTACTACAAGTAGAAGTTGAGCATCGAAGAATCTCCAGTGGAAGATGGTTGAATTAGTGGCAAACCTATCTCTTGGCAAGAAAAACCCCTTGCTTCAACTGTAGACAGACTGCTGTCCAAAAAGGACTAAACTTGGAAGCAGGTAAGTTGACAGCCTAGCTCTGCCAAGACAGGGTAGGCAAATCCTTCATAATTCCTGCTTTACAATCAATGTCTGTTAGAGAAACAGGGCCAAATGGCTGAAGATTGATGCTGTAATGTATGGAGAGAAAATGGGAACTGTCCAGGCAGCCACTGGTATGTCATTTCTTAGTTTTGGAAGCTGCAGGCCCTGCACTTCCTATATAAGCAGATATATTTATCCCTCTCAGGTCTCTGAGGTGGTTGAAGAATAGACAGCTAGAGTCTCATAGTTAAATTTTGAGTTGTTTAGGAATCAAGAGGGTGTTATAGATCTAAGAAGATGTTTTTAAAATTGTGATGAAAGTTAGTATGAAAGCTGAGATAGATATAGGACTTTAAACTCATGGAGATAGTTAGTTATTATAATGTTAAAGTCAGGTGCCAAATACATATGGACTGGACATTGGGAATGTATGCTAAGCCACATAACTCTCAAAATTGTGGCCTATTTATTTCTGTTGTTTTGTATTGTATTTATTGTTATAAGAGAAAGAACCATTCGTTGGACTGAAAGGGGGAGCTGTTGGAGGGAAAAAGATATACCATAAACTTTAAAAAGAGGTGGAAGAGGATGGGGGGTTGAGGATGAAGAGGGTGGGAGGGTGGGACTGGAGGGGGGAGTAGAGAAGGAATTGTGATTGAGATGTAACTTGAAGAAATAAAAAATAAATTATTTAAAAAAAAGAAAAGCTTTGTTTCAAGAGTCGTGGTACCTACCTTTAACCCTAGCGCTCTAGGGACAGAGGGATGCAGATTTCTGAGATCTGCTCACTTTCAAGAGTCATGGTACCTACCTTTAACCCTAGCGCTCTAGGGACAGAGGGATGCAGATCTCTGAGATCTGCTCACTTTCCTTGTGCCAGTGAGTTGAGAGGCAGTGAGTGGAGTTGAGTTCATGGCAGTTCAGTTTGTGGAATTCAGAGTCAGTTTTACCAGGACATTTTTACAGAGAGAGGTTGAAGAAAGAACAAGTTAGACACAGTGAAAACAGAATGAACCAGAGAGTGAAAAAGAGATGGAAGATTAGAACATATTGCCAAAGTTGTTATGAGGTCAGGCAGAGAAAAAAGTCAGAGGCTAAGACAGAATCCAGTTTAAATTAGTCTTCTTGGAGAGGAATTTGAGCAAGAATAGCTGAGTTGAACCAGCCAGCCAGAGTTCAGAAAGAGCTAGAGAGGGTGAGCTTATTCAGCAGTAAGTCTCAGAGGCTGAAAATATTATAGGCCTAGATTAGATTGTATGGAGGCTACAAGCCTCTAGAATTGGCCTAGGTGAGCAGATGGAGGCAATAAACTTCTGAGATGATAATTGCTTCAGGAGAATAAAATTTATTTTTACACACTCCTTTTTTCCCATGTTGGATTTGGTCAGTATTTTATTACAGCAATACAAAGTTAAATAGGACAGTAGATTATGTGTCATTTCAAATTGACAAAGAGTATCAGTATAAACTTGAAGGTTTTAGCAGAGCTTCAATATTATTTGAAAAATTGTCTGTCTTAATATCTGGTACAAATAGATATATAACACATGTATGCACAGATGTATTTGTAGAGAGATTTTAACCTAGTGGTCTAACAGTCATCTACTGACAGGCTATGATCTATGTTTCAGGCCATAGTGAACAGTAGAGGAAGCATACTTCCTCTCAGACACTGAGTGTTCTGCCAGATGATTGAGCAAAAATAGGAAGTCCTCTGCTGACTTCTTGAAAGTCTGCAAAGAGGCTCTCAGTTCTAATCTGAAAATAGAAATACCGCAGATGCCTTGCTCTTGTATAATCTTACTGTGTGACTGATTACATATCTCGGTGGGACAGAGTGTGTTCTTTATTCCAGACATGTTCTCATTTTGAGTTGAGGTATTGCTTAGGGTGTATAAACTGCCCTGGCTAAGAATAAAGCATGCAGTCACTTTCCTTCTGTATTTCCAGTCCCTTTGTTCTTCTGGAACACACAGTCCTTAACCAGGGTCACCACTCCACTAGGGAGTGACCACATGTATGTACATTTTATTTATAACAATATGTAATATGTAACAAAGCATTTTGCAATATTAAACGACATTTTGTTACTTTTGTTTATCACTATTAAACTGTAATGGTTCCATGTAATACTAAAAAAATGAAGATTGAAGATTTATCACTCTGTTTAGGAAAGTATTATATGCATAATTTAATTTTTGTTTTGATCATAGTTGTCTGTTGTCTTTATAAAAGAACATTGTTTAATGTTACTAATCCTACTTTTTGTTCTTGCTTGACCAGGATTTTATATTTGAATGGTTGCTGAGTGGATACTGCTTTGGGTTATGGCTATCCAAAGCTTAGTTAGACACCTTCCATTATTGCAAGTATGCTGTTCATGGATTAGACATGTAAACTACATATTCTCACACATTTTGTTCTCCCTTTTGACACAAGAACTATCTATAAATTGAAAGTATAACTAAAGATACATATGATAAATGTAAGATATGAATTGTGGTATATCAGGTACAAGGTTTGTCTTGGAGAATCTGTCCTAAATAAGAAAAAAATAGGTTGGGCACATTCTTCTCAGGATAAACAAGTGAATTAATTAAAATAAACTTAAAAGTTACATTTATTTCATCATAATGCCCTCTTTCCACCTGTCCCTGTTCCATTCTCCCACTCTCTCCTCCCTCTCCCACCCATCCTATTCCTCCGATGTGGAGTGTCCCTACAAATCAGCCCCTCTCAGTTCAACAGTCATATGAGGAAACGTCCATGTTGTTTGGTGAGGAATCATTTGGATGTATACCCAGAAGTGGTATGGCTGGCTCTTGAGGTAGTGCTATTCCATGTTTTCTAAGATATCGCCAGACTGATTTCCATAGTGGTTGCACAAGCTTGTACTCCCACCAGCAATGGAGGAGTATTCCCCTTTCTCCAGACCCTCACCAGCATGTGCTGTCATTTGAGCTTTTGATCTTAGCCATTCTGGAAGGTGTGAGATGAAATCTCAGATTCCTCTTGAGTTGCATTTCTCTGATGATTAAGGATGTTGAGCATTTCTTCAAGTGTCTCTCAGCCATTAGGGATTCCTCCTTTGTGAATTCTCTGTTTAGCTCTTTTCCTCATTTTTTGATTGGATTATTTGGTTTCTTGGCATTTAATTTCTTGAGTTCTTTGTAAATTTTGGGTATTAGCCCTCTGTCAGATGTGGGGTTGGTGAAGATCTTTTCCCAATCTGTAGGTTGCCGTTTTGTTCAAATGACAGTGCCTTTTGCCTATTTACCCCAGGGAAAATTGTCCCATTGATAGGTAACAAAGCTTTTCAGTTTCATTAGGTCCCATTTATTGATTGTTGGTCTTAGAGCCCGAGCTGTTGGTGTTCTGTTCAGGAAGTTGTCACCTGTGCAGATGAGTTCAAGGGTTTTCCCCCACTTTCTCTTCTAATAGATTTAGTGTGTCAGGCCTTATGTTAAGGTCTTTGATCCACTTGGACACAAGGTGATAAGTATGGGTCTAATTTCATTCTTTACATGTCAACATCCAGTTAGACCAGCACCATTTGTTGAAGATGCTGTCCTTATTTGTAATAGCTAGAAAGGGGAAACAACCCGAATATCCCTCAACCGAGGAATGGATTAAAAAGAAAAAAAAAAGTGTGGTACATCTACACATGGAATACTACTCAGACATCAGAAACAAAGAAATCCTTCAATTTACAGCCAAATGGATGGAACTAGAAAAGCTCATCCTGAGTGAGCTAACCCAGACTCAGAAGGATGCACTTGGCATCTATTCACTTATAATCAGATTTTAGCCAGAGAGTACAGGATAACTATACTACAACCAATGCACTACAGGGAACAAGAACATAGATTTTGTTACCTGTCAATGAGACACTTTGCCCTAGTGTTGCTGTTTGGAGACCCCCAGTGTATGAGGAGGACTTGGCCCTCATATAACTGCTAAACTGGGACAGGGGACTGTTATGTAGGGACACTCCACTCTGGAGGATTGGGATGGAATGCATAGTGAGTAGAGGGTGGGACTGGGAGGGGTGGAAAGAGGGCACTGTGATGGAGATGTAACCTGCAGTAATAAATAAACATAAAAAAAGAAAAACAGGAAAAAGATACTTTTGAAAGCAAACAAACAAACAAAACAGTCATATGAGGTCTAAGAGCTTCCTCTTTCACTGGGGGCCTACAAGGTAGCACCCCTAGGGCAAATTGTCCCATTGAAAGGTAACAAAGTCTATGTTCCTGATCTTTTTGAGTTGTTGGTTTTAACTTGATGTAATAAATAAACATTATAAAAAAGTTACATTTATTTCGAAGGATCTGCAATATATAAAAGGTAGAACTTAAAACTGAGCAAAGACAGTAAAACAGTTTTTGTGGCATCAACACTTAAAAAGCATACAATTTAGGTAAATTGTAATTAATAATGATGATTTCGTTTTCTTATAAATTAATGCATTTTCTTAGGATAAACCATAAAGAAATTTAAAAAGTGACCATGTTAGTGAAGCAATATGTCCATGTACAGTTAAATGTTTTACTAAAGAAAATATTGTTTCATAATGAATTGAAATATATTAGTAGGCATTTTAATTGCTTATTAAAATTTGTTTATGTCTATGTTTATGTGTTGATTCATATTTCTCCTTTCCTAACTAATGATTGTTTTTATATTTGAATATTAAGTTTTATCAATTTTCTTACTATTATTAATGGTTCATGATTTTTAAAATTTGTAATTTTAGAAATCTGTGATTTTAATTTCACACTTAAAACATTTATAAACTTTGGTATGAAATTTACAGTTTGTAGGTATTCCCTTTATTATAAGTAAGATTGGAGTAACTTATTTTTACTAAAGTTTGGCCCACATCTATTCTTATTTATGATTTGAGAATTTCATGTTTACACAGTGCATTCTGTTCAGATCCATTCCTGCTTTCTCCTCTCCTACTCCTTCTAGCAAGCACTAGACTACACAAACCAAGTTTCATCTACCAACTTCCCTAGCTGTACTTTGTCCCCACTGAGTACTACTCTACATGTACATGGGCTTCTTTGATCCACTGGATCATAGGCAACTTATAGTTTGATCCATATCCCTGAGAAAATACACTCCACTTTCACAAGTGACCACCAACTTTTAACAACTCCCAGAAAAGGGTGTGTTTTTTTTGAGCTATAAGCTTTTCATTCTAATTATTCAGTTATTTTATGTTTTATAAATATATTACTATGTGTGAGTACATGCATGCAATATAATGTGACATGATAACATTTCTAAGTATAAGTACAAATTTCTCTTGAAATTTTCAGCATTTACAGTATTTCAGCAAATACACTGAAATAGCAACAACAAATGTACTATTTTGTTGATAATTTATTTTCTGTTTCTGGTCTGATACTTATTTGCTCATTCCTTATTATACTTTATATAGATATTGATTTTTAAACTTGGCCTGTAACTCCATAAAATTTACAGTATATTATATTGCATATAAACACAATGTTGAAAAAATAATTTTCACATAAAAGTATTGTAGATTTTTTTCCTGTTAAACCCAAATTATTAGTGTTATTATTTTATTTTATTTTTTTTTATTTTTTTTTCCTCAATATACCTTTAATGGTTTTTAAATTGTTTCAGATCTGCTCAAGTTGAGATTTTTTTAAGAATTTCATTTTTAATTTGTAATAAAAGTTTACAACTTGATTTTTTTAAGTCAACAAAGTGCAAGCATCTGTTAATAAAGGTCTTAAGTAATAAAAAAAATTTAAGAATTCTTCAACTATTTTTTGTAGGGCTGCCTTAGTCATCATGAATTTCTATTTTGTCTGTTTTCATCGTAGAAAGTTGTTATTTCTCTCTCAATTATGACAGACACCTTTACTAGGTATAGAATTCTGGATTGACAGTTGTTACTGTTTAAACTTTGAAATACATCAGTCTAAGCACTTCTATCTTAACCTTCAGTTGAGTAATCTGTGTTATTCTGATGACCCTGCTATATATGTGATGTTCCTTGAGGTCTCGTGTCTTTTAATATACTTCCTTTATTCTGTGTACTTACTGTTTTAGTTACAAAGAGAGAAGTTGTTTTCTGGCCTTGTCTGTTTGGAGTCTTTTTTTTTCTTTTTTTTTTAAATACTTTATTTTTTTTTCTTCAAGTTACATCTCAGTAACAAACCCCTCCCTATTCC
>CAJQZJ010034276.1:1004416-1025824 GCA_907164525.1 Lophiomys imhausi | reverse complement strand
CCCCCCCCCCCCCCCCGGAACGCTCACAGCTCCCAAGGGACTGTTAAAAGTGTTATTATTTTAATGAGTCACCCCTTCTTGTAATGGAGTGTGATAGAATATGTTTTATAAAACATTCAAACCTACACCACAACTTTTAACATGATTATTTATAGGATTTCACTTTATTGGGCAAAATAGTATAATAGGTATTTCTGCCATTATGCATTTTCTGTTTCTTTTGTCTTACATGTACACATTCATGTGATTTCATGAATCTTTAAATGTTAATCACAGAGGCTCAAGGATTGAGAATTATGTTGATATTTTTTCTTGTTTTTTGGTTTGAATAAATTGTATTTGCTTTATTATAATTTATAATTTTTTCTATCACTTTCAACATGGCATTACAATTACTGAGACTATATAATTCTGTTAGCCTACTTTTAATATCTAAAACATAATTTTCTTCTTTTAACATAATTTTTCCTTTTTGTACTTAAATAGTGTATTTTTATTGTTGCCATGGTTTCCTTTAATACTAAACACTTTTTTACAATAACTTATTTTGAAGTCTTATTAATAACAAATTGTAATTCTAATCACAGTAAATTTCTATTGACTTTTCTTTCCACAATTAAGGCTAATAACACAATTCTGTACTTTTTATATGTCTAATAATGATGAATGATTCTCCATTGATTCTGGAGTTTGCTTTACTTCTGTATTGGTTTTAGAAACTTATTTTTAAAAGAGAAGTTTTCCTTTGACAAGACATTTAGGTGTTGGACTCTCTGAACAGATTTTATTAATCTATAGTGTTTTATATTTGGTCTTCATTTGTTTGGAAATACTGATCGAATTATGTCAATATACTTTGAGAGTTCACTGTATTGCCTTATATCTAGGTGACCCTCTCCATTGTGCTTACAGTTGAAGATTAGAGCAGACACTTTTCTGGTCCAGCTAGCACATCTTCCACTAACACTTAGCCTTCTCATTATGATTTGCTTTGATCCCTCTCTGAATAAACCAAAATAAATATTTTTTTCATAATTTGCTTTTGGTCAGAGGATTATATCACAAAGGTGGAAAAATACATAACACACACATGTTTATTATTTTAGACTGGCGTCATAGAGACCCCTCTGAAGAGCATTGTTTTTGTTCGGCCAATGATGTAATTAGAGTATATGTACAATTTCCTCTTGGCCATAGGGTTAACTGTCTTCTGCTTTACTCTCTCTAGTTCATGACTTCAATAATATCCATTATTACAATATGTTCCCAATACTCTCTTTTCTTTTATAAACTCTACAGATTCTTTTTTATGTTTATTTATTATTTCAAGTTACATCTCCATCACAGTTCCCTCTCTTCATCCCTCTACTCCTCCGATGCCCACCTTCTCACACTCTCCCCCCCTCCCACCTATCCTACTCCTCAGGAGTGGGTTGCCCCTACATATTACCCCCACCAAGTTCAACAGTCATATGAGGGCTAAGAGCTTCCTCTTGCACTGGGGTCTTTTATAGCAACTCCATTAGGGCAAAGTACCCCACTAACAGCTAACAAGGTCTTTGTTCCCATTCCTTTTGGTCTGTTGGTTGTAGGATATTAATCCTGTACTGCATGGCTAAAACTCAATTATAAGTAAATAGATGCCATGTGCACCTTTCTGAGTCTGAGTTAACTCACTCAGGATGAGGTTTTGTAGTTCCATTCATTTGGCAGCAAATTGCATGATTTCCTTGTTTCTGATGGCTGAGTAGTATTCCATTGTGTAAATGTACCACAGTTTTTTGTTTGTTTGTTTTTGTTTTTATCCATTATTCAGTTGGGGGATTTCTGTGTTGTCTCCAGTTTCTACCTATTACAAATAAAGCTGCTATGAACATAGATGAGGAGATATTCTTGTGTTTTGGTGAGAAATCATTTAGATGTATACCTACAAGTGGTGGGGCTGGGTCTTGAGCTATTCCAAGTTTTCTAAGATATCACCACACTGGTTTACATAGTGGTTGTACAAGTTTGTACTCCCACCAGCAATAGAGGAGTGTTTCCCTTTCTCCACATCCTCTGCAACATGTGCTGTCATTTGAGTTTTTGATCTTAGCCATTCTGACAGATCTGAGATGGATTCTTAGAGTTGCTTCAGTTGAATTTCTCAGATAATTAAAGATGTTAAGCATTTCTTCAAACGTCTCTTGGTCATTAGAGATTTCTCCTTTATGAATTCTCTGTTTATGTCTCTTCCCCATTTTCTATTGGTTTCTTGGTGTTTAATTTATTCAGTTCTTTATAAATTATGGATATTAGTCCTCTGTCAGATGTGGAGTTGGTAAAGATATTTTCCCAGTCTGTAGGTTGCTGTTTTGTTCGAATGATAATTTCCTTTGCCTTTAAGAAGCTTTTCAATTTCATGAGGTTCTGTATAATGATTGTCGGTCTTAGAACCTGAGCTATTGGTGTTCTGTTCAGAAAGTTGTCACCTGTGCTAATGAGTTGAAGGCTTTTCCCTACTTTCTCTTCTATTAGATTTAGTGTGTAGGCTTATGTTAAGGTCTTTTATCCGCTTGGGCTTAGGTTTTGTCCAAGGTGATGAGTATGGGTCTAATTTCATTCTTTTACATGTGGGTATCCAGTTGGACCAGCACCATTTGTTGAAAATGTTGAAGAAAAAGGAAAACCTTTTTCCATTGTATGATTTTGGCTTCTTCGTCAATAATTAAGTGACCATAGGTGTGTGGGTTTATTTCTGGGTCTTCAATTTGATTCCATTGATCCACTGGTCTGTTTATATACCAGTACCATGCTTTTATATTATTATTGCTCTATACTATAGCTTGAAATTAAGGATGGTGATACCATCAGATTTTTTTTTATTGTACAGTATTGATTTAGCTATTGTGGGTTTTTGTTATTCCCTACAAAGTTGAAAATTGTTCTTTTAAGGTCTGTAAAGATTTGTGTTGATATTTTGACAAGAATTGCATTGAATATGCATATTGCTTTTGGTAGGGTGGCCTTTTATAGATTCTTTACTATATGTGACCAGAGACTGATTCAGTATGTCTTGTTTGGAGAGATCTTGTTGCTGTCTGTTACTTACATTGTCTCTGATTGGTTAAATAAATGGTGGGGCCTGGAGATTGGACAAAGACAGAGGTAGGCAGGACTAAGGTGTGCAGGCTTCAGAGACAGAGAGCATCTTGGGAGGAGAGAAGCCAAGAGCAAGGAAGAAGGAGGACATATGCCATGGGTTAGAGAAAAGATAATCCCATGTGGCCTGAAACATTGGCATAGCATGGAGAATAACAGTTCAAAGGGATGTATGTATATATGGGGTCATATTTGGGTTAAAGAATTATGAGCTAGCTTAGATGGGCTAGGATTACACAGTTCAGGCCAAGGCTTGTTAAAATCCATGTGGTGTCTGTGTGCTCATTTATAATGGCAGGTTAAGGATCAACGGCCACCAACCAAATAAATATAACCTAAACACTGGTTAAATAATTTAATTAGCCTTTTCTTCTACCTCATATCTTAATATTTATGAAACTTTAATTTACAGTGTTCCTTGGTGAGATTTCTGTACACAAAGCCATTCATGAAATTTGGGATCATAACATGGGGAGACTAAAGCGGCTGGTATTTTACAGCCATTTCAAGCTATCATTGTTAGGCCGCAAAGCTGTGGCTCATGGCACACAGTTATGTCACTATTTTCTCAAAATTGGAACATTTTCACTTGAATGGAGGTGATTCCATTCTATAAACGAAGTTTATGAAGCTTAGACAATAAACAAATCTCAAATGAAGCCCTCAGGTGGTTGCTGAAACTTAAAAGATTCACATGCCTCTCCCCAAGAGTACAACATAAGCTGTACTAATGCTTGGGGAGAAGAAACACTCAAAACAGCCAAGCTGCTTTCAAGTCAATCCAAAGAGAATACTGAAGTATTGGTGATTATAAAGGAGCAATTTTTCATTTTCATTACATTACCTTGTTTATGTAGCATTTCTATCTTGTTACACTGCATTTCAATTCATTATTTCTGATCACCTTGGTTTTCCTTGACCCTTTTCATTTGGTTTCTTGAAGAAAGTTTCACTTAGTTTTATATATATTCTTTCTTTCTTTTAATCCTTACTTTCTTTTTCTTTTCTCTTTTTATTTTTTAAGTTTTTTTTTGTTTATTTTATATTCCAACCCTATACCTCTCCTTCCCCTACACCCTGTTCCACCCTCCCCCCTCTCTTTCCCCAAGCCCACCCAGTACCAACCCACTCTGCTATATTAAACACTTCAGGACTAAGTTCTTCCTCTTCCATCGTTGCAAGATAAGTCAGCTCTGCCAGGAAAATGAGCTCCAGAGGGAGACAATATCTTCTAAGTCTGGGATAAACCCTGTTCCAATTGTTGGGGAATGTACTTGAGGACCAAACAGCCCATCAGCTTCATATATGTCATGGACCTATTCAATAGAGGAGTGGATAAAGAAATTGGAATAGAATACTACTCCATTATCAGAAACAAGGATATCATGAAATTTATAAGCAATTGGATGGAACCAGAAAAGATCATCCTGAATGAGCTAATGCAGACCCCAAAAGACATACAGGGTATTTACTCACTCATAAGCTTATATTAGTCAATAGGTGCAGGATCACCATGCTACAATCCACAGACCCAAAGAAACTAAATATCAAGGAGGGATCAAGGAATCATGCTTGAATCCCCGTAAGTAGGGGAGATTAAATAGATGTCGGAAGTGATTTGAGAAAGGGATCTGGACAAGAACCTAAATTTACTTCCATTCAAGAAGCCTTATCCAGCAGATAAATGAAACATATGCCGAGACCCACAGCCAAACATTAGGAAAAAATCAGGAAGTGTTGTAGGAAAGTTAGGGGAAGGTTTGAGGAGGCTGAAGGGATCATGGACACCACAAGAAGACACACAAAGCCAATTAACTTGGACACAAGGTGGCTCAAGGAATCTGAACCATCAAGAAAAAAGTTTGCAAGGACTGGTTCTTTTCTATTTTTAATAAATCACTTATAAATACTAATGCTAATCTGAACACTATTTTTTCATATCATATTTTATGCTGTATCTGTTTGCACTTATTATAAAATTAAGGAGTTTAAGCTTGATTATAAATTGCTGTGTATAGGTCCAATTAGGCTATCAGTTAAATTTTAAATGATTAATAGAATTAATTTCATTATTTTCTTAGCTAGATTTTATAAATTTATTTGTACTTTTCAGTTAACCTCTTACATTATTTGAATTGATACCTAATTAATCATTAATGTAAGTAGTGTGATTATATCATTTAAATGCTTATTTTTAAAAATCTAATTAGAAAATCCTTTTGCTTTTGTGATAAGGGAAAAGTAGCAAAAATACAGAAAATTTCAATGACTAAGAAAGAATAAATTAAGTTATTTATAATAATTTATTCACTAATATTTTATGTGACCATTCTTATTGTTAAATTCATAAAATTATAGCATTTTAAATTTTCAAATAGTAATGCCATAATGAGTTTTTTTAATAATTAATAAATGTTTCTTTATTTCAATAGCAATAGTATAACTTTTATAGCAATAATTGAACAAACATCTTCATTAATAACTATTTTCTCTTGGTTAAATATTTTATCAAATTTTTATATTTTTTTATGTTTTAATGCTTCTTATAACTTTATATATAATTGGCACTCAAAATGCCTGTATATAATTTATAGTCAAAATATCTATAGATACTGTGCATTATTTAGACATATTTATACATATTTGCAGATTGTAATACCATGCATTGAAACTCTCCTTCAAATCGTTAATCAGAAGGTATCCAAGAAGATCCCAAAAGAATGTGTGCTATTACTGAAGCAATCTCTCACTTTAGATATAGGAATTTTTTCATTTTTTTATAATTTATTTTTCATTTCTTCAAGTTATATCTAAATCACAATCCCCCCTCCAGTCCCACCCTCCCACCCTCTTCTGCCTCAACACCCCATCCTCTTCCCTTTTTTTTTTTAAGTTTAAGGTATATCTTTCGCCTCCAACAGCTCCCCCTTTCAGTCGCACAAATGGTTCTTTCTCTTATAACAATAAATACAATACAAAACAACAGAAACAAATAGGCCACAATTATGAAAGTTATATGGCTTAGCATACATTCCCAATGTCCAGTCCATATATATTTGGCACCTGACTTTAACATTCTACTACCTAACCATCTCCATGAGTTTAAAGTTCTACATCTAACTCAGCTTTCATAGTAACTTGCATCACAATTGCAAATTTTAATGAAAAATGACCTGGATGTATATATACATTATAGTAAATCTCACTCACACTAAGTAAATGAAAATTAGACAGTTGAAAATGCTATGCCTTAGCTTATTTGAGTCTATGAAGTGAATTGAAGCTTTCATCAAAGAGCTTACATACAGAGAAGTTAGTTTTAACATGTGTGGCTTGTTTTCAGAACATTCAATGGCAACCTATCACAATATTTTAAAATCCTCTACTCTCTTCTTAGTATGTGTCTCTTATTTAGTAAAATATCTGTAATAATAATAGCAGGTATTAAATTTAATTATTGTATTTTATTTGAATTCCCTTCTGTTGAATTCAAATAGTTCCATATTCATCAACCTGCACAAAACTCAAGTCCTAGTGGATCAATGACTTCAATATAAAACCGGCTTCACTGAGTCTTATAGAAGTGAAAGTGGGAAATAGCCTTAAACATATCAACACAGGGGACAACTTGCTGTACAGAACACCAATAATCTTGGCACTAAGAACAGGAATTAATAAATGAGAACTCATGAAACTGAAAATCTTCTGTAAGGCAAAAATATTTTCACCAAATCTCCACCTGACATATGGCTAATATCCACAGCATACAAAGTATTTAAAACCTAAACACCAACAAACCAAATAACCCATTTTAAAATGGGCTACAGATCTAAGCAGAATTCTCAACAGAGGAAGCTCAAATGACGGAGAGACACTTAAAAAATATTTAACATACTTAGCCATCAGGGAAATGCAAATAAAAATGACTGTGAGAGTCTATTTAACCTGTCAGATGGCTAAAAAATAATAAATAAATAAATAAATAAATGAATAAACAAATAAATAAATAAACAAACAGTAGTAACAAATCACACTAATGAGAATGTGGAGCTAGGGGAAAACTCCCACTTTGCTGGTGTGAACACAAACTTGTACAGACAATTTGGAAATGAATACGGTGGTTTCTCAGAAAATTGGTAATCAATCTATATGAAGACCCAACTGTGCTACTCCCAGGAATATACCCAAAAGATGCTTTATCCTACCACAAAGACACTTGCTCAATTATGTCCACAGTAGTGTTATTTGCAACAGCCAGAAACTGTAAACAACCTAGATGTCCCTCAACTGAATAATGAAAAAGAAAATATGGTACTTTTATTCAATGGAGTACTTACTCAACTGCTACAAGAATAACATCTTGAAATTTGCAGGCAAATGGGTAAAACTAGAAAAAAAATCATCTGAGTGAGGTAACCCAGACCTGGAGAAACAAACATGTTGAATATTCACTTATAAGTGGATATTAACTGTAAAATAAAGGATAATCATGCTACAATACACAAGGAGAGCTCAAGATGGGGATGCCTGAACCTCCATTGGATGGCAAAGTAGAATAGATATTGTTGATAGACTGGGAGCAGGTCTGGACAGGAATAGGAGGGATCAGATGGAGGTAGCATGGAAGAAGTGGATACTGGAACAGACAACTGGGACTGAGAGCAATTCAGGGGCAAGATAGAAATCTAGTGCAATGGAAACTCCCAGGAATCTATTTTAGGGTAACCCTCACTAATAATCCTAGTAATGGTTGATACAGAACCTGAACAGGCCATCTCAAATAATAAGGCAAGACTTCCACTGAAGTAACTGGTACACCGACCAAACCACAAAACTTTTGATCTACAATTTGTCCTACCAGCAAGATGTGCCAAAGTAAAGATGACACAGAAATTTTGGAGTGCCCAATCAATCACTAGTCCAGCTTGAGATCCATGCCAGGAGCAAAAACCAAACCCTAACCCTACATGGAGTGCCAGAGACTGGATAACCCAGAGACATAAGAAAGAACCAAATACAAGTTCCAAAAAAGAGTCAATACAATTATTCTTAATGATGTTTTGGTCTCTTAGACTTGAGCCTAGCATAATGATCATCAGAGAGGCTTCTCTAACAACAAATAGCATCAGTTGCAGAGACCCAGAGTGAAACATTAGGAGGAGCTCAGAGAATCCCATGGAAGTGGGAGAACAAGAATTGGGGGAGCCAAAAAGGTCAATGGCACTACAAGAAATTCCACCGAACCAGCAAGCTTGAACACAAAGGGGTTCACAGAGACTAAACCTACAGTCAGAGAGCTTGCATGGATCTAACCTAAACCCTCAATTAGTTGTGTAGCGTGGTGTCTTTGTGGGACTCCTAACAGGGAGTAGGGCCTTTCTCTGATACTTTTGCCTGCTGGCATTTGGAACCCTTTTCCCTCTACTGTAAAGGAATGTGCTTACTTTTACTACAGCTTGATATGCCATGTTTAGTTGAAATTCCTGGGAAGCCTGAACGTCTTTGAAGGGAAAAGTAGAAGTGGATGGGGAGTGGGGCGGTGTAGGGGAGGGATTTAAAGGAGAGGAGGGAGGGAAAACTGGTTGTGATATAATAGATGAAAGAATAAAATAATAAATTCTTTTAAAACATAAGTAGGTATTCAAAGGATGAAGCAAACGTGAGGATATGGCAAGTTTTGGGGAAGAAAGAATCACTGAGAAATGCAGTTAAAAGAACCACCTATAATGAGTAATATGTGTAAAATATATTATCTTTCATTTTCCATTAAAAAATTAAATCCTGTTCTGTTGCATATGTTACTTATCTCTTTGAAGATTCTATGATACAATATTATAGTCTAGGCAGATAAATTTCTAAAGATCACTTATCACTTATCCAGGTGGTGAAGAACAAAGATAGCATCTGGGCAGGTTCTTAGACCGAGGGTTCTTTCATTCCCCTGTGCTTTGCCATGGCAGTAAGGCAAGCAGTGCTAGCTTAGAGCATATGCTCTACCAGGTTACAGAATCATCTCATACCTTCATTTTACTTTTCGTAATTCTTCACAGTCCTCACTCCAAGGACAATCACACCAGCAACTTGAACTTAAAAATACAAATGAAGATGGGACAATTCAATCTGTAGTGTGCATTGGAATTCCTAGGATGTAGATAATAATATTAAAATTATATTCAATATATTGTCACCTCTTTTATAATATCCCCATTCCACAAGGATCTTTTTATGTACAACTTTAATACAAGTTTTAAAAATGATACCAATTATTTTGAATATGTATATAAAATAGGATTTCACAATGTTTGAATATTTTGAAAATGTAATTCAACTTCATTTTCTAAACATTATCACAAGTAAAAATGACTCTATTGTTATTGAAGCAGTATTTTAGTGGTACAGTGAATGTGCAAGTTTCAGGACTAATTCTGCATCAAGCACAAAAATAAAATTAATGTTTTTTCTTTGAATCATTTTATGATTTTACTAACTATATTTAATTTAACATTAAAGCGTATCCACATAATAATAATGATATTTATGATCAAAAAACAAGTTATTAAAATAATATATACATTGAATTTT
The DNA here is from genome assembly GCA_907164525.1 of Lophiomys imhausi. Lineage (NCBI taxonomy): Eukaryota > Metazoa > Chordata > Mammalia > Rodentia > Muridae > Lophiomys > Lophiomys imhausi. Next base: position 1,016,101 of record CAJQZJ010034276.1, on the reverse strand, counting down.
TTATTTTTTTTTAATTTTTAGACTATAATAAAGTTGTATCATAGTTATAGGCAAAATAGCATAAGTAAATCCTCTAATTACATGTATAAAATACACTAACTAATACTTATAGTAAAACTATTACATATATGTCACTGTTAACAAGTTATTGTAAGTTCACATGGTATGAAATATGTGAATATGTGAGACAGTTTTAGAAAACACTAATTTCTATGAAAGTTGTATGTACACATATATCATTAACCAGTTATTCTACTATGTCATCTAGTAAATTTTATGGTAACCAAATAGTTTCTTTTACATAAAATTATGAGTATTACACACATTTACTTGAGAAATATTTAGTGGTGATTGTTTGTTAATACCTAAAGGTATAATCTATCCTTATTATAAAACATAGGTTGAATATGAATAAAATCCACTATTATATATAGGAGATAAACAATCTAACCGCATAATTATTTAAAGAACATAGCAGATCTTTGAAAATAACATTTTACTTGTATATTGTAATTTATATAAAAATTTAATTCTCTTTATATCAACATATAAATAACTAGAAGATTGTTGCAATAACAGTAATGTATACTTCACAGGGGACAAAGCCAGATAAAAATTTTTGAAGCCATCACAGACTGGAATGATAGCACATAGATTCAGTACTGTGGAAAATTGAATGCCACTCAGGAAATTTTGTATGAAAGTATTAGATGTTATTGGGCTGTTTATGCTGTTAATCTGATTTTGATTTAGTTTTGGTAGGTGGAATTTATCGAGGAAATTGTCCATTTCGCTTAGGTTTTCAAATTTAGTGGAATATAGATTTTTAAAGTAATGCCCGAATATTTTCTGGATCTCCTCAATATCTGTTGTTATTTCTCCCTTTTCATTTCTGATTTTGTTGATTTGGTTTCTTTCCCTTTGCCTTTTAGTTAATTTGGCTAGGGGTCTGTCTATTTTGTTGATTTTCTCAAAGAACCAACTCTTGGTTTCATTGATTCTTTGTATAATTTTTTTTTGATTCTAAGTTGTTGATTTCAGCCCTAAGTTTGATGATTTCCTGCCTTCTGCTCTTCTTGGGAGTGTTTGTTTCTTTTTTTTCCAATTCACCCAGCTTAGCTGTTAGTTCACTAATATGAGCTGTCACAATTTTCTTTTTGAAAGCACTTAGTGCTATGAACTTTCCTCGTAGCACAGCTTTCAATGTATCCCATAGGTTTGGGTATGTTGTGTCTTCATTGTCGTTGGATTTTAAGAAGTCTTTGATTTCCTTCTTTATTTCTTCCCTGACCCAGTGGTCATCCAGTAAGTAAGGAGCTGTTCAATTTCCATGTGTGTGTAGGCTTTCTGTTGATTCTTTTGCTGTTGAAGACCAGCTTTATTCCGTGGTGGTCTAATAAGATACAAGGTGTTATTTCAATTTTCTTGTATCTATTGAGACTATCCTTGTGACCAACTATGTGGTCAATTTTGGAGAAGGTTCCATGGGGTGCTGAGAAAAAGGTGTATTCCTTTGTGTTTGGGTGAAACGTTCTGTAGATATCTGTTAGGTCCATTTGTTTCATGATCTCTGTTAGACTCAATATTTCTCCGTTTGTCTTCTGTCTTGATGATCTGTCCTTTGTTGTGAGTGGGGTGTTGAAGTCTCCCACTACTAATATGTTGTGATCGACGTGCGCTTTAAATTTTAGAAGTGTTTCTTTTATGAAAGTAGGTGCCTTTGTATTTGGGGCATAGATGTTCAGTATTGAAATTTCCTCTTGATGAATATTCCCTTTAATGAGTATATAGTGCCCTTCTTTGTCTTTCTTCATTAACTTCAGTTGGAAGTCTGTTTTGTTTGATATTAGGATGGCTACTCCAGCTTGCTTCCTGGGTCCATTTGCTTGGAAAACCTTTTCCCAGCCTTTACTCTGAGGCAGTGTCTATCTTTCATAGTTAGATGTGTCTCTTGTATACAGCATAAGGAAGGGTCTTGCTTGCGGATCCACTCTGTAAACCTATGTCTTTTTATTAGGGAGTTGAGTCCATTGATGTTGATGGATATTAGTGACCTGGGGTTGTTATTTCCCATTAGTTTGGTATAGGTGGTGGTCCTGTGCCTCTTTTGGTTTAGTTGCTGAGGGGTTTTCTATTCCCTTTGTTTTCTTGGGTGGAGTTTTCTTCTCTGGGTTGGGATTTTCCTTCTAGGATTTTCTGTAGGGCTGGGTTTGTGGGTAGATATTGTTTAAATTTGATTTTGTCATGGAATATCTTGTTTTCTCCATCTATGTTGATAGAGAGTTTTGCTGGGTAAAGTAGTCTGGCTGGGCACCTATGATCTCTCAGGACTTGTAGGACATCTGACCAGGCCCTTCTAGTACTCTTCCTTGCGATGAAAAGCTAGTATCAGTAGAGTCAATTAAAAGAAAATAGCAACATAAATAAAGCTACTTCCACACCAAAAGCCACATATAAATCCCACAGCGATGTTCTCAATAAGAAAGAAAGAGATTCAATATCTTTTTTATCAGGTTAATGACAAGCTAAAAAAAAAAAGTCACAACAGTATTAGACATAATTCAGAAATGTTCAAGGGGATGCAATAGAGTCACAAAATTCACTGGGCATGATGGTTTATGCCTGGAATGCCAACATTCAGGAGGCTGAGGCAGGGGGATTGCTAACCTGATCTACAGTGTGAGATTTTGTATTAGGAAACAAAATGAGAGAAAGAGAGAGAGAGAGAGAACTCAATGGCATTTCTTTGTACTAAAGACAAGCTGGTAAAAAATATAAAGGTCTCCCACCAAAGCAATGATATAATGCTAATGACAGAATGGGTTTGTTAGTAAGGTACCTTAAAACAGAGATGGAAATGTAAAGAAATATACAGTAAATAAAGCAGAAACCAGACATTTGGAAAGCCTAGATTTAGAAGACTGCGTACTTTTAAATTAAAGAAAAGGTGAAAGTTTTGGGAGGGGAATAGAGGTAGTGTAAGGGAGAGAATAATCAGAATATATTGTATATGCTATGAAAATGTTAAATAACAAGATTAATCAATAAAAAGAGAAAAGCAGGTTTAATGTACTATGAAATTAGGTTCCCATAAGCTAATATGTAACATGTTATGAATTGATTATTTGAATAATCTGAAATAAGAAACCAGTTGTTCTTTAAAAAAAGAAAGAAAGTATTAGATCATCTGGGGCAAATATGAATAGAAAGAATGCAGGAAAACAAACAAGCAGATAAGAGTATCAGAGATGAAAATTTAACATGTAATTGTAGATGGAATGCAAGCTATTATACTACTTGTGAGGATATTTAAACTGAGTGACAGAAAGACTTCAGCTGGCTCCCTACACATTTTTTTTCCTACAAAATTAACTCCTAAAGCTACTAGGGAAGTCAGTCGGCTGGAGAAATGTTTTCTGACAAAGGACAAATGGAAATTTTGCAGAAATTCCAGAAGCATACAAGATATTTATGCATACTTTTCAAAACTAAAATATTTTTGCTAGAAATTAGTTGATTATGTAATAGAACATTACAAAACCTACATTCCCTTTCTCCAAGGATTTTTTGATATTTAATGTAAATATATAGTTAAAAGAAAATGGGAAAAATTATTTTATGCAGCTAGTGCATATGCTATTTAAACAATTAAAGACAAAAGCAAGAGCCTGACTTAGAACTAAAGAGATTTTTAGTGAAAGCAGTGAAAAATGCAAGATTGGAAAGCACATTCTTTCTCTGTCTCTGTTTCTCTGTCTCTGACTCTTTGTCTCTCTCTCTCTGTGTGTTTCTCTCTGTGTCTCTCTGTGTCTCTGTTTCTCTCTCTCTCTCCCTAAGGAATGCTAAAGACCCAGAAAAAAATACTTTAAAAAACATAACATGGGACAGAGAAGAGGAGTGAAATTTCTTTTGGCCTTGTAGGGTTTTCTATTTGCCATATCTAAGCCCATGGTTGTGTGACAGAAGAAGAGGCACCTTCAAAATATATGTGAATCTTAAGCTTTGCCTCCAGCCCTGGTATTACAGAAATATTGATGTAGATGTTCTACTTATGAAGTTAGTATTTAATTCCAAATGTGGATTAAATTATTTAAATGTGTGTAGACAGAAAATTATCCTAAAGTCAGACACTATTTTGCTGAATTCCATTGTTTCCTATGTTAGAATGTTCAGGATATAACTGAATAATCTAGGACACTGAATCTTTATTCTTATCACATACAGATGTGCCATGGGGAAAACCACCAGACCCAAAGTATAAGACTGTAAAAGTTTTAATCTCCACAGATTTTTGTCAGTTTTCTCATCACCTCCAAGGTCATAATTATTCAGAAAACTGAAAACTATATTATCTAAGGAATTTACAGAGATCACATAGTCTACTCACTTTAATACTGAAAGGTTTAGCTTCTTACAAAATTAGAAACTCTGACAAAGACTAAAACCAACAGAAAGATATATTCTAACTAAGTTAATAAAATTGCCCTACAGCTATGATCTGAAGATAATCTGATGGGAATTAAATATGTCACTTTATAATCTCCTGCAGAACTTGCATCTTCTAAATTTTTAAAGTTAAAACAAAACAATGTTGAAAACTTAACATTTGAATGTCAGCAAAAAATATTTTGAATCTTTAAAACAGGTTACATGAATTCAGATTTCTGCAGAAAATCAAACCCTCTAAATACAATAAACTTAGGCTAATTTATTATTAAAATTATGATTATATCTGATATAGGAAGAAAGATATTGTGATATGAATAACATTACAATATCACCAACCTTTATAAACAATGCTGTTCCATCATTAACTTCTTCAGGAAAAATAGTATAACAATTTGATGAAATAATTTTAGAATTTAGAATCTTGTTTGTTTAAGATATATTTTGAAAATACACACTTATGTCATTATTGTCTATTACAGGAAGAATGTCAAACTGAAAATGTTTCATTGCTTTAGAACAAAAAAAATCAAGGGAGATTGACATAGAAATTATATGTCAATTGTTATTCCTTGATATAAAAATGTCTAAATCATGATAAGAAGCTGGTGCATAAAAGGGGTCAGAAAAACCCCAGGTGTGTTTAATTTCCTTATTACTTTGTCACCCATTTTCAGATGGAATGACAAAAATGAGGGTGGAGATGGGAAATATTAGGGATTGAATATTTCAAAGTTGGAGTGGTTTGGAAGATGGTGAGCAAGAAAGAATGTAGGGAGTTCAATCAAAATTAAAGAGATGTAAAAAACACTCACAAATACTCTATTTGGTAAGCCAGTTAAAAGATATAAAAAAGAGTTTGATGTTAGGTACCTCACAATGGTAGATGGTGGAAGACATTGGAGTAACTGATCAGTAAGCAAAGCTTCCCTGCCAAGTTTTCTATCTTTTATAGGAGAAGTTGATCAGAAAGGTATCAGAGATCAACAAAACAGTACAGGCTCTTGCCATTTCTTTGGACGCCACCAGAGATAGTTGATAAAGCCCTATTGTTGAAGATTTCATACATCTTGAATGCAATATATAGAAAACTAGATTTTGGACATATATGGTACAGGAAAACAATCCTACAACCCATTGACTCAAGGGAACAGGAACCTAGCATAACAATCCTTTGAGAAATTCCACCCTGCACCAGAACAAAACAAAGGCTGAGACACACAGTCAAAAATTAGATGGGGCTCTGGGAGCCTTATACAATAGACCGAGGAGGAATAAAGAGACCAGGAGTGGACAAGATCAACACATAAATATGAACAGAAACAACTAATCAAGTCCCCCAGAGGCTTCATGTCTGCTGTTGGAAGGGAGGGTAAAGGAATCAGTGGTTTTCTTTTTCTTTTTTTTTTCTTTTTAGTTTGGATAACTTTTTTATTTTTGTTAATATTTATTTATTACTTCAGGTTACATCTCTATCACAATGTCCCCTTTCCACCCCTCCCAGTCCTGCCCCCCACCCTCTATCCCCTATCCCTTCCATCACACTCCTCTGTAATGGAATGTCCCTATCTAATAGTCCCCCGCCCCAGTTCAGCAGTCGTATGAGGGCCAATGGCCTCCTCTTACCCTGGGGGCCTACAAGGCAGCACCACTAGGGAAAAGTGTCTCATTTACAGGTAAAAATGTCTACGTTCATGTTCCCTTTGGTGCATTGGTTGTACTATAGTCATCCTGTACTATATGGCTAAAATCCAACTATAAGTCAATAGATGCCATGTGCATCCTTCTGAGACTGGGTTAGATCAATCAGGATGAGTCCATCTAGTTCATGGCTGCAAATTTCATAATTTCATTGTTTCTGATAGCTGATTAGTATTCCATTGTGTAGATGTATCACAGTTTTTTAATTCATTCTTCAGTTGATGGACATCTGGGTTGTTTCCAGTTTATAGCTATTACAAATAAGGCTGCTATGAACATAGATAAGGAAACTTCCTTGTGATTAGGTGAGGAGTCATTTGGATGTATACCCAGAAATGGTATGGCTGGGTCCCCAGGCAGAGCTATTCCACGTTTTCTAAGATATCACCATACTGACCTCCATAGTGGTTGCACAAGCCTGTACTCCCACCAGAAATGGAGGAGGGTTCCCTTTCTCCACACCCTCACCATATGTGATGTCATTTGAGCTTTTTATCTTAGCCATTCTGACAGGTGTGAGATGGAATCTCAGAGTCATCTTGCATTGCATTTCTCTGATGATTAAGGATGCTGAGCATTTCTTCAAGTGTCTCTCAGCCATTAGGGATTCCGCCTTTGTGAATTCTCTATTTAGCTCTGTTACCCCCCCTCCCTTTTTTGATTGCGTTATTTGCTTTCTTGGCATTTAATTTCTTGAGTTCTTTGTACATTTTGGATATTATCACTCTGTCAGATGTTTGGTTGTTGAAGATTTTTTCCTAATCTGTAGGCTGGTGTTTTGTTTGAATGACAGTGTCTTTTGCCTTACAGAAGCTTTTCAGTTTCATGAGGTCCCATTTATTGATTGCTGGTCTTAGATCCTGAGCTGTTGGTGTTCTGTTCAGGAAGTTGTCACCTGTGCCAATGAGTTCAAGGGTTTTCCCCACTTTCTCTTCTAGTAGATTTAGTGTGTCCGGCCTTATGTTAAGGTCTTTGATCCACTTGGACTTAAATTTTGTACAAGGTGATAAAAATGGGTCTAATTTTATACTTTTACATGTAGACATCCAGTTGGATCACCACCATTTGTTGAAGATGCTGTCCTTTTCCATTGTACGGTTTTGGCTTCTTTGTCAAAAGTTAAGTGACCATAAGTGTGTGGGTTCATTTCTGGATCTTCAATTCAATTCCATTGATCCACTGGTCTGTTTCAGTGGTTTTATTTATCTTATACACTATGAACTATATATCACCCTGTTAGGGAAAAATGAACTCATTGGTGCAATGGTGATATGAATGTTATGGGAATAAACAAACACTACCGATGATTATATCTGAGACACGGTGTGTGAAAAGGAATCTATGACTAACCCTGTATAGCTGTTCATAACTCATGACTGAAGAAGTCTTATGAAACTAATAGTGTTGCTACTTAGTTGACGTTCTGCCAAACCTTCTAAATGTTTACTTTTATACCTACATACAAGAGCTATTCTCATCTTTTCTGGGTGAAGTCTGTCCTTGCAATGACCTAGGTGAATATAAAAACACAGTTGGACAAGATTCTGAGGATAAAGGTGTAAGCAGCCTGTAAGCAGCCATAAAGAATGGCTGCAGGGAGTTTAGTAAAGTAATTTAAGTATTGGATTATAAGTAATAGCTTCTCGTTTAGCTGCAATAAGCTGTCAGCCACAGCCCAAGCTGAGACCAGCTGTAGGAGAAAGATAAGAAGATAAGGAGTGCCACCATATGTGGATGACGTAGTAATTAGAATAATTAGCCCACCTTATGCGGATATTATAATGAAGCCAGTAAAAAAGTATAAAAAGCCAGAGCAGACAAGCAGTCGGGGTCGCTCAGTTTACACTGGCGTCTGCCTCTGCCTTGCTTGCTTCTATCCTCAGGCCTTGGACTGAGACTCTTGCTCTATCCTCAGGCATTGAACTGAGACCATAAGCTTTCACTCTTAAGTGGTTCAAGGTTCGTGACTAGCCAGAGAGGAGCCGGAGCGACGGACAGGTCGTATAATATGTGATGTGGGAATATTAATATAAATGTAGGATGTGGTGGTTATATATTGTAATATTAGTTATTCTAGCTTTAATGACCATTAAGTGTTTCTGTTTGATTGATGCAACTTATCCTGATCCTGTAGAAGTAGAGATATTTCATTTAGTATAAGTTGTAATTACTATTTAGTATAATAAATATTATAAAGACCAGCATGGCCTAAGTGTATTCCATTTGACCCTATTGGGTGGCGAGTGCCGTCACCTGGTCACACGACTCCCTTCCATAGAGAAGGAGGTGTCGGGATTTGGATGACCAAACCGCGCTCTCGACAAAAGGGAAGGCTGAGCCCTAAACAAAATATTTATTCTATCCACTAAATCTCAGGAAACAGCAAGGAATATATTCGTTAGAGTCAGAAGATGGGAAGAAGTCTGCAAAGTGTAATCTTCTCAGTATAATGTAAGACTTGTGATCATAGAGTCAAAACAGCTGTGCCTGCCAGCACTGAGTACCTTCAAGTTGAGACACCCTGGTGGGTATGGACAGAAAAAGTTTCACAGATTCCCATAATGTATTGCTGAAGCACTTGAAACTGACACATAATTAAAAGAGAGATAACATAGGATCTACTTTTATAGTCAACCTGGATAAATCAGGTTCTATTGCAAAACTTCAAACCTAAGATCAAACAGAGTGGTCAACCTCCAAAATGAGAAAAATTGAACATGGAAAAGATATTTGTAAGGAAGAAGAAAGGCTGACTGGAGTGGAATTATATGCATGTAGGAATTTTCAAAGAACTATATTAATTAAAATTATTTTACCACTTGTCTTATTATGGAATTACCAAAATATAATATTAGAAGCAAAAATGTGCATCCTTGTTTATTGTTCGTGAAATACTCTTTTTCATGTTAATAAAATGGCATTTAACATATAAGATTACCAACAATTACATTAGTTTTAATCATCTATTATTATTGCAATATTTTAGAATTGTATATAATTCACTAAAGAATAAAGATTCTGAGGTTATTCTGTTTATCATCTTCCACAGTTTATATCACTATTCTCTCTTCCTAAAACTGTGATAATATCTCTATCCTATCTAACCTTAGAATTTCAGTGGTCTAGAAATAATTAATAACAAAATAGATGTTAAATGTAAGAAAATTAAAAACACTAATAATTATTCCCACTATCCACATTTAACAGTTAGAATACAGGTACATAATATTTAATTTAAATTATTCTGACACGACAATGCAGATATACAAGTTGTTCAAGTGAAGCATTTTCATTAGCTTAGTGTTTCCTAGCTACATACAGTGTTATTAAAAAAACAGAAACCAGGCACTTTTCTCCAAAAGAAACTTAATAGAAAAAGAAATTTCCAAAAGAAAATGAGAATTGTGTTGCCTGGCTTAAAAGAAGTAAGTAAGTAGACAGTGACTGTTTAAGAAACATAACACGCATATTTAACTTGTCCAACAAGTGATGGTTTCAGTCTACAAAGTGAGGATATCAAAATAACACCATCTTTAATATTGTGTAGTTGACTAACGGGTGTAAAATCATTTTTGTTACATGACTGTTTCCTAATACTGGTGTTATGTTAATTAACCTTAACTGTTTTGAATGACGAAATGAGTCATTTTCTAAGATGTAACATTTCCAAATTGTTTTATACAGAGTGCTGAATTTACTAACCTATTTATGTTGGCTTTTAAAAAGATCATAAAACAAGCTCTGATTTATATCCCCAAGTAATTGTTCAAAAAACTTCTTTTTTCAATATAATTCTGAGCAAGAAATACTATTCGTGTTGTGAAATTATCATGAGAAATCATAATTAGATGTTTATATTTCAGAGTGGAGTAAGAAAAAGAAGTCCTTGACTGCTATTTGTGAACTCTGCCTATGTTCAAATATTTCATCATTGCACCCATTTGCTCATTAAATCAATATTGAAAGTAAATTTGTGTTAGGAATGAGAGTATAATTTTAATTTTAATTGGCAATTATGAATTGTATGAGGAGAGAAAACTTGTGTATTTTGTGCTGAAAATCTTTCATATACCTGTAAAACTGCTATATATTTTTTAAAGTCTCATTATAGAAATCAAAACCAGTGATTTTTAAATTGCTGAAGTGGTTTTTAAGGAGTATAGTCTAATCAGTTTATATCATTTTTGTCTATTTTTGTTACTTTTAGACAGTTGTAACATAACTAAGAAATATCCTATTGAGTTTGTATTGTTTAGATGATGCTAGCAGTAGTGACTCATATTTAATTTAGTTGAAGTTTTTTATCATAATAAATAAATTTATTTATTTGTTGCTTCAGGTTACATCTCCATCATATTGTCCTCTTTCCCTCCTTCCCAGCCCCGCCCTCCCACCCTCTACCCACTAACCCTTCCATCCCACTCCTCTAGAGTGGAGTGTCCCTACATAACAGTCCCTCACCCTAGTTCAGCAGTCATATGAGGGCCAAGAGCCTCCTCATACACTGGGGGCCTACAAGGCAGTACCACCAGTGAGAAGTGTCTCATTGCCAGGGAGAGAAAACTAAAAAACAAACAAAGTCTATGTCCATGTTCCCTTTGGTGCATTGGTTGTAGTATAGATATCCTGTACTATATAGCTAAAATCCTACTATAAGTAAATAGATGCCATGTGCATCCTTCTGAGTCTGGGTTAGCTCACTCAGGATGAGCTTCTCTAGTTCCATCCATTTGGCTGCATACTGCATAACTGCATTGTTTCTGATAGCTGAGTAATATTACATTTTGTAAATGTACCACAGTTTTTTAATCCATTCTTTGATTGAAGGACATCTGGGTTGTTTCCAGTTTCTAGCTATTACAAATAAGGCTGCTATGAACATAGATGAGGAAACTTCCTTTTGATTCTGTGAGGAGTCATTTGGGTGTATACCCAGAAGTGATATGGCTGGGTCCTGAGGCAAAGCTATTCCAAGTTTTCTAAGATATCGCCATACTGACCTCCATAGTGGCTGCACAAGCCTGCACTCCCACCAGCAATGTAGTAGGGTTCCCCTTTCTCCACACCCTCGCCAGCATATGATGTCCTTTGAGCTTTTGATCTTAGCCATTCTGACAGGTGTGAGCTGGAATCTCAGAGTCCTCTGTGTCTCTTTGGTGGGAGTTCATGATTCCCAGATTCAGCGGCTTCCATGGGTGTCCGAGACCGAGGGGCGGTGGGGGGGGGGGTGCTCAGGGACTTTTAATGGTCCCTGTGTAGCTGGGTGAGACCCAAGTGGGTCGATTCACTCAAATTTTTGCACAGCGTCTTACAACTTTGTGGCTTTATGGCTGTTTTCCCCAAATTCAAAATGGGTCTGCACAGGCTGCCGCCATCTTGGATCCCCTAGTTGAAGATTTTTAAAGTAACATACAAACTTCACTGATTTGGAAACTCTTGAATATTTGGTATATGTCATATCTAGTTAATTTAATCTTATTTTCAAAGGTGTAATTGAAACCGAGCTTTTAAATTATTATTTATTTAACTCTTATTTAT
>CAJQZJ010034276.1:957897-994416 GCA_907164525.1 Lophiomys imhausi | reverse complement strand
TAAGTGAATTTAGTAATAAATAAGAGTTAAATAATAATTTAAAAGTTCGGTTTCAATATATATTATATATGACACTATATTCATAATATAATATATATGATACATACAATATACACTTATAATGTACACATATAAACACACTAAATATATATAAAAGCTATATATAATGTATGTATAATAGCCTTAGTTACTTCTTGACGGGAAGTTTAGGAGGGAAAGGTTTCTGTTGTCTGGCAGTTTGAAGATGCAGTCTATGACGTTGAGGAAGACACAGCAGGAGGAAAGTGAAGCAGCTGGTGACACTGTCCACAGTAAGGAAGCAGAGAACTCCCACTTACTCATTCCTGTATTCAGTGGAGAATCTGAGCCTTTGCAGGCATGGTGAGTCTTTCTACTTTAAGTGATGCAGTCTAGACCACAGATCTGAGATATGCCCAGAGGATTGTATCCAAAGTGATCCTAAGTATCATCAAGCTTGAATCAAGGGAAATTTTTAGAATTGCAATTACTTGTCTTATAATGGATTTTTCTGTTTTTGTGTATGTTATGTTTTCTTTTCTCCATTAGGTTCTTGCTAAGATATACAGGCAGACCTCATTCTCTGGTTTACAGGCATGAGATAATGTACCTTGATACAAATGAATTTTTTAAGGAAGATAGCAACTCTACATTACAGTTTTCTGTGGGAGACTTAGGCACAAAGCTCAAGGTTGTATACTGTGAACTTTCAAAAATAAGACATTTTATTTTATATAGAACAAGTTTGTTAAATATTTTTAAAATATTGCATATTATTTCAATTTTTATATAATATTTGAATATAAAAATCAGCACTCAAGTATATTTTATTTTATAAAGATAATAGACCTTTCATATTTTAAATGCTAACATGCCATTAGTTAATTTTTTCCCAAATAAAACTATCTCTGAAAAAATGCAAATCAGAACATAGTTTTTGAGACTGTATTTTAAGTATATTTGTTCCCTTTTTGTTTCCAGTCCCTCCCTTATACCTTTCTCCTCTCTCCTTCAAATTCATGGCCTGTTTTTAAAAATCTATTGTTATTGCATGCATGCATACATATATATATATGTATATATATGACCAAATATAACCTGTTGAGTCCATACAATGTAACTACTATATATTTTTTCCATATATCATGTAAAAATTTTAAAAATTCAATACACACTGGACACTCCATTGACAATTTGGATGGTCTTCTTTTACTTTCATAATTGTTCTGCTTTCAATTGTTGTATTAACATATTTATTGGCAGGATATGGATAATAACACTAAGTTGATGAAATAACTTAAGAGTGCAAACAAACAAGTAATTGGTTGTAATTATTATGCAAATTCAGTTAATCATCCATTTTTTTTCTTGTATGAACAAAATGATAAATTTCTTTTATTAAATTCACCCAATGTCACTGATATCATGCTCTCTGTGAGTTCAATATTAAAAAAAATTGTAAAAGACAAAATCTTCCAAATTTTAAGATCATTTTTATTTTTATTAATTTATTATTCTCTGATATATTACATGCTGACCAAAGTTTTCCCTCCCTCCTTCTGTTCCCCCACCTCCTCCTTCCTTTCCACATCTTCCCTCCCTATCCAATCATCCTCCATTTCTATCAGAAAAGGGCAAGAATCCCAGAGACAACAACCAAACATGATATATATGTTACAATAAGGCTAGGCACACCCCTCATATTAAGATTGGATGAGGCAACCTTGTATGAGGACAGGGGTGCCAATAGCAGATAAAATAATCATAAATAGTACTTACTCCCTCTGGTAGGACTCCCACAAAGACATAAGATATATATAACTGTAACATCCCTACAGACCATCTAGGTCAGTCCCAGGTAGGCCTCTGGTTGGCAGTACAGTGTCTATGGGCTCCTATGATCCTAGGTTTGCGTATTCTGATGGCTTTCTTGTAGTATCCTTGACCCCTCTGGTTCCTACAATCTTTCCTCTCCTCTTCAACAGGATTCCCCAAACTCATCTAGTGCATGACTGTGGGTCTGTCAATCTGTTTCCATCAGTTGCTAAATGAAACCTCTCTGTTAACAATTGGGCTAGGTACTAATCAATGAGTGTACCAGAAAATCATCAGGAATCAATTCATTGACAATCTTTGCCATTTGTGTTTGGTTCTATTCTAGGTCTCTGGGGCATCCAGCCTCTGATTTCTCATACTCCAGGCACTGTCAAAGGTCCACTCCCTCTTGTGGCATGGGTCTCAAGGTGGGCCAGTCATTGATTAGCCACTCCCACAATTTCTGTGACACTTTTAACCCAACACATCGTGATGGCAAGACAGATTGCCATAAAAGATTTTGTGGCCGGGCGGTGGTGGCGCACGCCTTTAATCCCAGTACTTGGGAGGCAGAGGCAGGCGGATCTTTGTGAGTTCGAGGCCAGCCTGGTCTACAAAGTGAGTCCAGGACAGCCAAGCATACACAGAGAAACCCTGTCTCGAAAAACCAAAAAAAAAAAAAAAAAAAAAAAAAAAAGATTTTGTGGCTGGGTTGGTGTCCCAAACCTTCTAGGAGAAGCCTTGCTTAGTTATAGGAAATGGTCAGGAAAGGCTCTGTATCCCCCTCTACTTGGAGGCTTAGCAAGGGTTAACCTAATAGATTACTGTGAGTTTCCATTGTACTAGGTTGCTACCTTGTCCATAAATACTCTCTGTGTCCATACTACCCCACCTGAGCCCTTCTTTTCCCATCCCCACTTACTCCCAGTCCAATAGCAATATCTAGCCTATTTCCCATTCCAATGGAGATCCATTTATCTCCCCTTGAGTCCTCCTTGTTACTTAGTCTCTCTTGTTCTGCGGATTTTAGCATCTTTTATTTTGTAGTCAATATCCACTTATAAATGAGTGCATACCATACTTGTCTTTCTGAGTCTGGGTTATCTACACTCAAAAGATGTCACAACCTACCACAGAGACAACTGTTAAACCATGTTCATAGCAGTTGTATTCATAATAGCCTAAAACTGGGAACAACCTGGATATCCCTCAACTGAAGAATGGATAAAGAAATTTGGTACATTTACAGAATGGAGTATTACTCAGCTATTTAAACAATAACATTATGAAATTTACATATGAATGGAGGTAGAAAAAATCACTTTATAAGAAAAATTGGACATTAATAACTAAAAGCATGACTTCTTATTTTTGAGACATACTTAAGGATATTTTCTTCCTATTTTTGAGGATAAGTTTCTGTTGCATCTTGAAAATCCAATCCTACTTAAATAAATAACAAATCAAGATAGATTAAAATGAACTTGTGAGAACAATTTTAAGTGTATAGAAAACTCTGTAGTATTTTTCTGTTGTTCCCTGAGCCTCGTACCCAGGAGCAACGCTACATATAAATTCACTGGAGCTGAGCTTTTTACAGTATTTGATCCTTTCTTTGTACACTGCTGTGATTATCTCTAATGTTCTTTATTTGTTGAAGAAAGAAGCTTCTTTGATTAGGAGTGATAGTTATGCTTACCTGTCAGTTTAAGGATAAATTTTAGTGTGTAGTTAGGAATTATACTCTTCTACCAAAGGGGTGGTAGCAGATTATTGTCTATGATCCATGTCTTAATTAAATGCCATAAGTTGAGGAGGTTTTTAGTGTCAGGAATGAATTTTCTCCTATTAAGTTGCACTTAAGTTCACTTAGATATTTGTTGGTTATCACCAGCAGAAGAATGCTACTATTTTGTACTTTTATGAATAGCTTGTAATGCTGGTCATAGCTGTGGTAAATAGGTGTCACCACTGGGAAGAATTATTAATTGCCTCCCTCCATTGGGAGCTTGTGTAGTACATTTTGGTACCATAAGAAGTAGACCCACCTAAAGAACACTGATTGAGAATAACTTTTATAGAACTAGCTTCACAAAGGAGACCTGAACAATGGCAATACAAGTGGACATACTAACATGGAAGGGGGATGATCTCATAGGGACTCATTCATAGATAAAAATTTAAGGCAACTAATGACTGTTGAGAAAGAGAGAAAGAGAAAATTTGGCCCTCCCACACATGAAGGCCATGACTGGTTTTCTAATACAAAGTAGTTAACCATAAAACTGTATATGCAAATACAACAAAAATAGCCTCATAATATTATATGTATATATATATATATATGCATGTGTGTATAAAAAATAAATCAAAATGGGGCTATAAGTTTGAAGTCAGAGAGAAAAACAGAGATAATGGTGTAGGGAGGAAAGGATGAAGTGATATAATTTTATTTTAATTAAAAATATTTTAAAAAGTAATAAAGTACAAAAAAACAAAAGAAAAAATAAATGGAGTAAAGATTGTAAGAGACATAGAACTAGGGAATCTGCTATAAGATTGTCCTTCCTAGAAATGACTGCAAAACTTCATCCATGACTTCAAAAATATGGTGGCCAAAACAAGAACTGTATAATGACAACACTAATAGATATCTAAATGTGGAAAGAAAAAAATTTCAAGGAATCTCCACTGCTAGATAAACAACCACAGGTAACTAATGGTTGCTATTTGATATAATCAGTTTTCTTTATAGATTACTCCCTTAGTTGGTTATCCAATATCTAGTGGACAGAATTGACAACATGTACATACAAGGAACATCAATCCATACATTGTATTTATATCATTATGCAAAACATGTATACATGTGTGTGTGTGTGTGTGTGTGTAACAATATTTAGAATGAGAAAAGGGTACAGATTTGAGTTGGAGTAAGAAGGCATGGGAAGAACCAAAGAGAAGGAACATTCAGGGATTTGAGAGAAGAAAGTGGGGAAATAAAAGAATACTATTTTAATTAAAATAAAATAATTTTTTAAATGTGTGAGCATAGGTACTTGATGAAGAGGAAAGCCTCAATATGCTTGAATCAGTGTCATATGGGCAACATGTATGATGAATAATTGATGGTCTGGTTATGAACACAAGATGACTTGATGGTTGATTGATCTGACAGAATAGTTCAGACCTGGTGCACGAGCTGCAGAGAAACTGTTAGAAGTCCGTCATGATCAATCAGACTGTCCTGGAACATAGTGCTTCTGGCTGGGGAAAAGGTTACTTGAGCTTTCCTGAATCCAAGTGCTGTGGCTAGGTTGTGAGCGCCCTATCTGAACTCCCTGCTCACATGCCTTGGAGCAGTGTAGCAGTTCTGTGCCACCGAGCACTGCCTGAGTGACAGGGGTTGTACTGACTCATAGTGCTTCTAGCAGAGAAATTCAGGCTGTTCCTGAGATACTCTTGGATCCACTTGGGAGAACCACAACCACAGATCTGACACCTGAGCTACAGATGAACTGCAGCTCTTCCTGTGGTATGTGGTCTGCTGACTCCCACCAACATCTCTCACTAGGAGGACCAGCTGGATTTCAGGAACCTGCAGGCTGTAATAACACATCCCACCCTAATCCGTGACCTGAGTACACAGTTGGGATAAAACAGGAAGGGGTGAGCTTTGGGACGACCACTGAGATCCAGCACCCAACACAAGGCCCCATCCAGCTTGTGGGGAGCTGCAGATCACCAACATTATATGGCCTCCACACCAAGCTCCATTCTTGACACCAAGTTCAGAAGATATCAGGAGCAATCAGCTAAAGACAGCCAGATGGTTAAAGGTCAATGAAAGAACAAAACTGAAAAAGTCAAGGAAATATGACTCCAACAAAATTAAGCTATGCTAATACAGCAAGCTCTGACCATCCCACCACAGGTGAAACACAGAAAAATGATGACAAATCTATACTTATGAAAATGATAGAGGACTTAAAAGAAGAAAAAATATCCCTTACAATTTAAAGAAATCACAATTGAACAGATGAAAGCAATGGGGAATTCCATTAAAAACCTCCAAGAAAACTCAGCCAAACAAGAGAGGAAAAGGGATGAAGTTATTTAAGAATTTCAGGCAAAAACAATTAAATTGAAGAAGGAAATGTCTAAAATGGTTCAAAACCTGAAATTTGAAATGGAATCAATAAAGAAAACACAAGCAGAGATAATAGAAAGGTGAAAAAAAAGAAAAGAGAAGGTAGAAAACAAAGATGGAAAAAGAAAGAAAGAGAACAGGAACTACAAACATGAGTATTACCAATACGATACAAGAGATGGAGGACAAGATCGCAGGCATAGAAATCTTGATTGAATAAATCAGTATAACAACCAATGAAAATAACAAATCTAAAAAATTCCTCACCTATAACATCCAAGAAATCAAAGACTCAATAAAAAGACAGAACTTAAGAATTAAAGGAATAGATGAAAGAGAAGACTCCTGACTCCAAGACCAGAAATCACTTTCAATAAAATCATAGGAGAAAAATTTCCAAACCTAAAGAAAGAGATAACAGTCAAAGTCCAAATTCATATAAAACATCAAATAGATTAGACCAAAAAGAAATTCCTCCCACCACGTAATAATTGAAACTCCAAATATAAGGAACAAAGAAAAATATTAAAATTAGTAAGCGAAAAAGGCCAAGAAACATACAATGGAAGACTGATCAGAATTATACATGACTTCTCCTCAGAAACTTTAAATGCCAGAAGGGCCTGGGAAGACATCCTACAAGCCCAAGGATACCACAGGCGACAGAGCAGACTACTTTACCCAGCAAAATTTTCTATCAAAATAGATTGAGAAAACAAGATATTCCACAACAAAACCAAATTTAAGCAATATTTATCCACACATCTAGCTCTACAGAAGATCCTAGAAGGAAAATTCCAACCAACAGAAGATGGCTACACCCAAGAAAACACAGGAAACAAATAACTCCACTGCAGCTAAACCAAAGGAAAGACACAAACACACTATCACCACCTACATCAAAATAACAGGAAATAACAATCCATGGTCATTAATATCTCTCAATAGCAAAGAACTCAACTATCCAATAAAAAGACACAGGCTTGCAGAATGGATATGTAAACAAGACCCATCATTTTGCTAATTACAAGAAATGACCTCACCAACAAAGACAGACTTCAACTCGAGTAAAGTGTTGGGAAAAGGTTTTCCAAGCAAACGGTCCCAGGAAGCAAACTGGAGTAGTCACCAAAATATCTAATAAAATAGACTTTCAACAGAAATTTATCACAAAAGATAGAGAAGGACACTACATACTTGTCAAATGAAAAAATCATCAAAATGATATCTCAATACTGAATAGCTGTGTCCCAAATGCAAATGCATCTACATTTGTAAAAGAAACACTACTAATGCTTAAACCTCCCTTGTTGACCACCAAGAAAGAAGCTCATAGCCTTTATGTAACTGATGAACTGAGAGGACAGACATGTGGAGGCCCACACCAGAGAAGTAGGATAGGTGGGAGAGGGATAGAAGGTGGGAAGGTGGGACCAGGAGGGGAGGGGTTGGCTGTGATTGAGATGTAACTTGAATCATCAAATAAAGGTATAAAAATAAAATTTTTAAAAATCAACTAAACACACACACACACACACACACACACACACACACAAGTGTGAGTATAGGTACTTGAATGAACAGGAAAGCCTGATCTGCTTGAATCAGTTGTCACATGGGCATGTTGTGTGATGAAAAATTGATGGTCTTGTTGTGTACTCCAGATGACCTGATGCTTGATTGATCTGAGAGAGAACAGTTCAATTTTCAATTTTCTGGGAAGCCCTATAAAAGCATAACAAAGTGAATTAACTTGTTACAATTATCTACATCATAGAAATCAATAGCATCATAAATAGCAATTTAATAGAATTATTGTCCATAAAAGAAATTTAGAGATTTGAAACACTCAAAGAGAGGATTAAATAATGATTGCTGATATAAATAAGTGCTATATCTTAAAAGAATAGAAAAAAATATTGTTAATTCAGTGTAGCACAGAATTGAAATGGTATCATACATAACTGTGTGGATGCATAATACAGGCTAATAGATTCTCATTTGATAAAATAGTTTATTTACTTAAAATATTTTAATTTTGTTATCAAAATTAATGCATTTTTATAGGCTGTTAATTTGGATGTATTTCTTCCCAAAAAGCATACTGCTTTTTTTTAATTTCAAGTAGAAACACATTTATTTCATATATGATGCTCATATGTATGTGTTGTACTAGTCAAATTTCCATTTATTCTAAACTTGGACAGAATGTTTTATAGAATTATCCTAAATGATTTCCACTATGAAAAAGAATTAGTGAAAAAGCATCTTAAAGAGATACAGCTTTCAAAAGCAGGGCAACAGTGGTATATGTACTCAGGTTATAATTATCTTAATTAAATTATTATGCTCATTTAGTTTAATAAAAAAGAGCACTGAGTAATGCAACTCGGAGCAAGTATCTAAGTACGTGGTCATTAGTGGGTGAAACTGTTGGGGAAAGCTGTTGGAGGAGGTGTGTTACTGGTGGGACCTTCCCCCCCCCCCCGCCTGAGGATCCATATATAAAGAATTATGTGACTGTTAATATGTCATACCTGTCTACTTTCCTCCATGATGATCATGTACCAACCTCTAAAACTGTACCCAATTCCCCAGTCAAATGTTTGCTTTAAGAAGGATTGGTTTGGTTGTGCTGTCTTCTCATAGCAGCTGAAGTAAGACAAAATGAATGCACTAAAAAATAACTTACTGAAATCCTGACGAAGCAGTTGTAAATTCCACTAAAATGTAGGTTTGTTAATCTATCTTTGAAGTCTATCTTGAGTGATCAAATTTGAAATCACAGATGTTTTTGCATCCACCTCATTTTTCATTTATTGTGATCAATATGTTGTCATTTGTCACCCCCCTTCGCTGGCTTTAAACAATTCTTAACCTTCTGCACTCTGTGGCACAATTCTATTAAAAATTTCATTATTTTTTTGTCAAATTATTTAAGCATACTCTATAAAAGTTCCATAGATAAATATTTCAGTGTGCTAAAATATACAATTGTTAAGTTTGTTGATATTAATTTCGTATTGACAAAGTTCTGAGACAAGATGTTGAACGAACACATTATTTTCTGCATGACATGTGAAATACAATCCTCTTAAAGTCAGTCCTGAAAGTATTTAACTTCAACATTGATAAATATCTCATGTCTGTCTAGTTCACCCCAACTTTATTTTTGCCGCATAATATTTTGATTAATTATTTGGGAACTTCACATAATAAACCTCATCACTCACTTCTCAGTCTTCTCAGGTACATCCCCAAATTTTGATCCCACCCACAAAAAAAGAAGAAAGAAATTTCACCAACAACAGAAAACAACAACAAACCACAAGTCCAATTTGTGATGCCCATATACTCACTGGAGCATTGTCAAACTCCTGGTACCTAGACCACTCTAGAAAACTGAGTCTTCCCGACGTTTAAATTATGGCTTGTCCTTTACTGATTCCCCTAAAATTTTATTTCCATCCTAAATATCCTTGTTTCTCATTGCTGACAATTATCAGTCTGCATCAATGTGTAAAAACATACTTCAAATCTCACTTTTCTATAAGATCTCACAAATTAATACACTATTAGTTCATCGTAAGAAATTGTTCATTGTGCCAGATGTGGTGGCACGTGCCTTTAATCCCAGCACTCAGGAGGCATAGGCAAGTGGATCTCTGTGAGTTCAAGGCTAGCCTGGCCTACAAAGTGAGTCCAGGTCAACCAGGGCTGTTATATAGAGAAACATTGTTCAAAAAACCTAAAAGAAAAAAAATAAATTGTCTATCTCAAATAGATTCATTTTAAAGATTTAGTTCATTTAAAAGATTCATTTTAGTTGAATCAGGTTTTTTGATTTGTTTTGTTTTTTACTTATGTTGTGAAATAATTAAAATTTTAAGTCTTTCAATATCTATCTATATCTATCTATCTATCTATATATATATCCATATGTGACACAGTACAAAATTTAGTATATTAAAAAACTAACTTGGTTTTATTTGATATTAATATAATAGTAAGAAAATTGTACTGGTGGGTTCCCTCATGGGTTCCCACCCATCTTGTTATATCTAGTCACAGCAGGACAAAGTGCAACCTTTCCCACTGAGGCCAGACAAGGCATCCCAGCTGTGGGAAAGGGATCCATAGGCCTACAACAGAGTCAGTGACTCATCTGCTGCATATGTGCAAGGGAACTAAGTCTAGCCCATGAATGCTCTTTGGTTGGTAGTTCAGTCTCTGTAAGGCACCATGGCCCCAGGTTAGTTCATTCTGTAGGTCTCCTTTTTGTACCCTTGACCTTTCCAGCTTTCCACTGAAACAGATGACTCTCTGCATCTGTTTCAGTGGAAAGCTGGATGAAGCCTCTCAGGAGACATATATGCTAGGCTCCTGTTTGCAAGCATAGCAGAATACCATAATAGTGTCAGGAATTGACTGTCCCATGGAGTGGGTCTCAAGTTGGCTGACTCAATGATTGGCCATTCCCTCGATCTCTGTTCCATTTTTGTTATTACACTTCTTGTAGGCAGGACATATTTTTGGATTGAAGGTTTTGTAGGTGGGTGGTTGTCCCTCTTGCTACACTAGAAGTCCCACCTGACTACAGGATGTGCCCTCTTCAGGCTCCACATCCCCCACTTCTTGGAGTTACAACTAGGGTCAACCCCAAAGGCTCTGTGGAGACTCTCCAATCACAGAGAGGGCCCCCCAATTCCTGTTCTCTCTCCCATCCCAATCTTCCCACCTAATCTTCACCCCATCCCCCTCTCCACACACTCTCCATCCCAGTTCCCTCCCTCCGTTCACACAGATATCTCTTTTATTTTCCATTCTGAATGAGATTCAGGCGTACTCCCTATCACCTTTCTTGATCTATGGATTGTAGGATGGTTATCATGTACATTATATCCAATACCCATTTATAAGTGAGTACACACTATGTATGTCTTTCTGGGTCTGGGTTACCTCACTCGGGATTATGTTTCCTAGTTCTACTCATTTGCCTGGAAATTTCATGGTGTCTTTTTTTAATAGTTGAATAGTATTATACTGTATAAATGTATCACAATTTCTTTGGTGGAGCGACATCTAGATATTTTTCAGTTTATGGCTATTATGAATAAAGCAGCTATGAAGATATTTGAGAACGTGTCCCTGTAGTATGGTGGGACATATTTTGGGTACATGCCCAGGAGTGGTATAGCTAGTTCTTGAGGTAGATCTATTCCCAATTTTCTGAGAAACTATCAAATTGATTTGCAAAGTGGTTGCACAAGTGTACACTCCCACCAGCAATGGAGCAGTGTTCCTCTTCCTCTGTATCCTTGCTGGCATGTACTGTCACTTGAGGTTATTTTTTTTAATCTTAACCATTCTGACACATATAAGATAGAATATCAGAGTTGTTTTGAATTGCATTTCCCTGATAGCTAATGAGATTGAACAATTCTTTAAGTTCTTCTTGGCCATTAGTTATTCTTCTGATGAAAATTGTGTTTAGCTGCATACTCCATTTTTTTTTTCATTGAATTATTTGGTTTGTTGTTATTTTATTTCTTGTGTTCTGTATATATTTTGAATATTAGCCCTCTTTCAGATGTAGGATTGATGATGAAATTTTCCCAATCTGTAGGCTGCTATTTTGTCTTGGTAATGGTGTCCTTTGCCTTAAAGACAATGTTCAGTTTCAGGTGGTCCCATTTATTAATTGTTGATCTTAATTCCTGAGTTGTTAGCGTTCTGTCTGGGAAGTTATCTCCTATACCAATGTGTTCAATGGTATTTCCCACTTTCTCTTCTACTAGATTTAGCATATCCAATTCTATGTTAAGGTCTTTGATCCATTTGCACTTGTGTTTTGTGTAGTGTGATAAATATGGATCTATTTTCCTTCTTTGGAATGCTGACATCCAGTTAGACCAGCAGCATTTGCTCATGACAAACTCTCTTTTCTGTTGAATGGTTTTGGCTTCTTTGTCAAAACTCAAGTGTTCGTACATGTGCGGGTATATTTCTGGTTCTTCAATTCAATTCCTTGGATCAATGTATCTGTTTTTATGCCAATACCATGTAGTTTTTATTACTGCTGCTCTGTAGCACAGCTTGAAATCAAGGATGATGATACCTCCAGAAGTTCTTTTATTGTACAGGATTGTCTTAGCTATCCTGTTTTTGTTGTTTGTTTGTTTGTTTTTGTTTTCCAATGAAGTTGATAATTGCTCTTTCAAGATCTGTAAGAAGTGTGTTGGAATTTTGATGGGAATTGCATTGAATCTGTAGATTGTTTTTGGTAAGATGGTGATTTTTCCATCAGTAATCCTACTGATCCATGAGCATGGGAGATCTTTCCATCTTGATAATTTACAATATATGAAGAACATACTGATAGCTCTGCCAAGAAATAGATGTCTATGTATGAGCATTAAAGACACTGACAAAAGGCTGGTTGTAAATTTCACTTCAACCGTGTCCATCTGCTTACAGAACATATGAAATCCCTCTCTCTAATCCAAAATATCGAAACAGAGTTTATTGATGACATGATAACATCAATGAGAAGATTGTATGCCAACAAGTATTTCCATGTCACTCTGCAACTGTTAACAGCAAACATGGGCTTTATTTGTTAATGCATAGGAAATTATTAAGATTATGCCTAAAATGTTTATGCTATCTCAGAAAAAAAATTAATTCATTAGTAGTATTAATGAGTAAGTTTATCTGTGTTTGGAATTAATTTGTTAATTGGAGAGTAATTCTATGGTTCTTCTTAACTTGGAAAAATATTGCCCAAATGTGTGAAAAACTATTTGAGAATAATTATAGAAGAGATTTGTATCTTAGTCATTAACAGAGTACCAGTGTAGAAATAAATGAGTAATATATTAGGAAGGGTCTATACAGAAGATGCAACAAGGTCATATTTGCTTCTATCTTATAAAGTACATCCATCTTCTCCTTTAATCAGACATGTGCAATTTCAATTTGGAGCAGTTTAGAATTTATCACACGATACCCATCTTAAATCTTGTTCCCTATTATAAAGCTTTTAGACTTTGAATTATATCACTGTTTTTCTGATTCTTCAGTGATAATTCTTATAAGACAGCAGACCATAGACTCTCTTGGCTCCTGTAACTAAAAAAGTCAGTTCTTCTGATAGAACACACACACACACACACACACACACACACACACACACACACACACCTGTTGCTTTTGTTTCTGTGAGAAACACTAATTACCCCAGATTTAATTTTAAAGGATCAGAATAATAACTATTAGCTTTTTCAAAGGGCTCTGTGTTTTAGAAATTAGTTTTCTAATCCAATTAGACTTAAATATCCAATAACTCAACTTCTATTCATAAAGAGGTGAAGGAAAACCACAGATTAAAACTTCAATGGAGATATTCAAAATATCTGTCTCAATAGTAGACTTACAATATTTAGTAAACCATGTTATAAGCAGTTCTCTCATTTAGTCTTCATTATTCTTTTTAGATGGCATATGCAGAGAAGGTTCAATTTAGTATAATTGTTTAGAGGACTTCAGATTTAAGATTGATAAATGTCAATTATTTTAAATGAGGTGCTACTAGATGCATTAACCATTAACAAAAATATCCCCATTTTTATGAAGTTGAAGGCAGAAATTATCCATTCTTCTGTAACGCTGAAATCCTAGATATATACCTTTTTTTTAATATAGTACTGTTTTTTTTCTGCATTTAAATGTGTTGTTCATGGTGCTGGAGAGTTAGTTCAATAGTCTTGGGTTGAATTTCTCGAATGATGTCAGGCTGCTCAAGAACGTATAAAACTTCAGATTCAAGGAAACTGATTCCCCCTTCTGGCCATTATGGGTACCAGCACATATGTGAAACACTCCCCCTCACACATGCACATAATAAAAAGAATCTCAATAATTCAGATGATGAAACACACAGTCAAACATTAGGTGGAGCTCTGGGAGCCATATGGAAGAGAGAGAGGAGGAATAGAGAGAACCGGAGGTGACATGTAGATCAATGAAATCAACTAACCTAGTCTCCTGGAATTTTACAAAGACTGAAAAACTAAACAAAATAAGAAGAAAAAAAAGCTTAGACTTGACCTAGATACCCCTATACCAATATAGAGGATAAACAATTTGTTCCTCTTACAGATCCCTTAACAAGTAGGGGTGGGGAGGACTCAGCCATGGACTTTTCTACCTGTTACTGGGACACTTTACCCTAGTGGAGCTGCTATGTTGGGTTCCAGATCCCTTATATGACTGATGAACTGAGGAGGGTTGATATGTGCCCCCACACACACACACAACAGAGGTGTAGGATAGGTGGGAGAAGAGGCAGCGAGTCGAAGGGATAGACGGGCAAAGGAGAGAGAAGGCTGTGATTGAGATGTAACTTGAATTACTAAATAAAAATACTTAAAAATTTTTTAAAAATTGAGACAGGATTTCTCTATGTATCCTTGACTGTCTTGGACTTCCTTTGTAGACCAGGCTAGCCTTGAACAAACAGAGATCTGCCCGCTTCTGCTTCACAAGTGCTAGGATTAAAGGTGTGTGGCACCATACCTGACTAAAATATCTTCCTTAGTGTCAGCCATTTAATTAATTATGTCCAATATTTTGGGCAACTTAGTCTAGCTCCCCTGACAAGACATAAAGTTTTAATATTATAAAACTATGCTGCACAGATGATTACTTTTTTAAAATTCATGAATCAATTTCTTCTTTCAAACAAGAGACAACTTGATATCTAAGAGTAATTACTATAAAAAGAGTCAAGGACTGAGTAAGGTAGGTAATTTTGCCATTGAAAGAATACTTACTAAATCTACTTAAAAACTAAGCAAGAAAGGTAATGAAGTAAATGAAAGGGTCTCTACTCTGAAAGACTGGTTACACAATCTGAGAAATTCAGCTTTAAATTCAAATGAGGAGTACTCAATGAATTTATGCATGTGTAATAAAAATAGTTGAGGCCTAAGAAAACATACAGAAGACAAATTCAGCAAAGTAACATACACATTTTTTAAAAGAATAAAATATAAACTATGTAAACAAATCAAATAACACAGTAGAAAGCATCATAAAACATACAAGAGCAACCAGAAGTATGAATATCAAGAATGGAAGACTAAGCCTACATAACAGTATATGCAGAAACATATTAAGAAAGAATATCACATATTAGTGTCTTTGGTCTGGGTTACTGCTGTAGGGTATATTGATGTGTGTAGCCTATGTAGACAATTAAGGTCATAATGATAGCCATAGTCTAAGAAGTTAAACATCAACAAACCAAATAACCCAACTAAAAAAATGGGGTACAAAGCTGAACAGAGAACTCTTGGTAGGAATCTCTAGTGGCCACTAAGCACCTAAAGAAATGTCTAATATCCTTATTCATCAGTCAAATGCAAATAAAAACAGCTCTGAGACTCCGTCTTATACCCTTTCAAATGGCTAAGATATAAACCTCAAGCAACACCTCATGCTGATAAGGATGTGAAACAAGAGGAACACTCCTCCATTGCTAATGGGAATGCAAACTTGACAACCACTTTGAAATTAATTTGACAGTTTCTTAGGAAATTGAGAATAGTTGTACCTCAAGAACCAGCTATAGCACTCCTGTTCATACACCCAAAAGAAGCTCCACCATAGTAAAAGGACACTTTCTCAACTATGCACATAGCAGCTTTATTCATAATAGCCAGAAGCTGGAAACAGCCTAGATGGTCCTCAATCAAAGAATGTATAAATAAAATATGGTACATTTATACAGTTGAATATTACTTAGCTATTAAAAACAATGAGATCATGAAATTCACAAGCAAATGAATAGAAGTAGAAAATATCATCCTGAGAGAAGTAACCCAGACTCAGAAAGACACACATGTGTGGTGGTGTTACACATGTGGGAAATATTCACTTGTAAGTGGATATTAGCCATAAAGTGCAGGATGACCATGCTACAATCCATAGACAAAGAAGTTAAGAAACAAGAAAGGCTCAAGGCAAGATGCATGAATCTCACTGAGAATGAGAAATAAATTAAATATGAGGGGTGAATGGAGGGAGAGAAATGGGTAGGAGACTGGGTGGGGAAGGAGACAAGAGGAATCAGTGGTGGTGAAGAATCGCTGGCAGGAGCTAGAAACCGAGGACAATGGAAACTGCCAGGAATCTAGGAGGACAATTCGAGTTAAGATACCCAGCAAGAGGGGATATGGAACCTGAAATGGCTACCTCCTTTAACCAGGCAAGACTTTGAATGGAGGGATGGGGACATAAACCCAGCCACAAAACCTTTGACCCATAATTTTTCCTGCCTGTAAGATGGGCCGGGATAAAGAAGGGGCAGAACATGAGGAAATGGCCAACCAAAGAGTGGTCCAATTGAGTTCATGGCAGGAGAGAGAGTCTGCCCCTGACACTGTTAACAATCAATTTTCTGCTATGCTTGCAGACAGTAGGCCAGCATCACTGTCATCTGAGTGCCTTCATCCAGAAGCTGATGAAAGCAGATACAGAAACCCACAGCCAAACATTAGATCGAACTTGGAGAATCTTAGTGAAGAGGAGTAAGAAGGACTGGAGGAGCAAAAGAGGTCAAGGACACCACCAGAAAACTTGCAGAATCAACTAACTTGGGCCCATAGGGGCTCGTAGAGACTGAACCATCAACCAGAGAACATTAGTGAAAATGACCTAGAACCCCTACACATACGTAACAGATGTACAGCTTGGTTCTCAAGTGGGACCCCTAACAGCAGGAGAAGGGGTTGTCTCTGACTCTGTTGTCTGCTTCTGGAGTCCTTTCCCCTCACTGTGCTACCTTATCTAGTCTCAGTAGAAGATGCACCTGATCTCACTGCAACTTGATATGCCAAGGTGGGTTGATAGCCATGGGAGGCCTCCCCTTCTCTAGGAGTATTGGAGTGGAGGATGGGGGAAAGGGAGGGGAGAAAGAATGACTAGAAGGAGAGGGTAGAGGAGAAGTTCTGGCCTGTATGTAATTTTAAATTAATTAATTGATTGATAAATTAATTAATTAATTAATTGGTGAAAAGAAAAAACCTCACCAAGAAAAGTCCAAGGACAAATGGATTTACTCTTAAAATCTCCCAGATTTTTAATGTAGATTGAATGCCAAAATTATTCTGGCCTGTGTTCTCTAGTGAAACTATATGTACATATTCTCATACAAATATTTATACATATACATATAATTAAAACAAGTAAGTGAAAGAGTTCAGATATAGAGTACATCATAAATGTCAGTCCTTTGAGATATGTCTTGAGTATCTCACTGGTAAGCTCTAGGACACAAAATGAACATTTTTGACTCTGCATAAGCAGATTGGACTGCCAGAGAAAATAGGCTCAAACTGTGGCATGGCAGTTGATGTAGGAAAAAAAGGTGAAGGCAGGAAAGATAGAGTCAGAATAAATTTTTTAAAATAAAATATTATGAGACTTTCAACAATGTGACACAGACACAGGGAATATTATAAACTTTCAAAAGATTTGTTCAATAAGGTAAAGTTATTATCTTCAATTCATAAACAAATCAATAGCACAATATTTCTGAATCACAGTACTATGCTATGAAATGAATTATGGAAGCACATAGGTAAATAACATTCTACAATATTACTGTCTTACTCTTACCATACATATTGAAGTTTGTCTATGCAATGCCATTTAAATTTCATGTGGTTTTGTTTTATCTAGGTATAACTTAGATGAGAGTAATGGTTATAATTACTTGATATCTAATATTTAATACCTTATGAAAATGTGATAGCAGAATGCCTAATTTTAAAATTGACTTAGATTATTTTCAGTGTATCCCTACATTAGATGATAGGTCTATATTCCAGATACATTTTAATTATTTTTAATCCTTGTGTTAGAGTTTTGTATTGCTAGAAAGAGACACCATGACCACAGCAACTTGCATAAAGGAAAGCATTCAGTTGGTGTTGGCTTACAATTCAGAGGCTTTGTTCCATATCAGAATGGTGGAAAGCATGGCAGCACAGAAGCAGACATGGTGCAGGACTGGAGCTGAGAGTTCTACATTTAGATCCACAAGCAGCAGGAAAAGAGAGTAAGGCACTGAGTTTGGCTTCAGATTCTGAAACCTCAAAGGACACCCTCTGTGATACACTTCTTCCAACAGGGTCATACCCACTCAAAAAAGGCCACACCTCCAATAATAATACTCCCTATGATTCTATGGCAGCCATTTTCTTTCACACTACTATAGGGTTCTAAGTAAAAGCCTTAATTATCCTTTAAAGTTTACTAGATTTCTTGAAAACTAAGAGTTTATAGTGCTGTCTGAAATATCATCAAACTACTTAAATTTGTGACAACAAAAAGTTAACTTGAAGTCAACAAGTTTTCACATTAATTTTGACAGAAAAGGTATACCTTGTAAAGTAATGAACTTACATGAATCTTTCCCAACTTGACATTAAAAGGCTGTGTTTCTTATATTATACATTTAATAAGTCAATAAATTTCTTAAACTTCAACATTGAACAATGAGTCATTGATAACATTTATATATACAATAATATTAATTACAGGTAGTTTAAAAACAAGAATAATTTACCTGATGTGTGTATAGGACAAAAAGGCCTTGTTCACACAAATAAGCACTGAATCAGTCAGGAAAATGAATCACGTGGCTTACCTCTTGAATGGAATAAGTTGCTTAGCTGTTCCTTCTGGAATACTGAGGAAATGTAGTTTACAAATATTGTGTTTGTTTATCTCAGACCACATCCTGTTAAAACCTGGAACATTACTTTGGGCCATAAAATTCATCCTTGTGAGGGATATTATTCATATTTTGAACAGCCTAAGTGACATTGATATTATCTTAGGCCCCTGCATTATTGTTGACTCAGTCATCCTCCCTAGACACTTATCTTGAGCATTGTTTGTAAGGCAACAAGAATCCAGTTTATGAATGAAGCCATAGGTATGCTTTGTAAAAAGCTTTGATGTAAATTTGTCTTAAGCTTTGCTTGTATTAAAAAAGCTAAGTTAGTTGTTATGAGAATATTTTCCCCCAAACTGTGTTATGTTTACTAAAGTAAAATGATCCTTGTTTAGACTCTTGAAGTCCTAACCTAAAACTGGTACAGAAATGAGGCTCATCCAAGTTTAATTTTTACCTCATCTTCACCACTTTTACCTGATTGTTGCAAAGCTTGCAGGAGCCCTCACACAACGGAGAAGTTAAAGAAATAGATTATGACAATAAGAAACTGAATGATATGAATTTGTGATACTTATGAGTAAACAGCAGATGTTTTGATTAGTTTTTAAATTTTGACTTTAAAAAGCATTAATTTAGTTTTTGTCCTTGTATATTTTAAATAAAACAAAAATTGATTAGCACATTGACACAAAACTGATTGCCTTAAAATTATAGTTTAAATACTCCAGCAAACTGCAGGGTAATGAGGTAAATAAATTAACATAAAGTTAATGCAATACAATGATTTGGATTACTATGGCATTAATATTAACAAAAATGGCTTAGAGGAATATTTACAATTGGATCATGGGCTGATTTTGGACTTAATTGGACAGTAATTAGACATGTTAAAAAGAGAAGAGGTAAGGATAAATAAACAGTAACCTTAAGCTTTATTGAGCTGGATAGGTTTTGACACATTTGGTGAGGAATATAACAGTGAAAGTGGATCAAGAGGAAAATCATCCCTTAGAGACCATGAACAGACATACTGAATCATGGAATGCATGATGTATTCCTACTCAGCATCAAGAGGCTTGAGATTTTGTGTGTCTAAGTGATAGATGGAAAACTGAGTTGAAAAGTTACAAATTTAAGGTTTTCTAGACAAGAGGAAGGATAATACTTCTGAAACATATGAAACTGCAAAACAGTAACTTAGATAAAAATGCAGACAGAATATTTAATTTTGAGAGTCATCAAAATTTACACCTGCTCCAAGAACACTGAGAATAAAAAGGGAAGAAAATTAGAAGATACTGTAGAGGACATGCTACTCTGGAATCAAGTAAAAATGAATTTTGAAAAGGAAAAGAAGTGATAAAGAGTGATGAATGCTACTGTACTCCAGGTGGACTGAATTAGTTAAGTATGATATAATGATTCTTGTGATTATGGCAATTATATTTAACTGGCTTAAGAAAATCTATGAAATAATCATAATATATTAATAAATTTCATTAAAGATTTAAGTGAGTTATAGTTGTCAAATTAAGTGTAGAAATAAATATTTGGTAACTTAAAATATGTAAGAATTAGAAATGCTTCCAATAAGATATAATTAGATGCAGAAACGATGTAGGCTGCCTGTAGATCTCCTCTTTTCCCTCTGATCCCTCAGATTCAATCCCCCAGTCTCATCTATGGCAGCCTTTCTTGACTCCCCTCCATCCCTATCTCCTGTGGGTCTCACAGATCTTCCCCTTCTAATCTTTTCCCTTCACTCTTTGCTTTGTTCCATAGCTCAACCTCAGCAGGCACCCCCCTAGTCACCCAATGACTAATCCTCCCAGGGCCAAAAGTAAACTGACAGTGGGTGTATGCTTCTAATTGTGCTCCCTCAGATTTGGTCACGTCAGTCTTATCCCTATCTCGGTAGCAGAAAGCCTGCTGCTGTTTCCCTTTCCTCTGTGACCCCACCTCAACAGCCCACAAAGACCTTCCCCTCTACCTTTCCTTCCCTCAACTTATGTCAGTGCCCTACTCTTTAACACCAGAAGACATTCCCTGTGAATACACCAGTTGAGCAGGTCAGGAATAGAAGAAACACGCAGCCATCACACTCTGAAAAAAAAAAATCCAGAAAGGAAAGGGAAACCAAGGAACTAACCACCTAGCCAACAAAGACAAATCCAGAAATCAGTACCTAAGCCTACAATAATCCCAAATCCAGACATCTAGACATAAGCAAAAACAAAATGAAACAGTGTACAAACACACACCCACTCAATAACAATCAGGGCAATACATTTCCATTAAAGCTCAGCTATCCTATCAGAGCAGATCCTGAATATTATTACATAGTTGATGCACAAGAAAAAGATCTTAAATAAACAACAATGTGAAGATGATAGGATTCCTTAAAGAAAAAAATAATAAATACTTATTTAAAAATCAGGAAAACACACACACAGTAGAAGGAAATGAATAAGACCCGAAAATGGAAATAGAATCAATAAAGAAAACGCAAACTGAAAATTTTTGGAAAGAAAAGAATCAGGATTTTGTTATGTATTGGAAAGACAATTTTCACCAACAAAATCAAGAAATGGAAGACAGACTCACAGACATTGAACATCGGATGGGAGGGATGGATACATCAGTCAAAGAAAATGTTAAATCTAAAATAACTCTGGCCCCAAATATCTAGGATATCTGGGACACTGTGAAATGACTAGCAAGAATAATAGGAATAGAGGAAGTAGAAGAATCCCAGTTCAGAGGACCAGAAAATATTTTCAGTAAATTTTAAAAATGGCCATCTTGCCAAAAGTAATACACATATTCAATGCAATTCCTATCAAAACACCAACACAATTCTTTAAAGACCTGGAAAAAACAATTTGTAACTTCATATGGAACAACAAAAAACCAATAATAGCTAAATCAATCATGTACAATAAAAAGGAACCTCTGGGGATGTATCACTATCCCAGATTTCAAGCTATACTACAGAGCAATAGTAATTAAAACATCATGGTACTGGTATAGAAACAGACCAGTTGATCAATGGAATCGAATTGAAGACCCAGAAATGAACCCACACACCTATGGTAACTTAATTTTTGACAAAGAAGCCAAAACCATACAATGGAAAAAGGACAGCATCTTCAATAAATAGTGCTGATCTAACTGGATGTCGACACGTAAAAGAATGCAGTTCGACCCATACTTATCACCTTGCATAAAACTTAAATCCAAGTAGATCAAAGGCCTTAACATAAAGCCTAACACACTAAATCTAATAGAAGAGAAAGTGGGGAAAAGCCTTGAACTCATTGTCACAGGTGACAACTTTCTGAACAGTTGTTGGTAACTGAAAACCAATAGCTCAGGATCTAAGACCAACAATCAATAAATGGGACCTCATGATACTGAAATGCTTCTGTAAGGCAAATGGCACTGTCATTAGAACAAAACGGCAACTTAGAGATTGGGAAAAAAACTTTACCAACCCCACTTCTGACAGAGGGTTAATATCCAAAATTTATAAACAACTCAAGAAATTAAACACTAAGAAATCAAATAATCCAAAAAAAGGGAAACAGAGCTAAACTGAGAATTCACAAAGGAGGAATCTCTACTGACCACGAGACACTTGAAGAAATGCTCAACATCCTTAATCATCAGAGAAATGCAACTTAAGACAACTCTGAGATTCCATCTCACACCTGTCAGAATGGCTAAGATCAAAAACTCAAATGAGAGCACATGCTGGCGAGGTTGTGAAGAAAGGGAAATACTACTCCATTGCTGGTGAGAGTGCAAACTTGTACAACCACTATGGAAATCAGTTTGGTGATATCTTAGAAAACTTGGAATAGCCCTACCTCAAGACCCAACTATACCACCTCTGGGTATACATCCAAATGATTCCTAACCACACCATAAGGACATCTCCTCATCTATGCTCATAGCAGCCTTATTTGTAATAGTTAGAAACTAGAAACAATCCAGATGTCCTTCAACTGATGAATGGATTAAAAAAAAAGACAAAAAAAAAACAAACAAACAAACCTGTGGTACATTTACACAATGGAATACTACTCAGCTATCAGAAACCAGGGTATCATGCCATTTGCAGCCAAATGGATGTAACTAGAAAAGCTCATCCTGAGTGAGCTAACCCAGATTCAGAAAGATTTGCATGGCATCTACTCACTTATAATTGGATTTTAGCCATATAGTACAGGATAACTAACCTACTACCAACACACCAAAAAGAACAGGAACATTGACTTTGTTACCTGTTAGTGGGACAATTTGCCCTAGGGTTTCTGCCAGTTAGGCATGAGTGCAAGGTGAAGCTCTTAGCCCTCATATGACTGTTGAACTGAGGGGGTCTGATATGTAGGATAATGCCCCTCCAGAGGTTTGTGATTGGTGGGAGAGGGAGGAGAAATTGGGAGAGTGGAACAGGGAGGGATGGAAAGAGGGCACTGTGATGGAGATGTAATTTGAAGTAATAGATAAACATAAAAGAAAAACACTTCACTAAACAAAAAAAAAAATGTAGACACAGATTAAGAGAATGGATGTGAAAACAGGATCCATCCTTGGGTTACATGGAAGAAATACATCTCAATGAAAGATAAACATTACCTCAGAGTAAAGGGTTAGAAACATATATTCCAAGCAAATGGAACTTAGAAGCAAGCTATTACAGCATTCTGAATATCTAGCAAAATAGAATTTAAACGAAAACTAATCTTACTGCATACTCATCAAAGTAAAATTCCATGAAGATGATATTTCAGTTCTTAACCTATACCCAATCACAAGTGTTAAGCAATCGAAATGTTAGTTAATTAGTCCTGCTTGCTGTCTTTTACTTACATTGACTCTGATTGGTTAAATAAAATGCTGAGGCCTAAGATTGAGCAATGACAGCGAAGCTGGGACTTCCTGAGATTAGAAAAGGAAGCCTGTACTTTACACAGAGAATTAATTCATTCCAGCCAGGAGCAGGAAAAAGGAGGACACACACCATGGGTTAGAAAAAAGAATCTCATTCCACATGGCCAGGAACATCGGCTAGCGTGGAGAATGGCAGTCCAAGGGGATGTATGTATATATGGGGCCATATTTGGGTGATAGAATTAAGAGCTAGCTTAGGTGTGCCAAGATTGCTCAATTCGGGCCAAGGTTTGTTAAAATCCACATGGTGTCATATGTTCTTGTTTATAATGGCGGCTTAAGGATTAATTGCTGCCAGACCAATTAATGATAATATAAATACTGGTAAATAGTTTAATTAGCCATTTTTCTACAAATGGCACCCAACATAATTTAATTATTTTTTCTACACATAAGGACAACGAAGTTTGGTAAAGATACACAACTACAGCTTAAATCACATACTGAGCACCCCTATACATGCTGATAGTAAGACACTTGAATATCCATTCTTACCAACGGACATGTCACCCAGACAATACTAAACGTAGAAATACTGGACTTAATAGATATTATAAACCAAATCATCATTACAGATACTTACTCAAAATTTCATCCAAACACAAAAGAATATACCTTCTCTGCATGTCATGGATTTTAATCATATTTGACTATATTTTCAGACACAAAGCAAATCTCCAGAGATAACAAGAAAATTGAAATAAGTTCCTACACTTTATTAGACCAGTATGCATTAAAGCTGGTCATCAAAAACAGAAACAACAGAATTCTTATATACAAATAGAAACAGAGCAAAACTCTAGAGAATGAAAAATGACTCAAAACAAAAATAAAGAAATTAAAGACTTTTAGAACTCAACGAAATTCAGCACAAAGCATACCCAACTTATGAGGCACAGTGAAAATGGTTCTAAGAGGCAAGTTCATACCACTAAGTGCCTATATTAAATATAATTAATAATAATAATAATAATGGTGATGATGATGATGATGACAATGAAAATACACTGGAGAGCTCTCATACTAACATTATGAAAGCTCTAAAACAAAAAGAAAAATTACACCAAAGAAAAGAAGACAACAGAAAATAATCAAGCTAAGGGCTGAAATCAGAACAATACAAAGAATCAATAAAAGAAAGAGTTGATTCTTTGGGAAAATCAACAAGGTAGACAAATCCTTATTCAAACTACAGAGTTTAACAAAATCAAAAATGAAAAGGGGACTTTACAAGAGACATGGAAGAAATTAAGAGAACATAAGGACATATTTTAAAAACCTTTACTCTACACAATTGAAAAGCTTAAAAGAAATTGGTATTTTTTTCTAAAGTACCACCTACCCAAGTTAGATCAAGATTAGATTAACAATTTAAGTAGATTTATAACCCCAGTGAAATAGAAGCAGTCATTAAAAGTCTTCCAACCAAATCAGTACAAGATGATTTTTGCACAGAATTATACCAAATTTTCAAACAAGAATGAATGGCAAATACTACTGAAATTATTTCACAGAATAGAAACAGAAGAAACATTATTCATTTCATTTTATGAGGTCACAGTTACCCTGATAGCCAAACCACAAAAAGACCCAAAAAAGAAAGAGAATTAAAAATCAATTTCCCTTGTGAAGATTGAAGTAAAACACTCAATATAGTACCTGCAAACTAAATCCAAGAACACATCAAAAAGATCATCCACTATGATTAAGTAAGTTTCATCCTAGATTTTCAGGGGTGATTCAAGATTTGAAAATCAATAAATATAATTCCATTATATAAACAAACTGAAAGAAAAAAAAAAAACAATAACACAGGATCTTCTCATTAGATTCAGAAAAAAATCTTTAACAATATTTAACAACACTTCATGATAAAATTCAGGTGGAATAAGGATACAGGAAATATACTTAATATAATAAAAGCACTTTACAGCAATTCAATAGCCAGCATCAAATTAAAGGGAGAGAAACTCTAAGTAATTCCATTAAAATCAGAAACAAGACATGCCTTATTGCTCTCTCCACATCTATTCGATATGGTACTTGAAGTTTACCTATGGCAATAAGGAAATTACAGTGGATTGAGGGAATACAAAATGGAAAGGAAGATGTTAAAGTATCTTTATTTGCAGGATATAGAAGATGGTATACATAAGAAACAAAAAAAATATATCCCTCAAGAACTCAAACAAAAAAAAAAAAAAAACATCACAAAAAAAAAAAAAAAAAAAAAAAAAAACAAAACTGGATACAAAATTAACTCATAAAAATCAGTAGCCGTCATACATATAAACAACAGACTGACTGAGGAAGAAATCTGGAAAACAATACCTTTACAACAGCCTCAAATAATATATGACATCTTAGGCTAACTGTAATCAAGCAAGTGAAAGCTTGTATGACAAAATATGTTGCGTTTGAAAAAAAATAAATTGAAAAAGAAGAAGGATACACACAATATGTACTCACTCACAAGCAGATACTAGCCATATCGTACAGGATAACTGTACTGCAGTCCACAAACCCAAAGAAGCTAAGAAACTTAAGAGGGCATAAGGGAGGATGCTTCTGTAAGACATATGACACTGTCATCTGGACAGGATAGCATCCTACAGACTGGAAAAAGATTTTACAATTCTGTATCCCACAGAGACTAATATCCAGAATATACAAAGAATTCAGGAAACAAGATACAAAAAAAAAACCCCAAAAAAATCCTTAAATCAAATTTTAAAATGGGGTATAGATCTAAAAAGAAGAAAATTATCAATAGAGGAAACTCAAATGGCTGAGAAACTTTTAAAGAAATGGTCAATATCAATAGCTGTCAAGGAAATGAAATGCAAAACTACTTTGAGATTCTATTTTACAACTGTCAGTTGGCTAAGATGAAAAACATAAGTGACATATCATTCTAGCAAAGATGTAGAACAAGAATACAGCCATTATTGATTCAATGTGGGATTTTCCCAGAATGTTGGGAATTGCTCTACCTCAAGATCCAGCTACATCACACATGGACATATACGCCAAGAATGTTCCACCCCAAGAACACTTGCTCAACTATAGTCATTGCTGTTCTATTCATAATAGACAGAAACTGGAAATAATCTTGATGTCCCTCAGCAGATGAATGAATAAAATTCAGTACATTTTCACAATGGAATATTACTCAGATGCTTTAAAAAATGGACATGAAATTTGTAGTCTAATGAATGGAACTAGAAATCAAGAGTGAGGTAATCCAGACACAGAATGACAAATATGGTATGTGTTTGCTTATATGTGGATTTAGCCATTAAGTAACTGGTAACAAAGCTACAATTTGTAGACCCAAAGAATTTAGGTGTAGATGAAAGGTCTAGGGTAGGCACATGGGTCTCCATGGGAGACAGAAATAGATTAGGTTTTATTGGTGAACTGGAATTGGGTAAAGATGGGAACAAGAGGATCAGAAAGTGGGAGTGGAAATAGGGTTAAGAATGAATATGTGGGGAGAGACAGGTGGAATAATTTAGAAAGCTTCAAGTGAGGTCTCTCAATAATAGGGAATATAGAGTTTCAAATCACTTCCCATCAAAAGAGAATTCCTTTACCAGGACTAGGTTGCATTCAATTGAGTTCTTGGCCAAGGGGATCATAGGGCAATCAATAAACAAATTAGGCTGTTGCTATTACTATGGGTTGCTTGCTGCAAACTGAAAAGAAGAGCCCCATTGCCAAGGGCAAGACTCACACAACTCAGTGAACATGAAGAATTCAAGCTGCTCCCTATATTGAACCTTCACTTCCAAATCCTAGAGTCTTTGGTGTCAAAAGGCATGCCGCAGGTTTCCAAAAGGGAAACATATACACCAAATCAGCCACAAAATCTTTGACCTAGAATCTCTTCTGCTTGCAAGATATGCTAGGCCAATGGTGTCACAGAACATTTCAGAGTAACAAACAAATTTCAGGTTTAACTTAAGGTTCATTCCACGTGATGTAACCCTCACTGTACTCTGTTTGGTTGCCCAAGAACCAGAACTAGATAACCCAGATAGCTAGGATAAATATAATACTACTGGACTAACAAGGATAACAACAACAAAAGTATCAGCAAAATGACTCCTAATGATAATCTGCTTTAGTCATAGATCAATGCCTTATCCAGTCATCATCAGAGTTTGTTTCTGTTAGCAGTAGGAACAAATGAAGAGATCTGTGGCCAGACAGTATGTGGTAAAGGAGTCTTTGTGGAACATCTACATTACATCGCTCCATTGAGAGCTCAGGGATCACCAGGAAAGAGGAGGCAGAAAGTCTAAGAGTCAGTAGAGATGGTGGCCACCAGGAAAGCAAGACCCACTGGATCAATTAAGGAATGAGCGTATGGACACACAGAGATTGAAGCATCAAGCACAGGGTTCACATGGGTCTGCACCGCATGTTCTATGTTTATAACATAATTTTCATCTTTGCATTTTTATGAGAGTCCTGATGCATCTTTGATTCTTGAACATGCTCTTATGACTCATTTACTCCTGCTGTGTTGACTCATCCAAGTTTAATGAATTTTTCTTTTATTTTATTATATTTTATTTCATCATGCTTAGTTGTTATCTCTTAGAATCCTGTCCTTTTCTAATGAGATACAGATATTGAGTGGATTCTGATGAGAGGGTCATTGTGATTGAACTGGGAGTAGTACAGGGAGGAAAAACTGTAATCAGGGTACATTGTATATGTAAACAATCTCTTTTCAGTAAAAGGAAGAGAAGAGATTTGAATACAAATAACCAAAAATAAAATGATCTGCTCCACAAATATATAACTACTAGGGCTCTTGAAAATAATGAAACATAACAGAAAAAAAGGCTGTCAGAATTTTTTGTTCTAACAGTTTTAATAATCTGGCTGTAAGTGAAAAAATATGCTTATAGCATCTAACTGTAATGTTAAAAATAACTTTAGAAATTTTTCAAAGTATAGAAGTAATTTTGTAGTTAAAATTTATGATTACTCCATTATAAAGTATTTTATTTTTACTTTATTTAAAAGTGTGTATGTAAGAATATTCTTATATAGGTAGAAAACAAAGCTTTTTACTGTTTCCATCCACATAAACATTGTGCTGAAAAGAATGTTTATTTAGTGAGTGACACACAGTGCCTCTAGCTGCGATCATATTTATACCCTATATCCTGAGATCCTATGCTGAAAGGATACAATGTGTAAAAGAGGATGTCAAGAAAATGACAGATTATAATCACCTAGCAAACCAGTGGACATTCTTTGGTTGACTTTTGTTTCTCCTGTCAAACATTCCTCTGAGTTTTCAGGCTTTCAAAAAGTTGATGCAATACTGTATGGATGGCTAACAGCTAGAGAAAAATGTACAAAACTAAGAGTCCTACTTTTGTTATTTCTACATTTGATTTTCAAACATAATACATCATTATCAACTGTCAAGATATAATCTTTGTATTCATAATTATTGCTTGTTTTTGCTATTCTTTTAATAGGAAATGGATTGTGTCTAAAAGTGAAAGATTATTCTTTTTTATAATTATTTATTACTTCAGGTTACATCTCAATCACAGTGTCCTCTTTCCATCCCTCCCAGTCCCGCCCTATACCCCCTGTCCCTTCCATCACACTCCTCTAGAGTACAGTGTCCCTACATAACAGTCCCCCAACCCAGTTCAGCAGTCATATGAGGGCAAAGAGCCTCATCATCCACTGGGGGCCTACAAGGCAGCACCACTAGGGCAAAGTGTCTCATTGACAGGAAACAAAGTCTATGTTCATGTTCCCTTTGGTGCACTGGTTGTAGTATAGTTATCCTGTACTATCTGGCTAAAATCCCAATATAAGTGAATAGATGCCATGTGCATCCTTCTGAGTCTAGCTTAGCTCACTCAGGATGAGCTTCTCTAGTTCCATACATTTGGCTGGAAATTGCATAATTTCGTTGTTTCTGATGGCTGAGTTGTATTCCATTGTGTAGACTGTGTAGATGTACCACAGTTGTTTTGTTTTGTTTTGTTTG
Organism: Lophiomys imhausi; assembly: GCA_907164525.1. Classification (NCBI taxonomy): domain Eukaryota; kingdom Metazoa; phylum Chordata; class Mammalia; order Rodentia; family Muridae; genus Lophiomys; species Lophiomys imhausi. The sequence goes on along the minus strand of CAJQZJ010034276.1, from coordinate 964,698 downwards.
TTTTTACCCATTCTTCTGTTTAGCGACATCTGGGTTGTTTCCAGTTTCTAGCTATTACAAATAAGGCTGCTATGAATGCTATGAACATAGATGAGGAAACTTCCTTGTGACTTGTTGAGGAATCATTTAGATGAATACCCAGAAGTGGTATGGCTAGGTCTTGAGAGAGACCTATTCCAGGTTTTCTAAGATATCGCCAGACTGATTCTCATAGTTATTGTACAAGTTTGCATTCCCACCAGCAATGGAGGAGTGCTCCCCTTTCTCCACAACCTCGCCAGCATGTTCTGTCATTTGAGCTGTTGATCTTAGCAATTCTGACAGGTGTGAGATGGAATCTCAGAGTCCTCTCGAGTTGCATTTCTCTGATGATTAAGGATGCTGAGCATTTCTTCAAGTGTCTCTCAGCCACTAAGGGTTCCTCCTTGTGAATTCTCTTTTTAGCTCTGTTCCCCATTTTTTGATTGGATTATTTGGTTTCTTGGCATTTAATTTCTTGAGTTCTTTGTAAATTTTGGATATTAGCCCTCTTTCAGATGTGGGGTTGGTGAAGATTTTTTCCCAATCTGTAGGTTGTCGTTTTGTTTGAATGACAGTGTATTTTGCTTTACAGAAGCTTTTCAGTTTTATGAGGTCCCATGTATTGATTGTTGGTTTTAGAGCCTCAGCTGTTGGTACTCTGTTCAGGAAGTTGTCACCTGTGACAATGAGTTCAAGGCTTTTCCCCACTTTCTCTTCTATTAGATTTAGTGTGTCAGGCTTTATGTTAAGGCCTTTGATCTACTTGGATTTAAGTTTTGTTCAAGTTGATAATTATGGCTCTATTGCATTCTTTTACATGTCGACATGTCGACAGTTGGACCAGCACCATTTATTGAAGATGCTGTCCTTTTTCCATTGTATAGTTTTGGCTTCTTTGTCAAAAAATAATTATCCATAGGTGGTGGGTTCATTTCTGGGTCTTCAATTTGATTCCATTGATCCACTGGTCTCTTTCTATAAGAGTATAATGCTGTTTTTATTACTATTGCTCTGTAGTATTGAAATCTGGGATGGTGATACCTCCAGATGTTTTGTTTTTGTTTTATTGTACAGGATTGATTTAGCTATTCTTGTTTTTTTGTTATTCCATATGAAGTTGAGAATTGCTTTTTTCAGGTTTATAAAGAATTGTGGTGTATTTTCATAGGAATTGCATTGAATTTGTATATTGCTTTTGGCAGGGTGGCCATTTATATTATGTTGATCCTACCTATCCATGCGCATGGGAGATCTTTCAATCTTCTGGTGTCCTTTTCAATTTCTTGAGAAAAAGTGAGAACTTTTTTAGATTTCTTATTTTCTTTGGTTTTTGTACTAATTTCTTCCATCAAATCTTCCATGCCTGAGATCCTATCTTCCATATCTTGTATCCTATTTTTGATACTCATGTCAGTAGTTCCTGTTCTCTTCCCTTGATTCGCCACTTCCAGGATTAACTCTTAGTGTGTTTTCTTTATTGCTTCTAATTCCAATTTTAAGTCTTGAACCATTGTATTCGTTTTATACATTTACTGTTTCAATTTGCTTGTCTTTGTCTGCAAATCTTTCAAATCTTTCTAACCTTTCATTCCCTTTTCTCTTTCCTACTCATGTTGGGCTGTGTTGGCTTGGAGGTCTTTAATGGTATTCTCCAAAGCTTTTATTTGTAAAATTGAGGATTCTTTGTATTCTTTCAGGATTTTAATTTGTTCTTGAAAGGACTGAATCATTTTCCTAAGTATATATTTGTCATCATTTTCATGTGTTTCAGCTGTGGTGAGATGTTCAGGTCTTGGTGTGTTAACCTCACTAAATTTCGTTGAAGTCATATTTCCGTGATTTTTGTCAGTTTTGTTCTTTCCCTGACCTTTAGCTATATGGTTGCCCTAAGCTGATTGTTCCTAATGTCTTCTGGACCATTTCAGTGGCACTTCTGTTCCTCTTCAGTGTGTTACAGTGACCTTGTGAATATTGGGCACTCAGGTAGCCAGAAGTTACCTCTATCTGGCAGTTGGGCCTACCTCCCAAGACCCTGTAGTAATCAGATCTGTGGGAAATTGTACAGGTGCAGGAAGAGCAGCCCTCTGCCCTATCTGAATGCAATGTTCTTCCAAGTGATTGTATATCCAGTAGAGAGACCTTTATGTCCAACACCTTTCTGGGTAGGTCCAGATATGCTTGTGCCTCCCTGCCACCAGCTGTGTGGCTTTTGCCTGCTCCTGCAGCAGGGTCCACCCTGGCCTCTGCTCTGGGTCCCAGGCCTGTGCCTTGTGCCAGTGGCCTCTGTTCTGTACCCCAGACCTCTGCCCCAAGCAGCTGATATCAGCTTTGGACCCGAGTCTGTGTCCCTCGCCACTAACCTCTGCTTTGGGCCTGAGCCTGTCCACTTGCTGGGTTTTTGAGTGGCTCTTGCCCACTACTGGTGCTGGCTCCTTTGCCTGGATTCTGCACCACACAGTGCACTGTGCCCTGCTCCCTGTGTCCACGCTGACCTGCTGTGCTTTCCTGCCTGTCATGAAACACTATTCTTAAAAGTCTGAGATGATACTATACACTTTTCTTCATGATAAAATATATCTTTTCTTCTACTGTATTAATTTATGCATATATAAATATATTAAAATTAACAATTGCCCATATAGAATAATGAAAAACTACGATTAATCAGTCCATGCAATATATATACTACTTAATGCAGCAATTAAATATACTTTTTGTTATAAACAATATAAATATGAAAAGAACAGTATATATATATATATATATATATATATATATATATATATATACATATATTACAGTAAGTCATGGTTACTTACTATAAAATGAGGAAGGTTGGGAAATCACATGGTAACAACAATATGTTTCTGCAACTATCTTCTCTGATGAAGTAAAGTTTATTCTATATGAAAATATGTTTTTATTCTCTCATTGAAGTCATATCATTTTACATATTCTTTGTTCCTATAATTATTTTTAGTTTCATATTTGATGACTAACAAGAGAAGTGGCCAAAGCAAAATGTAGATTAGAAGCAAGGAGAGAGTGATCTTCTCACACAAGAAAAGAAGCCCAGAATTGAGGTTGTGTCTGTTGTTAGACATAAGATCATTTGTGGGGGTGAAACAGACCTTTGTACTGTGAGTTGATTTGAGCTAAAGAGGAGCTGTGATGAGATGGAGAAAATGCCAGTGACAATAGGCTGCCGCTTCCAACCCATGAGTGGGTAAATCTCATTTGGAGAAACTCAAACTGTTTCATATGTTATGTTATTACAAGAGAAAATAGACCAATAGAAATATCAATAAGGTAAATACAATATAATACTTATTTATAACAAATTTATGCTTTAAATGGTATTTCTATATGATCTTCAATATAATATTTATGGATTATCTTAATCTAATAAGGAATCATTTTAAAATGTTTTGTTATGTATTTTCTTCATTCAAATGAAGAATGTCTGAATAGATGCTATTAGTGGGGGGGATTCATATTTTCTTTGCATTGTTTCTTTTGATAAAACATCCTAAGAATAACTTATAAATGTTTTCTTAGTTTTGACTGTGTTTAATAAGCTTTCATAGCCCTAATGTAATTTTTATCACATTTAAGTCAGTTCCTTACAGTAAAAACATATTTGTGTGTCCTGTGATTTTATAAGTACATGAAAGAATTACATGTCTGCACCTCAGCAAGAATTGAATGCAGTTATTTGGAAAATAGGCCTTGATATATGCTTCACTAAATGACAAACAGAAAATATAGAATAACTGACATGCCATACACTTTCTTGTTTAATCTTTACCCTTTCCTCTCTCTTTAAGTACAGAAACCATACCTTTGCACAGAAATACCCCTCAGCTATGGTTTGCAATCATGCTTTCTAGGAGTTTCAAAATACAGTTCTACATTGAAGTAAATTAAATGACATTTAAATTTTAAATTCATAGATCAATGTATAAATTGTTATATGATTGTTTTTCATGATTCATAGTGCTATTATTTGCTGAAGAACAATCTCTAAATTTGATAGAGTAATATATATTTCTTTTAAATACATGGAGATAAATGTATAGGAGTTTTTTGCACACAATTATGTCAGCATGTACTTCATAGCTTACACTATATTTCATTTCTATAACTTGTATAATTGCCTGCCATCTTAAATTTCTTAAGGCCAATTAAAAGTACAATTATCATAATTTTATTTTTCAATTAACCTTTGGACAACCCTTAGATTTGAAATTTTACTTTAGCATGTATGAAGATAGGAGAGGTCAGTGTACGCTATTTCAAACTAATTTTTCAGACAAAATTATATAGAGATTAATTTCAAAAGGGTACACACATGCTGAATTAAGTTTCTGGTACATCATATTTCATAATTGTACATTTTAATCCTCAAGGTAAAGTGAAATTTTTACTAGTTTTGGAGACACCATGAAGAAAAGACTGTAAATGAAAATGTATTAAACTCATATAATCTAGATCCCCTGTAAGTATCACTAAAACTCAAAGCTGCTGTTTTATCTCTTAAGAGTAATTATTTCTTTTAGTTTCAGATTGCTAATCAGTTTAGATGTGTAGTTCCCCTTGCTTACTGTGTGGTCATTCTGGAAAAAGCATATATCAAATCATAATCATTTCTTCTCTTAGAAATTAAAGTCTGGACATTTGGTTTTCTTCCTGTTTGTGTTTCTCACAAACAGACAAATTTGCTGTTTCTCCTTAGGTTTTCTAATTCTCTGGTTTTTTTTTTTTTTGTCTATACAGGATTACATAGTTTTAATCAAATATATATATATATATATGCTTTAAATCCTGCTAATGAAAAGATTTGTAAAGTTCAGAAATGTGTTAAATATAATAGTTTCTTTAAAATAATATTTAATTTAATGGACTTATATCTAAATAATGCTGATTTCCTCTTGTAATCTCAGTCACAGCAAATTTTTCCCTATTAAAAATTAATGATATTGTTAATTCTTGGTAAGAGAAAACATTTATGGTCAAAATGAAATATAGATATATAAATATTTATCTCATAAAACTAGTTGCTAAAGAAATCTCTAATGATGCTTGAAAAACTTTAATCCTGTATATTCTTTTTTCATATATACTTTACAAATAACTAAAGTAAGCATCCTGAACTTATAAAGACTTATATCCTTATATAAAAAAATATAAGAATAAGAAATATAGCAATACCAACTATATTTTAGATGTTTAAGAAACTTAATATTATAATCTTAGTAATAAAGTAATTTATTACTTTATTTGAATTCAAAGTCATTTTATTCTCAAATTAAAATTAAATCTCTCCTTGATGCTGATTATCTTTATTTCTTAAGGCTCTTAAATTATTGTTATTGAAAAAGGAGAGGATTGAACTGCATCATATTCTATTCAACTGTTGTTTTCAAACCAATGTGATGTGACACACAAGCTTAAAATTGCCTCACTTCCATAGAAGCTAATCCGGAAATGCTATTGAAAACATCAATTTATTGTTTCCTTAGAATTTGTCTGAAGATACAAGAAACTTCTTCCTAGAACAAAGAAATGATTGTAGCTGTTTTATATATCTGTGAATCATGACATTCATAATGGACAGTTACATACACACATTCAACTTTTAGACAGTTGAGAGAAATACCTGATTCAGTTACTAAAACTTTGGTGATTTTTACAATTCACACCGTGCTACATTGTAAACTCTGGTTAGTCATCCCAAGATTATTTTTGTTTTGTGTGTCTATGTGTTCTTCTGTGTGTATGTACTGTCATGTTATTTGTAAGGAGTAATCCACCTTGGTTTCTTATTCTCTTTTTAGTGTGTTTTGTTTTGTCTTGTTTTTTTTTTTTATTTTGTTAATGTCTTCATTTATTTTTAATTTTATTTTGAAATTATAATAAAATTACAGATTTTCTCCCTTCGCTTTCTTTCTTCCAATTCCACCCATATATCCATCCCTACTGTACTTCAAACACAAGAGCCCCCTTTTTCACTAATTGTTATTGAGTGCATGTATCTTATGTATACACATACATATTCCTGAATATAATCTACTCACTAAGTATAATGCTAGTTATATGTAAGTTTTCAGGAACGACAGTCTGGCCAATTGATGTGCTCTTCCCTGGGAAAGACGTTCATACATTCACAACTTTCCTTGTTCTTTGAGACAGAGTGACCTCCCTGCCCTGGAGTTCACCAAATAGTACAAGCTGGCTTGTCCGTGAGCCTGAAATATCCATCCGTCTCTTATCCCACGGTGTTGAGATCACAAGGATGTGTCATCATGAATAAATGCATTTTACATGTATTCCTATGGTCAGAATCTATTCTCTCTCACCTCACAAAGCTACAGTCTCCTGGCTGAGCTATTTCCCAGCGCTCATCCCCTGAGGGATGTTGATCATGAAATTTACATAATGCATAGTATATTGTAAAATGAAGAGATATTTTCCTTTTCTCATGTAGAGCCCATCCGCAAGCAGAAATGGGTGTTTATATCATACATAATAATAGAACTGAAGGGCCCTGGAGGGACCCCTAATTAAGATCCTAACAGTTCCCATTTCCAGAAATGGGCTCAATAGTCACTAAAAAAAACAACAGAATGATCAGAGAAGTTTAGCCATGTACCTTGAGAAAGATATTGTTTAGAGTTACTAACTGCTAAATGCAGATTTAAAAATCCTCCCTGTTTTATGATCAACTCAGGGTCAGTGCTGCCGACCACCGTGGGCGGGGGTCGTAGCTTTCCGATCCAA
>CAJQZJ010034276.1:926747-947897 GCA_907164525.1 Lophiomys imhausi | reverse complement strand
CAAACAGTGACATTTTACAGAGAGGCATAAGCTGGGGTCTTTCAAAACAAGGCCCGCTATTAAACAGTGCATGGATGGCTGGGCTTCCACGTGCAGATGGCCTGAGATACCTGCCCAGGCATGCCCAAATTTACCCAGCCTGAGACCTGCTAGGACCTGCCTGGAGACTGATGATGCCACACCTGGCAATGAGACATGAGTCAATGAGGAAGAGCCGCAGCAGCCTGCAGTTCAGGAGCCAATGGGACTCTGGGTAAAGGTTATAAAGGGAGCTTCTTCTTTTTGAAATAAATAATAAATGAATCTGGTTTTGCCACTTACCGGGGCCCTGGAATCTGGGTCATTGATTCCAGGCCAACTCAAACACCTTCACCCCCCACCCCAGCCAGGAGTCCTGAGCATGGGCCCTGACAACATCTGGCTCCCAACATGGTCTCTTTACCCATGCGGGCATAAGTTTTGACTATACTTGTCTCAGGGTCTGTTTTTTCATAGCAACCGTTGTTTCTTTTGGACCCTAATTTTTGCATCAAACAGAGGTAGTCTCCTTGCTTGTCGATCGCCCTTCCCCTGAACTCTTCCTCATCCAGGGCACTAGCACCCTTGCCTCCTTAAGATTGTCTAAGTTATATGTTATTTCCCCTGTGAGTAAGCTCAGGGGGGTCCTTTTCCTTTGTTGGTCTGTTGGTTTGTCTCACCAAGAACGGAATGTTTTTGTTTCTTTGTTTGAATTTTGGTTATATGTCTTTGATTTTCCTTCTATTGGGAGGTAGAAAAGATATTTTTGTAGGTCAACATTGTTAAAGCATGAGAGGTTTTTTAAAAAGGATTTTGGACATATTGGGAATGTGAGAACACACTTGTTCTACTATTATCTGAGATTTAAGTGAAATGTTTCAGCAAGGCTGTGGTTGCTTAGTCCCAGCACATGGGAGCTGTTGGTTTGTCTTGCTAGGAAGACATGCTCATCTCCACATAAGGGCTGATCCCCCCAGGAGATGGAACCATCGATTGACCCCCATGCCTTTCATACACCAGAGACACTGAGTGGGTATACATCCATAGTGTAAAGAGCCACAGAAGTCCCCCACTAAGCACAGGGATCTTGGTCTGCTACATGCCTTTTCCTCTCTGTTTTGTCACTTTACTTTGTTCATATTTTCTAATCATGGGCATTCTCCCATCTCATTATAAGGGACTCCAAATTAGAGCTCTGAAGCCTCTTTTGGTAACACAAGGCCTTAAAGTCAAATCATAAGATATTGAGGCTTGTTTGAATGAAGCTGCCTTCCTTGCCCTATGGGTCTCGCCCAAGAACATGTGGGACACTAACCTATGGATGTGGATTCTTTTCTTGGCTAGAAAGAGGGAGGTACAATCAGGCATTACCACACCCATCCCTTTTGTCCCTATCCTTTTAAGCATCACTGGTAGTCTTAAATCTTCCTCCCCTGAGGACATGATTGCTGCCCATAATAAACATTGCCAAGGCCAGGCCAGTATCAATCTGTCCGCAACATCCCCTCCCGTGACTCTTGAAACTATAAAGGAAGCTGACTGGGAAGATTATGAAGAGGGTGGCGATTATTCTCCCACCCCTACTAAACCTACTCCTATCACTGGGGACCTCAGCCCATTCCCAGCCAACTGCCAGTACACCCCTTCAATACCGAAGGCATGAACTTCTCGCCCCTGTACCATCCTGGCTTCAGCTCCCTCTTTTCATGCCTTGCCTGTCACTTCCCAACTGCTTCCTCCTGTTACCCATTTTCCTCCTTGGAACCATTGGACCCAAGGGGAGGCATTCCCTGTTAATGTTGGCCTGGATGCTGCTCATCGGCTATGGGTCCACACCCCCTTGGCTGACCTAGTGCTTATCAGAGAAGCTGCTGATGAGTGGGGATCCTACTCTTCCTAATTTGAGCAAGTTCTGCATCAATGGTCAATACAATTACAGACCTGCTACGACTGGCATAGTCTCCTCAAAGCCGTCCTAGAGCCTGGTGTCTTCTTCAACTGGTGGTCTGCTTATAATGACCAGGCAGAAGACCAAGCTTCTCTTAACCTCCAGTATGGCCTTGAAGGTACCCTGGAGATGCTTACCAGGCTTGGCAACTTTATTGACCCCATCTCCAAGCCACTATCAGACTGTATGTTTACTATCAATAGATCTGGCCTTTAGAACCCTCACTCAAAGTATGCACCCCTCATGACCTGTCCGCTTACTTCTGTAATCTGGTTCAACAATCAGGCGAGTCATTTACTGACTTGCTCACCAGAGTCACTGATGCAGTGGAAAGTAGGTTGGGGTCTAGGCTCCACCCAGGACATAATGATCAAGCAGTTAACTTGGGAGGGGCTTGATGCTCCAACTTGAAATGTGGTGGCAGAAATCCACAATGAGGACATCTATAAGTGGATACCTGCTACTTGAGACCTTGACCCTGGGATGGCCACTATTGTTTCCCTGACAGCCTCAATTGAGGCTTTAGTTGCTGACAGGATATGCTGACACCAGCCCACAACAGGTTGGACCCCCTGATAGAACTTGCTGGGGATGTGGCAAACTCACGCAGGCACTGCCTTAATGCTAGGCCTAGAACTAAATGACCAACACGTAGTAAAGGATTCCATTGAGCAAGAGATTGCAGATCCCAAATTACTGAGCTATCTAGCAGTGCTTTAAACTCCAAACGGGGTGCCCATCAGCCATGACAGTAAGAGGAGAACCCCATTCAACATCTTTTAGACCTTGCCTATTTTTCCTCATTCCCCTATAATGACTGTGTCCTTTGACAGCACCCCAGTTAAGGGGCTAGTAGATGTCCTGCCTGGCTTGAGACTCCAAAGACCACCCAGGAACCAATTCTCATGTAAATAAATGAGGGTTGTTTATTGAAGCTCAGAGCTTGGACTCTCAATGCTCATTGACTCAGCGGTTCAAGTTGAGAGCCCCAAACTCCAAAACTACAAGGTTTATATATGGACTTAGACAAAGAAACAAGTTTTTTATCATATGAATGGATGACATTTGGATAACTAGTCATGTCCATTTCTCATTGGCTCATTGTTACTGACTAACCAGCTGTGGTCTGTTTGACCACAAGAAAGTTTGTTAAGACTTTTTGGGTGCTTTCTCAGAGTGAGCTGTCCAGTGATGACAAGGGAACACACCAAGAATGCAAGATCAGGTTCATTTTGTTGTTGTTCTGGAACTGGAGGTCAGATCTGAATCAAACTTAACAATAAATGGAATCTTTTTTCAATATGGATTTAGTCAGGCTCTACATTGGCACTGGGCAGATGTTACTATCATTACTGAAACTGAGGCTCTGAGATTCCCTCACTGGAAACTCAAACCAGTACTGGAATTACTGTTGTGGGAGGCCAAGAGCCTACCAGAGCAGCTCTATATCCTATGTGCTGGAGGGACCTATATAGAAACCAAGGTTCATTTTACCCTATAGTTGCTGATGTGCCCTGTAACCTTTGGGGAAGGGACATTTTTCAGGACATGGAAATAGTCCTAACAACTGATGACAGGAACTTTTACAATGATATCTTGATTCAGGACAACCTCACCCTCTCAGGCCACCAGCAGAAGGACCACCCTCAATTCTAGAGGCCACTGCCTGTAGAGAGCTGCGATGTGCTGCGCCCTAAAGATGGCGCCGGTTTCCGCCTTCCACCAGCCCGACGGTGAGCGCTCTCAGTGGTAAACAAGTCCATATTTGACAAAGACCGCTGATCTGGCTTGCTTTCGCATACGTGGGCCTCTAAGATAGCACCACGTGGCTTTACTTGATTGGCTGTTCATATAGTATTTAGCCTGTGGGTTGGGTCTGCCCGGACATTCGGAAGACTGTTTTCAAGGGACCTGAATAAACTGCTGGAGAAGAGCTTTTGCGAGTTGCGTCATCCTTGCTGGTCGAGGGGGACGCGACAAGTGGTGGCCCGTACGGGGACCCAGAAAAGACTCAGAACTCCTGCAGTCAGGGGCAGCGCTGGTAAGTTCCTGGGATAAATTAGGACAATAAAGTTTCACGGAGATAGCGAACACAAGGTAAAGTTTCGCGGATAATAGCGAACATACGGTAAAGATTTGTGGAGATAGTGAACATACGGTAAAGTTTTGCAGAAATAGCGAACAAAAGGTAAAGTTTCGCGGGGAAGCTGCGAACCAAAAGTAAATTTTTAAACATGGGATTGTCTGAGTCACATCCAATTTTTCTGGCTCTTCAGGAGCTACTTTTAGCTAGGAATTTGAAAATTAAGAAGTCTACCCTAGAAAGATTTTTGAATGAATGCGACTCCGTGGCTCCATGGTTTGCGGTGTCCAGGAATCTTACGGTATCCTGCTGGGACAAATTAGGCAGGGACTTGGATTTTGCGTGGGAGCAAAGTACATTGCAGGGAGGAGCACGGCCTATTTGGAGACTTGTTCGGAGTTGTTTAGGAGATCAGAGATATTGCAAGGCAGTGGAAAAAGGACAAAAGGCATTAGAACAGTCAAAAGAGGAGCGCTTGGTCAAATCTGGGAAAGATACTTTGGAAGAGGATAGCTCAGAGTCTAAAGAGGAACTTAAAATGTTAACAAAGAAAATGGAGAAGTCATCTTTAAGGAAGAGTTCTGACTGCACCCGGATAGAGCCCTCAGGTCCGGGGCCGCCTGTGCTGGCGCCGCCTTCATATAATGAGACTTCCCCTCCGAGTGATACTAGTGGGCAGTCATTCTGTCCAAATGTCTGGAGGGAAGTGAGACATGAGCTGTACTACCCTGTCTTTCAGGATGGAGGGGGAAATCGTTATCATGAACCTCTCGATTTTAAGGTAATTAAAGCACTCGCTGAGTCTGTCCGCACTTATGGGATTAATGCTGCTTTCACTGTAGCTCAGGTGGAAGCTCTTAGTCATTATTGCATGACTCCTAGTGACTGGATGAGCTTGGCACGTGCCTGCCTGTCCTCTGGGCAGTATTTAGATTGGAAGGCTTTCTTGATTGAGTTTGCTAATGAACAAGCTGCTGCTAATCGTGCAGCAGGAAACCCAGCCTGGGATGTGGACATGCTTCTTGGGCAAGGTCGATATGCTCAACAACAAACTGGGTATCCGGCTCAGGTGTTTGAACAAATCAATTTAATCACAACCAGAGCTTGGAAATCATTGCCTAACAAAGGGGAAGTGAATGGCAATCTAACCAAGGTTATTCAGGATCCCCTGGAGCCTTTCTCAGACTTCGTGGCTATAATGGTTGAAGCAGCTGAAAGGGTATTTGGAGACCCTGATTTGGCAATGCCCTTAATTAAACAACTTGTGTATGAGCAATGTACAAAGGAATGTAAAGCAGCTATCACCCCTTATAAGAACAAGGGGTTGGAAGCCTGGATGCCTCAGTGCAGACTGCCGCTACCTTGAATAATTTGTCAGCCAATGTAGCCATGGCCTTGGATGTATTGTTGCAGGTGGCCCAGATTGGCTGTGAGTGGAAAATGACTGGTTTGTTTGTGACCTCTGTGCCATATCAAAATTATACTGTAGCTGTAAATTTGTCTAAGCAACTCTCTCAGTATCTTACAGGAAATTGGTCTGGCGAGTTTGATAAGCTGATGCAGAATCTGAGAACTGCCATCGTGCATGTGAATTCCACCCAGGTTGATGTCTCTGTTTCTGAAGGACTGTCAACATGGATCCTCCGAGCCATGAATCATCTGAGGGAATGGGTGCCCTAGGAGGCATGCTCTTCCTAGTCAGTTTCATTGCCCTATGGTGTATCTGTAAGATGAGGATTTCACAGAGGAGAAGTAATGCCATGCTGGTGCAAGCCTTTGCTGCCTTGGAGGCTAGACAGCCACAAGCTTGGTTGACTGTCCTAAAGGACTAAGCTGTCATCACGCTCAGGATGCGAGGCTAAGCACTGCACTTGGAGTCAGCTTCTAGCGACTTCAAGAAGGGCATGTTTGATTGCATATGGGTTGGTATCCTAGTTTCCCATCTCTGAGAAAAAGATACCAGACGGGTATGGCACCAGCCTGGTTGGCTACTGGGTGTGGGGTCATTACAATGTCCTTTACATACATATCAAAGATCAGATGCTTGATATATCTACTAGGGATCCTCAAGAGACTGCCACCAATCCTTTTGATTTATGGCTTTTGTATGGAGCAAATGGTAGCTATATGGATTTGGGACCTGTCATTATGCTTGGAGGAGGAATTTATCAAAGAGGTAATTTTTCCCTAGGGTCCGCTACCAAATTGGATTTTTCTAGCGGTAGTGGCTCTGGTACTTGGAATTCTTTGTTTCATTCTTACCTCAATAAGACCTTTTCAGCTTCGCCAGTATGTCTCTGGCCTCCTTTTCTGTGGATTGTAAGTAATGGGAGTGCATCCTTAGGTGAAGAAAAGTTAGTATGCACTCCGGGCACATGTTTTTATGCCCTATGCTGGAATGCCACAGCCTTTCCTGTGGCTGTGGTGACTAGAATGCCTCGATATGTACCAGTTCCTGTAGAGGCTCCTAATACCATGATGCTCTTCAGGTTTAAAAGAGATTTTGGCATCACTGCAGCTATTGTTACTGCCATCACTATTGCTGCTGTGGGAGCTACTGCCTCAGCTATTGCCTTGTCTAGTTCTATACAGACTGCCAATGCCCTGAATAACATCTCAGCCACTGTGGCACAGGCATTGGATACTCAGACCTCTATGAATTCTCATCTCAAAGGAGGCCTTATGATAGTTAATCAGCGCATAGATTTAATACAAGAACAGATTGATTCTCTTTGGCAACTAGCACAATTGGGATGTGAGTGGAAAATGCAAGGTTTGTGTGTTACTTCCGTGCAGTATCAAAATTATACAAAGGCTGCTAATCTGTCTAGACAATTGTCGAAGTTCCTCTTACAGGATTGGTCGGCTGAATTTGAAAATTTGATGAGAGAGCTGAGAGCGACAATTGTCCCCATCAACTCCACTCGGGTGGATCTGAGCCTGGCTACTGGCTTGACTTCCTGGATTCAGACGGCTATGGATCATCTTAAGGAGTTGGCGGGCGTAGGCTCTTTGGCGATACTGATGATACTAGCCTGTCTGGTTTGCCTATGGTGCATCTACAAAATGAGAGCCACACAAAAGCGTAATGCAGCCATGATTATACAAGCCCTTGTCGCCATTGAGGCGGGCCAGTCCCCTCAGGCATGACTCGCTGCCGTGTAGCCTTAAATCTTCACTAAGCATAGTCCCTGCCCACTGAGGTATTCGTTACACGGGTATTAGGGTCTGGCAAGTCAATGACGGAGTAGACAGGTAAGTCTCAGCCACCTAAGACAGGGCAGTCCCGAGTGGGGAGGCTGACCCAGAGATGGGTAAGAGTTTGAGCATCACCCTCCTACAGGCTCAGGCCCACTGTGAGATCCCCAGATAGAGGGATTACGAAGCCTTTCCAGGGACTTCTACCAACTTTAGAAAAAATAAAAAAGGGGGAACTGTAGAGAGCTGTGATGTGCCGCGCCCTAAAGATGGCGCCGGTTTCCGCCTTCCACCAGCCCGACGGTGAGTGCTCTCAGTGGTAAACAAGTCCATATTTGGCAAAGACCGCTGATCTGGCTTGCTTCCGCACACGTGGGCCTCTAAGATAGCACCACATGGCTTTACTTGATTGGCTGTTCATATAGTTTTTAGCCTGTGGGTTGGGTCTGCCCGGGCATTCGGAAGACTGTTTTCAAGGGACCTGAATAAACTGCTGGAGAAGAGCTTTTGCGAGTTGCGTCATTCTTGCTGGTCGAGGGGGACGCGACAACTGCCCACCTAAGGCCTGTCTCCATCATGGTATCTTACCCTATACCTTTGGCCTGGCTGTCCGATACCAATATCTTGGCAGATCATTGGTGTATTGTTGAGCCTAAGCTCACAGCCCTTAAGGAATTGGTTGAGGAGTAATTTAATTTGGGTTACTTAGAGCCATCGACAAGCAGACATACACCCGCATTTTTGTTATAAAAAAGAAATCTGAGAAATACACACTGTTACAAGATCAAGAGCAATCAATGAACAAATGGAAGAAATGGGGACTACTCAGGCTGTGTTTCCACACCCTAGTGCTATCCCACCCTCATATTATGTTATTGTTATGAGTATAAAAGATTACTTCTTTCAAATTCTTCTAGCTGAGCAGGATAGATTCCACTTTGGTTTTATGGTCTGAGAACCCAATATGCAAAAACCTGCAAAGAGGTATCAGTGGACTGTTCTTCCCCAAGGGATGAAAAAACAGTCTCACTATTTGTCAGCTTTATGTTGCTGAGGCAATGCAAGGAATACCGAAAGAGTTCCTAATTGTCCATCATATGGATGATATTATGTTAGCTCACCCTAATTTATCTCATTTAAAAAAGGTTGCCACTTTGCTGTTAGATAATTTGGGAAAATTTAATCTACAAGTCACCCCAGAAAACATCCAGACAGTCCCTCCTTATGCCTTCTTAGGATTCTCCATTGCTGAGAAAATCAGACCATTAGCATTCAGCATTCCACAAAAAGAGTCTTACTCCCTTGTGGAGCTGCAACAGTTATGTGGGACCATTAATTGGCTAAAACCCTTTTTACTTAAACCAGATCAAGAAATGAGGCACCTTTTCTCCCCCTTGGAGGGCCCAGACACTCCCTCTGGAAAAATTAAGCTTACCCAGGAGGCCAAGGACCTCTTAGGCAAGATCATGATATGTCTGTCCATCTCGAGCTTGGTTAGGCCACAACCATGCAAGACACTTATCAGCAATAATCATGTGGACCCTTGGAAGTATCCTGGGGGCCTTATGGCAAAATGGTCCCTTCTGTGACTTCACCATGCCCACTCTGGCATTCATAAGGTATCCTCTAAATTTGAAATTGTTTTCAGAGTTGCCCTTAAGGCCAGTACCCCAGCAAGGTGAACTATAATAAGGAACCTGATAAAATAATTGTTGGGGAGGGTCTAATAACATTGCTTCTGATAGTCTGATTTCAATGATGAGATCTGGTTACATCCCCTCTTGAGGCATTCTCTTGATTGGTGAAAAGTCACTGGTGGTCAATTAGCTGGGCAGAAAGAATATAGGAAAGTCGGACTTCCTGAGATTAAAACGAGAACCCTGCATTTTACACAGAGGATTAGATTTTCCACCAGGAGACATGGAAGCAGATAGATGTGTTTGAGAACTCTGGAAGATAATCACAGACACATGCCAGGGGTTAGAGAATAGAATCTCATTCCATGTAACCTGGAACATTGGCATGGCATGGAGAAAAACAGCTCAGGGGACATATGTATATTATATGGGGCTTTATTCAGAAATACAATTAAGAGCTAGCTTAGATGGGCCAAAATTGCTCAATTCAGGCCAAGGCTTGTTAAAATCCATGTGGTGTCTTTGTGCTCTTTTATAATGGCTGGTTAAGGATTAACAACTGCCAATTAATCAAATATAATATAAATACTAATAAATAATTTTAATTAATTATTTTTACAAATAATATTACCATTTTCCTTAAAATATTCCAAGATTAAGGATTAACAACTGCCAATTAATCAAATATAATATAAATACTAATAAATAATTTTAATTAATTATTTTTACAAATAATATTACCATTTTCCTTAAAATATTCCAAGATGCTTTGGGCAGATTCATTAAGTTTTCAGGAGATGGTAGCAGACTTCACCAGAACCCTTGACAACCACCCACCTACTGATAAGAATTTAGCAGTGCTTCCTCATCTTCCCATTGAGATGAGGCCCTATAGCCTTCCCTGTTCTAGTTCAATCTCTAAAGCAACATTAGACTTTTCAGATGCAAGTATACAAAAATATGAGATTGTGTTGCAAAGGCCAGGGACAAAAATATCACTTCTGTCTTTCCAGTCTGAACCATTAACAGATTCTATGACAGTCATTATGCAGTACAATGAGGATTTTGACATTCTCTCACATAAAGGATCCTAATAAACCCAGACATGTACTCAGAAGGTGCTTACAAGAAGCCCTCAAAAACACGACATGTGCTTGGTTTATCTCCCATATTAGATCTCATGCTAAGCTGCCAGGAATCCTGGCCAAGGGAAATGAAAGAACTGACACCATGATCATGGCTGGGGATCTTGAGCTACTGGGAGCAGGCACGAGCCCTGCATCAACAGTTTCACCTCTCCCCACAAAACTTGCATAAACTCCTGCCCAAGTTATCTATCACAGAATTGACAGCACCTCGTGGAATCTTGTGCCACATGCGCACCCCTTGTGCACTGGGGCCTCTTAGTAGGAGCGGTGTTAACCCTAGAGGTTTGCTTCCAAATGCTATCTGGCAAATGGATGTAACTCACCATCCCCCATTTGGCATCCTTAGATATGTCCACGTGAGAGTGGATACTTGATCCTCCTTTGTATATGCTGTGGCCATGGCAGAACAGGTCTTGCTTGCTACTAAGGCAATGAAATCTGCTATGCTTTCCCTGGGCCCTAAAGACCGACAATGGATACACGCCTCCCAACAGTTCAATGAATTTGTCACCTCATGGAAAATTATTCATTTTTTCGGGATCCCTTACAATTCTCAAGGTCAGGCAATTCTTGAGAGATCTATCCAGACCTTAAAGGAATTCCTGATTTGGGTCACTTCTCTGGAATCCAAATATGACCCATATTTGGCCCTGGTGGAGGCTATGTTCCACATGAACTTCCTCACCTTTGATGATCAAGGGTTGAGTCCGGCTTACTAGCACTGGGCCTCTTTGCCCAGAAACACCCCTTTGCTTCTTGTAAGGTGAAGGGATCCCCTGACAGCCCAATTGCAACCACCCACCCTCTTGTTAACAGGAGGGCAAGGTTATGTATGTGTTTATCCACGGGATGCCACAACACCTATATGGGTGCCCTGAAGGGTTGTCCGCCCGCTATGGATCAGGGAGCACTGGAAGAGGAGACCCAAGAGAGGTAACATATGTTGTCTACCCCCTGTTCTTAATTTGTTCTGTCCCACAAATCCTGGCAGAGACAAGTTAAAGTAGTCAGAGAAGTTCCATATTTTGACTAAATAAATTGCTTCTTTATATTGCAGCACAGTTTTGCTTGGAGAATTCAGCAACAAAAAAAAAAAAGAGAGCATCTTTTGGGGGGATTTCTCTATTTAAAATTTGTAAGGTCATATTTACTGTCAACTAGCAAGAGATTCCAACAGAAACTGTTTTGTCACTCAAAATCATGGAATTCCTGAAACTTTTTGGCAACACATTGTCAGAGGGATGTCATAACAAATGAAAGTCATTTCTGTTCAAATGAAAATATGCCACATCATTCAAATACCAATATGTTTTCCATCCAGACAGGAGTGCTCTTTTCAAAAAGTTAATTTCATTTTTTAATACTTTAAACCAATGCAAATCTATTAAATGAAAACTATGGGTAGCAACTAGAGAATATTTCTCTTTGAAGTTTTACAGATTGGAGATGAAAGATTCAGGCATGTGGGTTGACACTGGCATGATTTTTATTTATTATAGCATCTATTCATCATCTGTATCATTTTCATCTTATTTTAATTTTAGATTTTACAAATATTTCATAAGAGGGTATTTTATCCATAAATAGGGCTGTTTGAATATTAAAATAATACCTAAGTAATTTATGTAGTTGTTACTAACTATGAATTACAATAATTTATATGATTTTTACAATCAAAGTTGAGTACTGAGTAAAACAGCAAATATCTTATAAATATAAAACTTTTAAGTTCAATCTAATTTAAATGAATTTTATGATGAATAACTCCTAATTTGTCTAATACTAAATGATAATATATCACTAACATGAAGTTCAAATGTCTGAAAAACTTTCTTTCCAGTAGCACATTTATTCTCAGAATATTTTATTCTTAAATTTTTTTGATGTAATGTTTTGAAGCAATAATACTCAGCTCTAAATGGGATTAGTATGTCATCCAATCTCTCTCAAGATTCAGGGATCATCGTAAACTAGGATTGCAAAGATTGTCATAGTCAGAGATTATAAATGACAACAAGGGGAATGTGTCTTATACACACAGCATGGTGAACATGGTCTGGGATTTTTCTTTTCTTTATGGAAGTGAAAAATGTTCCAATACTTGGAACTCTTGAACACATAAAAAATAATAAAATAAAGAAGTAAAACAGATCTTTTATCATAAGATATCAAATAAGACATTTTACTTCATGAAAAGTATGTACAAAGGAGTCAATAAATGTAAAGTTTATTTTGCTGCAAACTGTTAATTATATAAGCATTGAATCTTTTCTATAGTCTCTACATGATTATTTTGTGAGTGTATTTACTCAATAAGAATAAATAGTTGATAACTATGAAAACATTACACCACTTCCCGTTCTAAATTCAAAATATGGTTTGGTAATATTGGAAATATCAAATATTTCTGTAATCTTAAAATTTACCAACCTACAAATGAAAAAGACAATGACAGTGATTTTGTGTGTGTGTGTGTGTGTGTGTGTGTGTGTGTGTGTGTGTGTGTGTTTGTGTGTGACTACATGACAACATTTTGGTTTTACAGATGAAAATGTATGTCTTCTTACTTGGCTAGGAGAGCAGAATTGAGTAGCACAGGCCGGGTAGACAGTATTAAATATGTACTAATTGCAGTACACATATTATGTAATGCAAATGGATAAACCTATTGAGAGAAGTGCAGAATGTCATCATTCTGGGAAAGAGCCACATCTAATAGATTTTTTTTTTTTTGTGCAGTGTGTTACAGCCTTGGCTTACAATTCCCAAGATGAAGTAAATAAGCTATAGGACAAGAGAGGGACCTCTAAGGAGAATTGAAAATGCAATACTTAGCTAATTAATCTGGAGGTTTAGACTGTCCCAAGTGAGAAAAGGTAGAACAGTATTGAATTTTCAAATATTTACAGCATTCATTTAATATGTTTCTTTGTAAATATAAAAGAACATAGTTTTTATTCTGAAGATAATAAATTATTGTATTCTCTAAGTAGAGTTTTTCATTTGTCAGTACTTCTCATGAGATTGGTAGGAATAACTTATGTCTGAAATATTGTGAAAAGTACTTTTTTGATTTGATAATTTGTTTCTAACCAAGTAACTGTTCCCCAAGGCTTTCCTGAAAGTCCACTAATAGCATTAAGAAAGACACCATAGAATTGTTTTTTTAATTAGTTATTTACATTTCTATGTCCATGAATTGGTACTTTAAAACAGAAATTGCATATGTTGGCTTTTATAGACTTAATTCCATGGTTGGCAAACATCCAGGGTACAGAGATAAAGGATGAATTATTTCAGTTAAAACAGTATTCAAATCATTTTGCTGAAATCAAACTCTGATGTAAAACAAACAAACAAACAAACAAAAATACTGTTTGCCTACTGTGTTAGTTTGAATAACAATGTCTCCCCCCATATGCTCATAGGGAGTTGACACTGTTAGGTGTGGCCTTGTTGGAGGCAGTGTGTCAGGAGGTGATGGGCTTTCAGGTCTCCAAAGTCCAAGTGAGTTCTCTCCCTGTTGCCTGTGGAACAAGATGTAAAACTCTCAATTGAGCCTCCAGCACCATGTCTTTCTGAGTGCTGCCATATTTTCCACCAAGATGATAATGGACTAAATGCTTGAAGACAATGTCAGCCCCAATAATTTGTACTTTTATTGTCTCTGTGTAAATTTAATAAGCATGGCTTACTTTCTTTTAGTTTCACATGATACCATCACATTTGACAGTGTTTCCATACTTACCATTGTAAAATATAAATTTGAATTGATAATGGATCAAAAAATAACTTGGAATCATAATGGCAAGTTTATTAGGATTTTATTGCTATGTAGTGACATCATGAAGATAACAACTTATAAAGTGTGTGTGTGTGAACAGTTAAGGTAAACAGAAGCCAGTAATTAAAATGAGAAAAAGGAGTGGAATGTGGTGATCTTTGAAAGGAGGAAAAAGAAGGATAATTTACTCTCATAAATGTGGCATATTTATATCTATTGTTTTGTATAATACTTACTGTTATAAGAGAAGGAACCAGCTGTTGGACTGAAAGGGGAAACTTCTGGAGGGAAGAGGGTGGAAGGGCGGGATAGGAAGGGGGAATAGGGAGGGGTTTGTTACTGAGATGTAACTTGAAGAAAAAAAAATAAAGTATTTAAAAATAAAAAAAAGAAGGATAAATAATGTAATTATTTCTATTATTAAATTATTATAAAATATATTAAATTATAATCTCATAAAGACAAAAGTTAGACAGACACATAAATACATACTTTGCTTTATTTGAACATTATCATTTTAATGTTGATATATAATGCTATCATTTTAGTACCCCATTTAGATAGTATATGAATACGGGGTACACTGTTGGTGCTTCCTGAACAGGTGGTTATGACACAATTCCAATTTCTGGCATGCAAGTAAGATTGGACTTTTTCAGGTATATGGTGGTTTCTCTAGTCATTATGACTGTTGAGGTATGTGTATTGCTTTTCAGTAAACATCCATAATCGAAATTGTTTGTACATTTTTGATATCAATAAAGATATATTAAATAGCCATATCCTAAGCAATATGACTAGAGGAAATTATGGATATGGTGGCGTTGCTTTCTCAATATGAAGAAGTGATTTGGGTGTCTGTTAGTCTATGCAAAGCCTAAAAGAACAGCTAGCAGCATTGGTTACATGATTTCACAAAATATCATGCAGCTTCTACTGTTTAAATTATTCCTATTGCTTCTGGCTCAGTCCTGTCATTGACTTAAAAGAATTTTCATATAAATGACACTAACTGTCTTTTACTCTAAGTGAAAGTACTGGCAGCTCACACAGGCAGATCATTGAGAAACTTTTTCTTAAATCAATTTTTGATTTCTTTAATATGAAAATTACCAGTGGATTCTCTGAACTCAAGAGAGCATATTAAAATAGTCATTGTTACAATTAAAATTATTTAAAATTATGTCTTTAAAAATTAATAATTTTACTTTACATTTTTAAGATAAATTATTGATCCGTAAATATTTACTTAAATTACACAATATCTACATAGAGTATTGGAATGAATAAATCATGAGCAAATAATGATACATGTATTAGTTAACAGGAAGTAGACATAAACATCATTAACTCTTGTAGGAAAAGATTTCCATTATACATTAACATATCAACCCCAGAATAAAATTGTGAAAGACTTTTTTAAGGATGTATTTATTTTTATGTGTATAGGCATGCTCATCTCTCTCTCGCTCTCTCTCTCTCTCTCTCTCTCTCTCTCTCTCTCTGTGGATGTGTGTATGTGTGCGTATGTTTTGAAACATACATGCTGTTGTCCATGTAAGGCAGAAGAGGTCATCAGAATCATTGAAATTGGTGTTAAAGGCAAGTTCTGTCTAATGTAAGTGATGAAAACCAAATTTGTGTCCTCTGCAAAAATAATAAGTGCTGTAACACTTCTTTATTTCTTTGGAAATGAAAACATAATCAATAAAACATTGAGTTTACTTTTTATTGTATTTATGAAAAAAAATGCTATACATAATATTTTAAATTTGACTTTTCTTTATAAATGAGAAATAAACTCTACTGCATGTATATTTGATGCCTTAGGTTAAAGATTACCATTATGTTACAACATCTTCTATCTACAAAGTTGTTCAATCAGACTATGGTGTTATAAGTATTAGAACATTGGTTCTCATAAACATCTTTAATCACCACTTTTCTTCCTTTGTGCAAGTGAAAGGGAAGATATACATTACAGATTATCTGATGATCTTTGTGATGAACTCCAAACCAACCATTCTTTTATTTTTTGAAAAATGAACTTGAGGCTAAATGCTCTTTCTAAAGACCTAAGGCCCATTCAGTTTGGTTCAAAATTCTTACAAACTATAAATACACACATTTCAGACAAAGACAATGATAAGAGATTCTTTAGCTCTTTGATGGTTGCAGACACTATTATGATCCCTTTCAGTATGTCAGATGAGTTTCTTCTGCCCATTGGTGGTTGAAAATATATCAGTGTTTAAAGTTATCTGGATTGCAGAGAGAAAGAATATGAAGGTCTTCAGAATTCTCTGACTAAACAACTTAATTATCCATTGATCTGTGTAATTTTTTTCTTTTTTAAAAAATTTATTTATTTATTACTTTAGGTTGCATCTCCATCATAGTGTCCTCTTTCCACCCCTCCCAGTCCCGCCCACCCACCCTCTACCTCCTATCCCTTCCATCACACTCCTCTGGAGTGGAGTGTCCCTAAATAACAGTCCCCCTCCCCAGTTCAGCATCATATGAGGGCCAAGAGCCTCCTCATACACTGGGGGCCTACAAGGCAGCATCACTAGGGAAAAGTGTCTCATTGACAGGAAAAAAGTCTATGTTCATGTTCCTTTTGGTGCATTAGTTTGTAGTATAGTTATCCTGTACTATATGGCTAAAATACAACTAAAAGTGAATAGATGTCATGTGCATCCTTCTGAGACTGGGTTAGCTTACTCAGGATGAGCTTCTCTAGTTCCATCCATTTGGCTGCAAATTGCATGATTTAGTTGTTTCCGATAGCTGAGTAGTATTCCATTGTTTAGATGTACCACAGTTTTTCAATCCATTCTTTGGTTGAGGTACATCTGGATTGTTTCCAGTTTCTAGCTATTACAAATAAGGCTGCTATGAAAATCCTTGTGATTCAGTGAGGAATCATTTGGATGTACACCCAGAAGTGGTATGGCTGGGTCCCAAGGCAGAGTAAAGGGCTGGGAAAAGGTTTTCCAAGCAAATAGACCCATGCAGAAAACTGGATTAGCCATCTTAGTATCAAACAAAATAGACTCCCATCTGCAGTTAATCAAAAAAGATAGAGAAGAACATTACATACTCATTAAAGGAAATATTCATCAAGAGGACATCTCAATATTGAACATCTATGTCCCAAATACAAAGGCACCTACATTTGTAAAAGAAACTCTTCTAAAGCTTTTTTTTTCTTTTTTAAACAATGATTATCACTTCTATAAAATGCACTGTGAGCACAGTGAATGCCTACTACCATCATCCATGTCCCTCCCCACTCATTCCCACCAATACTCTTCTTCCCAACTAGGCTTCATCTTACCCTGACGTCTTTATCCCCTTTGTTTTTATTTTCTTTTATTCAGTCTTCATGAAGTCATAACTGCTCTACATTCATTTTTGCAAGAGTCATGTGATGTTTAAGCGACAGTGTTTCATTGAACATCAACTCCTACAGTGTTTCTGTCACCTCTTCTGATGTTCCCTAGGCCTCAATAGAGCTAACATACATACCCTACTGGGGCATAGCACTCCTGGTCACTAGTCCTCAGCACCTCAGTCAGGTATCAGTCCTTTCTTTGACTGTCACATATGGTCAAAAGAGCATCTTCTTATTAAGGCTAAGAACCACACTCATTTATATATACAAACATAAATGTCTAGAACACAGTTTATTCACATGTTCATTTCATACATTATAAGTAGTAAGTTCCCCCATAAGGACTATAATCTCCTTTTCCATAAACTTTGATCAATTCTATACTTCTAGGACTATATACCATCCTATGGAGCAAGCCTCAGTAAAATCTAGAAGTGATGTTTACACCCAAAACTCTATGCCACTATTATACCAGAAGGCATATATTATGAGGAAGCTCTGTCCTGTGGCACTCAGTATATTCAACTGAGTTTTTCAACAATTATAATCTTCCCCAACAGACTGCACCACAACTTCTGGCATTATCAACACTGGCCCACAGGGCAAAACAATTCAACCTGTGTTCCAGTATGATGTCATGGTGTGCTTTATTCATAATGTGCAATATATTCAACAATAGGAACTTACTGTGTAGTTGTGCTGGGCATCCAAGAGCAATGGCAGTAGCCTGAATTGATTTCACAGCCTCTTCAGGATTTTTGGTCAGTAGATCATAGGGCAGAATCCCTCAGTTGGAACTAGCAGAACTAGTGCTGACCACCTATTCAGAGTACTTCCCTTCTAGCTACCTTTTGTTCTTTTTATAAGAAATGTATAGTGAGGATGCCAAAGAAAGATAACAAAACACATATGATATGAATGTGGAAGAGGGAAAATGGTAGTTCAAAAAAGTCATAAAGTGGGTATCACTATGGGTGATACGCCCAAAACTGAGGCTGTTTGAAAAAGTCTATTAAAATCTGCTATTTCAATACTTAAAAGATGTTTTGTTTAAAAAGAAGCTGTAGCTGGACAATGGAGGAGCACACCTCTAATCCCAGGGAGGTAGAGGCAGGCGAATCTCTGTGAGGTCAAGGAAAGCTTGGTCTACAGAATGAGCTCAAGGACAGCCAGTGGTTCTATACAGAGAAACCTTGCCTCAAAAACAAAATAAAATAAAATAAAATAAAACAAAACATAACATAACATAACATAACATAACAAACAAACAAAAAAAATAGACAGCCATGATCTTCTTACCAGACTAACATGTTTTCCATTCTGATCTTCTCATCTGGGTATCCAAGAGCAGGGGCAGCAGCTTGGATTCCCTTTTTCCTTCCCATCTATTTCTTATTTCCTGTGGAACAATGAAAAATTCTTCTATGGCACAAAGTTTTCTACAACCCTACAGTTTCAGTATCCCTTGTTCTGTTTTCTGAAAATACAGTGCCTTTCATTAATTAAAACAGCACTATCGATAGTACAATACCATATATTTTATGAGGATTTTTATTTGTCTCAACCAATTTCTATTCAATCTTATCTTGAGCTCATGCCCTACATTATACAAATGCACTGCCTAAGAGTATGAGATGTAACACTTTAATATTTTTATATTGTGTTTTTTATTCTTCTACAAATGTAAACATCAATATGCATCCATATGTTTTAATCAATACTTTTTAATACCTAGAAACATTCTGAACTAGATTTTTCTAAATCTGAAAGAAATATATCAAATTACAAATAAAACCATAATGAAGAAGCATTTCAAAACTTAACATATTAAACAAAACAACACTAAATAGTTTCAAAAGCATGACTTAAAATAAGCTAGAACTGATCATGGTTGACCTTTATGGAATTAAGTGAAACACCGCAAGAGTTGATAAATAATGAGCTCATTTCCATTTCAAAAGAAACAACTCTTAATATTGCTAAGTTGTAAAAAGACAGGTTCATGCTGACAAAGATGTTTTGCACAGTGTACCCTTATCATGGGAATCAAATGAGCACAGTTGGTGTGTGGGACAGTTATTCTTCAATGCCTAGTCTCTCAATATGAATTTCATGAACAAAAGGAAAAGTTCATGTAATAATCATTCTCAAATATTAGACTAAATTGAATCTCTCTAATATGCAAATTTATGACATGAAATCTACGGATTAATTAATTAATCTACCACCACAAGCTTACTTGGCACATCTCTATTTATTGGGCACAAATTTGCTAACTATTTGGCTATTGAAATAATCATAATGGAGCCAATTCTGGAGTATTTCTTAATTAAACAGTGTAAAAAGAACTCATCTACTACAATAATTACTATAATAAACATACCTATAATAAGTTG
The DNA here is from genome assembly GCA_907164525.1 of Lophiomys imhausi. Taxonomy (NCBI): domain Eukaryota; kingdom Metazoa; phylum Chordata; class Mammalia; order Rodentia; family Muridae; genus Lophiomys; species Lophiomys imhausi. The sequence goes on along the minus strand of CAJQZJ010034276.1, from coordinate 928,288 downwards.
GAATGCAAGCTAGAAGTTTATCCTAGAGGTATTTAGTTAAATTTTGAATTGTTTTCATCTTGTTTTACTGATTTTTAAAGATGTATTTTATTTACTTGCCTGTGTATTTGCATGCATATTTGGCAATGGATACCAGAAAATGGAGTCAGATCACTCCCACCTGGAGTTATAGTTGTTCTTATGACAGATGGCTTGTAGGTGATGGATCAGAGCTCTGATCCTCATATTGTGAAGCAAGGTACTTTTATCTGAACCAATGCTCCAGTTCCATTTCATGACTTAATATGTAGTGTGTATAAAATAAAATAAAAAAATTCAAATGTCCCTGGATAATATAAAATTCCAAACTAAACAAATTTCAAATCATAAATTACCCATAATCTTTTTTATGTGTGAATAAAGTCATAGATTACATAAATGATGCTATTTTTAGTACATTTGCATTTTCCTTTGAATATTTTATCACTGCTAATTTATTTGGAAACTTTCATAATGTTCAAAATTTAAATATAATTAAAGTGTACTCAATTTCAGTCTTTCATCAACAATATATCTGTACATTTTAGATTATCACCCAGCTAAGTTAATTGTCTACACTTGTTCATATATATGCATGCATGCATGTGTGTACACATATACACACAGACATACACACTAGACACAGAAAGGGAGAGAGAGAAAGAGAGAGAGATGCAAACAGACTCATACAACAATGAGTATGATGCTTATAATGGTCATGTAAGTGATTTCAAACACTAAAAGGAGTATTTGAAAAATGCAAACCCATTTGTACTTTGACAACTCAATATATTTAACCAAGGTAAGATATACAACAGATAAAATTTAGTTAACACCAATATAGAATGGATAGAAGATGACTGTTTTGCACAAAGGATTTATTATTTGACCCAGCCTACATAAAATGAAGCAGGTAGAAATGCTTTCATCAGATTGTGTAGGTGATCTCTTATCTCTACACACTCTGAGCTGCCATTAAAGTCAACTCATATTTAAATGTTCCCTCTTTAACATCTACCCTGTTTTTACTCTGGTGTGTATGCAGCACCAGGAACTATGAACTGTCTGAGAAGTGACTCCCCATTCCAATATGTCACTTTTGTCATGAGAATAATCAAACTTTCCACCTGCAGCAATCACATAGAGCAGCTGGAAGTCTTACTAGGCCATGAATGAGAAGTGTTCAGACAGTTTATTCACCATAATTCCTGCAGGATCAATGTTGTTTATCTTATGTAAAAGCAAATGATAGATAAAAAGAGAAATGGAGAACTACCAAAATAAAATAAACCAAGACCATGTACAAAAACAGAAAATGAAAATCAGCCCCCAGTGCAACCTATGTGCTTAAATTCATTATAATCCCCTATATTTACATTTTACATTTTTATTTTTATTTATTTGGTTTCTTTTTTAATGGAAAAATTATTTTGTGAATGTCACATCATGCACCCTATTTCCTCCCATTTCCCACCTCCCCCCAGACCCACCCTCTACCCTTGCAATCTGTCCCAGCATAAAAA
>CAJQZJ010034276.1:908523-926737 GCA_907164525.1 Lophiomys imhausi | reverse complement strand
GATACTGAAGTCCTGGGAGTCGAACTGACCTCTTCTTGCACTCTAGTGCAAGTTCATCCATGGGGTAGATGTTGGGGTGGGCCAACGCAAATCCCTGGTTCTGGACCTGTAACCACCACTTGCATAGCTAGTTTTACTATGGAAAGGTGCAGGGCCTGCTCTCCTGAATGCTGCAGCATGAGAGGAGCAGGGACAGCTCTTCTGCTCTTGTGACCCATCTGGGCCAGATCTCCTGTCAGCCAATGGTGGTGAGGGCAAAAAGAGGGGAGGGCATATCTCCCTAGCCTATACCACCACATAGCAGACCAAGGGCAGGGCTGACTTTCCCACAATTACTCCCATAGGGTTGACTCACTCACAACCCCTATATCCTGGACCAGCTGTCGTGGCAGGGTACAAGGCCTGCTCTCCCGAGTGCTGCAGCATGTGAGAGACAGGGAAAGCTCTCCTGCCCTTGTGACTACCAATATCTCTTTAAATTATCTGTTTATTCTGATTGTTGGATAAAAATTATAATTTGACAATTTGTATTGAAAACAACAAATGGTTATCTATATCCAGTTTTATTTAAGAAGATTTTATGTCTTTCCTATTTATGTCTATATGTACATATCATATTTTTAAAACCAAAAGTAAGTATTTCACACAGGCACATGTGAAAATAAGATTAGCCCCAGCTCATACAAGATTTACAAAAAGGTACTGTGAGGAAAAAGAAAGCTAAAAATGAACCAAGTATAGAAGGTGATTGAGAGTGAAGGCTGATGCTGGCTGACATAAAAGTCATAGCTGAGCTTTGATTAATGAAAAGCCGATGGACAGTAAGAAGGATGAAGATAAAAATGTAAACTGAATTGTATTTAGTAACTTTGCATATAGTGAAATTTAGTGGGGAAAATTGCACGAGCAAAAACTGTCACTTTATTCAACTATTAGTCTTGTAGACATTGAAATCAGCACGATTGTGTCACTTTGTTAAAACTGTTTATATTCTACGAGCAAAATCAAAATGTGAAAGAATATACATGGGCAATAAAACATATAGTATACTTTTAACCTCTTATTTTTGACATTAACAAATATTATTTGATTTTTTTAATGCTAAACTATTTAAAAAATGGGACTTTCAAAGATAAGAATTAACACTTCACCTCTCATTTGCTGATTAGGCCCATGAGGAAAATCATGGCAGTTGGAATGTGCCTGCTCCAAGTCAAATTTTATCATTTCTTAAATAGCAAGTTCTAAGAGTGGGTTCAGTTAAACTTCGAAACTAGACTGCTTCTTGGTTAAAAAGAAAGGGATTGGAGGAACTAAACTGCTAAGGCCACCGCAAGGACAAGGGGGTTTGTTGGGTGGGGAAGCCAGCAGATTTTCAATAACAGCAGGATGGGGTTTTTGAACTGATAACAGCATGCTGATATTAGATGACCTTGTCTGTGGTTGTTGAACTTTAGGGAAAATTAGGGTAGTTCCTGGTGAACAAAAACACAGAAAACCACCTTAAGGTCTACTTCTTTGGTAAAAATAGACCAGTCTCTAGGTTTCTCTTTACACAGCCAAAGTCCTTCTTTTAGTATATCATCCCCCAAGCACTGCCAGTTTTGAGTAAGGGAAAAGGATGCTTTGGACCCAATACAACCAAATCATAAGCAGTGCCATTTTTTGAGTAAGGGAAAGGGGTGCTTTGGACCTAATACAACCAAATGAAGGTGATTATAAATAAAATTGTTTTCAAAGTTATCTTGACAGTAGTGTAAAATAGTAAAGGAAAAAATGTAGTTAATCAAGTTAAAAATATAGAAAGAACATTTACAACATTCCAAAATCTGACTCAGTGACATTTATATTCTGAAAAATCTCAAGAAGTGGCAAATCATATACACTCTATGCTCCATACAGGGTGAAATGTAGGTTCATAAATACACATATACACATACTTAAGAAACTTATGAAGAAGAAAGCAAAGTAGTGCCTAAGAAATATGCTTTGGGTGAAATTATGAATAGAGATATAGGAAAGAGAAGTTACTTAAGAGCAGTGCTAGGAGAGAAAGGGGACATCATAGAGACAGTACCATTGTATAGTAAAGTTCACTGTGGTTTGGTGCATTTCTCTTGAGCACAATTTACGTCAGGCAAATCAGTCCATTGAGTTCAGAGGCAGTTTTTCCAAACAGAGCAAATCAATGAGAAATGAATCAGTCAGCTTGGAGAGGAGTTTTGAGCCAGACCAGCTGAGTTGAACCAGACAGACAAACTTTGAAAGAACTAGTATATAAGAACTTATTCAGCAGTAAGTCTCAGTTGGTGAAAGGTTAGCAGATAGAGATTGGAAGCTGAAGCCTTCAAGATCCAAACTTGCAGATGATTAGAGTGTATGGAGGCTACAAGCTCTCAAGGCTAGGTCTAAGGATAGGTGGACAGAAATACTCTGGCCTCAGCCCAAGTCATGTATCACAAAGCTTGGGTAGGGCTCTCACCTCATCTCCTCAACAGAGGAAATAAAAACAAAGTTTGCATCTGGCACCCAATGTGATTGGAGAACATGAAAGCTCACCAACATTGATGAAAGGAGAGGACATCTGTCAGAAACGTCCCAGAGTACAAAAGGAATCTGACAAAGCTGCACAGCGGAAATTAATCTGGGATCATCTCCAGAAGAAGTGTCAGTTCTTTCAGTTTGGCTACATGCCTGAAGAGACTAGAAAGACTCTGGAGCCACAGGAGCCTCAAGCCCATAGGAAGCATTATGGTCAGGGAAAACATCAGTTCTTTGAGGTCAGCTGGATATAGAGTGACTAGGGAGACTCGGGAGCTGCAGGAGCTTCGTACCCATAACAAGGAATGAAGCAGTAGCCTCTGAGACATCAAATCACAGTAAAAAAAAAAAAATCAAAAGACAATTTTAATTATATAAATTGACTTTTCCTGCATTAAAAATTGGAAACTCCATTTCAGATCCATTAAGACTGAGGGAAAGACTTGAGGGGATAGAAATGTTACTTGAGATCACTGCGATCTCCCCATGCTCTCCTCCCCCATCTCCTGGGCACCATCTCTGCCTGCAACAGTAGACCCAGGTGACCATCAAGAACCACCAGAGCCAGGCAGCCATCAAAAACCACCAAGTGAGGCTCCACCCCTAACCCTTTGGTTGCCTGGCCATACTGACAAACCCTTCAGCTCTTTGGTCTTCCCCTTGCCATCCAAGCACCATCTCTCAGACATCATTTATACAGGCAATCCCAGAACCAGGCCGACATCAGAAATCACCAGGTGAGACTCTTCCCCAATCCTTTGTCCTCTGGGTTGCTCTAGCAAACCTTGCATCAGTGTAATCTCCCTCCTTCCCCTCTGCCCCCCATCTTCTGGTTGCAACCCCAGAGCCAGTGGCCATCAGGGGTCACCATGTGAAGACTACTCCCACTCCCTTGCCTGCTGGGTTGCATAGGCAAATTTCGCAGTAATGCGGACTGCCTCTTTCCCTTGAACCCCATCTCTCAGGCGCCACCTCTGTCTACAATGACAGAGCCAGGTATCCATCAGGAACCACCAGGTGAGACTCCTCTCCGAATCTTTTGCCTGCCTGGTCACATAGGCAAACCCTGAACCAGTGCAGTCTCCCTCTGTTCTTCATTCCCATCACTTAAAGGTCACCTTTACCTGCAAATCCCAGACCCAGGGGATAATCAAGAGACTACCAGGTGAGGCTTCCAACCCAATCCCTTGCCTCCCGAGTGACACTGAGTAAACTTAGTAGTGGTAAGGTAATTTACCCACCTTGCCCCACCTCCCATGTGCTACCTCTACCCTGCAACCCCAGAGCCAGACAGATATCAAGGACCACCAGACCCAGGTAATCGTCAAGGATCACCAGAGCCACGTAGCCATCAGGGATCACGAGAGCCCAGCACCAATCAAGGACCACCAGAGCCAGTCAACTATCAAGGATCACCAAAGCCTGACACCCATCAGGTTTCATCAGTTCTACCTGCAATCACAGAAATCCTACAGTCATCAGAGCACACCAGAGGCTAGAAAACATCAGAGACTAAGAGATTCCCTTTATCCCTTGAGGCCTGATGCTAACCAAGAAAACCAGAGGCCTGCTGACATTCAGGCCTACCAGCTCAACCTGCAATCCCAGAGGCTTACTACCATCTGGGACCACTAGGCCTACCAACACCAGGAACAACAAGATGGCTAAAGGACAATGTAAGAACACAAGCAAAAAATACCCAAGCCATATGGCACCACCAGAACACAGCTATCCTACTAAATCAAGCCCTGGATATCCTGATACACCTGAAGTGGGAGAAAATAACCTTAAATCTGATGTTAGGAAGATGATATGGTCCTTAAAAAAGGAAATGGATAAATCTTCAGAGAAATGCAGTAAAAAGCAATAAAAAAGGAGAATGCCAAAGATCTGAAAATGGAAATTCACGAAATAAAGAAAACACAAACTGAGGTAACCTTAGAGATGGAAATTCTGGGATCTACAGACACCAGCATCACCAATAAAATACCAGAGATGGACGAGAGAATCTCAGGCATAGAAGATACAATAGAAAAAAAAATTATATATTGGTTAAAGAAAATGCTAAATGTAAAAAGTTTCTAGTACAAAACATCCAAAAAATCTGGGACATTTTGAAAAGTTAAGAATAATAGGAATAGAAAAGGAGAAGATTCCCAGCTCAAGGCCCAGAAAATATCTTCAAAAAATCATAGAAGATAACTTCCCTAATGTAAAGAAAGATGCCAAAAACTTTCAAGAAGCTTATAGAACACCAAATAGATTGGAACAAAAACAGAAAATGCCCTTCCACATAATAATTAAAATAATATATGTACAGAACAATATTATTATATATAAGAAAGAATATTAAAAATCACAAGGGATAAGGGCTAAGCAACATATAAAGGCAGACCTATTAGAATTGCTCCAGGCATCTAAACAGAGATTTTAAAAGCCAGAAAGGCCTGGGCAGACATCATACAGGCCCTAAGAGACCACAGATGTCAACCAAGATTATTATACCTAGAAAATTTTTCAATCACCATAGATGGGGAAAACAAGATGTTCTATGATCATACCACATTTAAACATTATCTGTTCACTAACTCAACCCTACAAAGAATACTAGAAGGAAAACTCCAGCACAACAAGGGTAACTATATCCAACAGAACACAGGCAATAAATAATTCCACATCAGCAAAAACAAAAGAAGGGAAGCACACACAAACACACTGCCATCAGAAACATCAAAATAACAGTAATCAACAATAATTGGTCATTAATTTCTCTCAACATTAATGGATTCAATTCCCCACTATAAAGACATAGGCTCACAGAGTGGATGAGAAACATTTCCTGCATTCATGAATCAAATTTCAGTGAAAGAGACAAACATTACATCAGAGTAAAGGGCTGGAAAAAAAGATTTCTAGGCAAATGGACCCAAGAATCAAGCAGGAGTATCCATTCTAATATCTAGCAAAATAGACTCTCTACCTACATTAATCAAAAGAGAAGGGGAAATATACTTCATACTCATCAAAAGCAAAATTCACCAAGAAGACATCTCAATTCTAAATGTTTATGTCCCAAATGCAAGGGCTCCCACATTCATAAAGGATCATTACTAAAGCTTAAATAACACATTGAATCCCACATATTAATAGTGGGAGATTTCAACACCCCACTCTCACCAATGAACGGGTCAACAGGACAGAAACTAAACAGAGAAACAATCATACAAATTGACATTATGAATCAAATGGAGCTAACAGACATCTACCCAAACACAAAGCAATACACCTTCTTCTCTGTATCTCAAGGAAACTTCTCCAAAATTGACCATATACTTGGTCACAAAGCAAGACTCACCAGATATAAGAAGATTGAAATAACCACTCATATCATATCAGACCACCATGGATTAAAGCTGGACCTCAACAACAACAGAGACAATAGAAAGCCTATAAACTCATGTTAACTGAACAGTTCTTTACTCAACAAACACCAAGTCAGGGAAGAAATAAAGAGAAAAATTTATCATTTTCTATAACTCAATGAAAATGAAGGTACAACATACCTGAATTTATGAGACACAATGAAAGCAACGATAAGAGGAACATTCAAAGCACTAAGCGCCTTCATAAAGAACTTGGAGATATCTCATACTGATGACCTAACAGCACATCTAAATGCTATAGAACAAAAAGAAGCAAACACACCAAAGAGGAGTAGATGGCTGGAAACAATTAAACTCAAGACTGAGATCAATAATTTAGAAACCAAGAGAGAGTTTAAAAAGAATCAATGAAACTAAAGGTTGTTTCTTTGAGAAAATAAACAAGATAGACAAACCCTTCCTCAAACTAATTAAAAGGCAGAGAGCGAATATTCAAATTAACACAATCAGAAATGAAAAGGACATAACAGACACTGAGGAAATTCAAAGTATCATTAGGTCTTAATTCAAAAGCTTATACTTTACAAAGCTGGACTATGTAAATAAAATTGATGATTTCCTTTAGAGATACCACTTATGAAATTTAAATCAAGATCAGTTTAACAATCAAAATAGCCCTATAACCCCTAAGGAAGTAAAAGCAGTCATAAAATATCTCTCAAACAAAAAAAAAAAAAGCCCAGGACCTGAGAGTTTAGTGCAGAATTCTACTAGATCTTCAAAGAAGAGCTAATACCAATATTCCTCCAATGGTTTCATAAAATAGAAAGAGAAGAAAACTGCAGTCACCTTGAATCTTAACCCACATAAAACTTAAACAAGAAAGAACTTCAGACCAATACCCCTCATGAAACCTGATGCAAAAATACTTAATAAAATATTCAAAAATTGAATCCAAGAACACATGCAAAACATCATCCACCATGATCAAGTAGGCTTCATCCCACAGATGCAATGATGAAACAATATATGATAATCCACCAATATAATACACTACGTAAGCAAATTGAAAGAAAAAATTCACATGGTCATCTGATTAGATGCTAAGAAAGCCTTTGGCAAAATCCAACACCTTTTCATATAAAAGTCTTGGAGAGATTCAGGATACAAGACCTATTCTGAAACATAATAAAGGTGATATACAGCAAGCCTTTAGCCAAAATCAAATTAAATGGAAAGAATCTCAAAGCAGTTCCACTAAAATCAGGAACAAGAAGTTCCATTAAAATCAGGGAAAAGATAAGTTTATCCACTCTCTCCATATCTATTCAACATAGTACTTGAAGTTCTAACTAAGGAAATAAGACAACTAAAGGTGTCCAAAGGGATACAAATTAGAAAGGAAGACATCAAAGAATCTCTATTCACAGATGACATGACAGTATACAAAGTGACCCAAAAAATTCCACCAAAGAACTCCTACAGCTGATAGACACCTTCAGCATACTGGTTGGATACCAAATTAACTAAAAAAAAAAAAAAAAAAAAATCAGTAGCCCTCCTTTACACAAATGATAAATGGTTTCAGATAATAATATAAAATATCTTGTATAATGCTAAGCAAGCAAGTGAATAACAAGTTCCCTTATAACAAGAACTTCAAGTCTCTGAAGAAAGAAATTGATGAAGAAATAAGAAGATAGAAAGATCTTCCATGTTCATGGATCAGTAAGATTAACATAGAAAAAAATGGCCATTTTACCAAAAGCAATCTACAGATTAGGTACAATTCCCACAAAAATACCAAGGTGAATCTTTACAGAACATGAAAGAACAATTCCCAACTTCATATGGAAAAAAAAGCAGGATATCGAAAACAATCCTGTAAAACAAAAAGAACCTCTGGAGGTATCTCTATCCCTGATTTCAAATTATACTACAAGGCAAAAGTAATAAAAGCAACATGGTGTCCCATAGGTTTGGGTGTGTTGTGCCTTCATTTTCGTTGGATTTTAAGAAGTCTTTGATGTCCCTCTTTATTTCTTCCCTGACCCAGGAGTCATCCAGTAAACAATTGTTCAGTTTCCATGTGTGTGTAGGCTTTCTGTTGATTCTTTTGCTATTGAAGTCAAGCTTTATTCCATGGTTGTCTGATAAGATACAAGGGGTTATTTCAATTTTCTTATATCAGTTGAGGCTAGCTTTGTGTCTAACTATATGGTCAGTTTTGGAGAATGCTGTGCATTGCTAAGAAGAAGGTGTATTCTTTTGTGTTTGGGTGAAATGTTCTGTAGATATCTGTTAGGTCCATTTGGTTCATGATCTCTGTTAGACTCATTATTTATCTGTTTGGCTTCTATCTTTATGATCTGTCCATTGCTGTGAGTGGGGTGTTGAAGTCTCCCACTACTAATGTGTGGGGATTGATGTGCGATTTAGGTTTTAGAAGCGTTTCTTTTACAAATATAGGTGCCTTTGTATTTGAGGCATAGATGTTCAATATTGAGATGGTGATAGTCCAACTGGATGTCCACTTGTAAAAGAATGAAATTAGAACCATACTTATCACCTTGTACAAAACTTAAGTCCAAGTGGATCAAAGACCTTCACATAAGGCCAGTCACACTAAATCTACTAGAAGAGAAAGTGGGAAAAATCCTCGAAATCATTGGCACAGGTGACAACTTCCTGAACAGAACACCACCAGTTCAGGACCTAAGACCAACAATCAATAAATATGACTCCATGAAACTGAAAAGCTTCTGTAAGGCAAAACACACTGTCATTCGAACAAATGGCAGCCTGCAGATTGGGAAAAAAATCTTCACCAACCCCACATCTGACAGAGGGCTAATATCCATAATCTACAAAGAACTCAAGAAATTAAATGCCAAGAAAACAAATAATCCAATCAAAAAATGGGGAACAGAGCTAAATAGAGAATTCAAAAAGGAGGAATCCTTAATGGCTGAGAGACACTTTTGAAGAAATGCTCAACCTCCTTAATCATCAGAGAAATGCAACTCAAGACGACTCTGAGATTCCATCTCACACCTGTCAGAATGGCTAAGATCAAAAGCTCAAATGACAGCACATGCTGGCTGGCGAGGGTGTGGAGAAAGGGGAACCCTCCTCCACTGCTGGTGGGAGTGCAGGCTTGTGCAACCACTATGGAGGTCAGTCTGGCTATATCTTAGAAAACTTTGAATAGCTATGCCTTGGGACCCAGCCAAACACTTCTGGGTATACATCCAAATGACTCCTCACTGAACCACAAGGAAGTTGCCTCATCTATGTATACATGTATATAGTATGTATATATGTATATAAGCAGCCTTATTTGTAGTAGCTAGAAACTGGAAACAACCCAGATGTCCCTCAACTGAAGAATGGATTAAAAAACTGTGGTACATGTACACAATGGAATATTACTCAGCTATGAGAAACAACGAAATTATGCAATTTGCAGCCAAATGGACGGAACTAGAGAAGCTCATCCTGAGTGAGCTAACCCAGACTCAGAAGGATGCACATGGCATCTATTCACTTATAGTCGGATTTTAGCTATATAGTACAGGATATCTATACTACAACCAACACACCAAAGGGAAGATGGACATAGACTTTTTGTTTGTTTGTTGGTTGGTTTTAGTTTTCTCTCCCTGGCAATGAGAGTCTTTTCACTGGTGGTACTGCCTTGTAGGCCACCAGTGTATGAGGAGGCTTTTGGCCCTCATATGACTTCTGAAATGGGGTGGTGGACTGTTATGTAGGGACACTGCACTCCAGAGGAGTGTGATCGAATGGTTAGGGGGTAGAGGGTGGGAGGGTTGGGCTGGAAAGGGGAGAAAGAGGACAATATGATGGAGGTGTAACCTGAAGGAACAAATACATAAATTTATTAGAAAAATAAAAATAAAAGCAAAATGGTAATGGCATAAATAAAGACAGATTGATCCATGGAATCAATGAAAGACCAAGAAATAAACCCACACATCTATGCACACTTTATTTTTGACAAAGAAGCCAAAACCATACAATTGAAAAACAAAAAAAGATAACATCTTCAACAAATGGTACTGGTGTAATTGGATGAATGCATGTAGAAGAATGCAAATAGATCTATATTTATCCCCAGTTAGAATGACTATGTTCAAAAATTCAAATGACAGCACAAATTGGTGAGGTAGTGGAGAAAGGGGAACACTCTTCCATTGCTGGTAGGAGGCCAAACCTGTGCAACCACTATGGAAATGGTTCTGGCGATACCTTAGAAAACTTGAAATAACTTTACCTCATGACCCAGCCATACCGTTCCTGGGCATATATCCAAAAGATTCCTCACTAAACCACAAGGAAATCTCCAGTATGTTCATTACAGCTTTATTTGTAGTAAATAAAAACTGGAAACCATGTAGATCCCTCACCTGAAGAATGGATTAAAAAAACAAACAAAACTGTGGAAAATTTACAGAAAGGAATACTACTCAGCTATCAGCAACAAGGAAATCATGCAGTTTGGAACCAAATGGATGGAACTAAAAAAGCTCATCTTGAGTGAGCTAAGCAGACCCAGAAAGATGTATATAGCATGTATTCACTCATAACTGGATTTTAACCATATAGTACAGGATTTCTATTCTACAATCTATAGACCCAAAGGAAAAGTAACATGGACTTTTTTACTTATTAGTGATTCACTTCACTTTAGTGAACAAGAGGAGGCTCTTAGCCCTCAGGGGACTGATGAACTGAGGGAGGGCTGATATGTGGAGGCACCCCACACTGGAGGAGTTGGATAGGTATGAGAGAAGGTAGAAGGTGAGAGAGTGGGCCTGGGAGTAGTAGACAGAGGGGGTTGTGATGGAGATGTGACTTGAATTAATAAACATCTAAATTTAAAAAAAGAGAAAATTTGGCGCATTTACATAATGGAATACTACTCAGCTTTTAAAAATAAGGAAATCATGAAATTTGCAGGCAAATGAATGGAACTAGACAATATCATGCTGAATGAGGTAGCCCATGCCCAGAAATACACATATGGCATATATTCACTTGTAAGTGATATTAGCCATAAAATACAGGATTCTATAATCTGCAGACTCAAAGAGGCTAAGTAGCAAGGACAGCTATAGGGAGGATGCTTGAATCTCACTCAGAAGAGGAAAATATTGACACTGAAAATAGATGAAGAGAGGGAACTGGGTGGGAGAGGGTGTGGGGAGGGCAATGAGTGTGATGACCAGGTGGGGGAAAGTAGGGCTGGGAGGTGGCAGGGTGGGAGAGAGAAGGGAAAGTGATAGGGCATGATCTCTGAGACAAACTAAACACCTGTGACAGGCTAGGCTCTTGTGAGGATATATGGGTAACTCTAGCTGAGTATCTTAGCATTGGGGGATATGGAGACTAAAGTGGCCATCTCCTAAAGACAAGGAGGACATGGAGAGAAGTGGACACCAACTGACCCACAAAACCTGCAAACAAAACATGCAGGAATAAGGATGGAGCAGAGATTGAGCGATTGGCTAGTCACTGACTGGCCCAAATTGTGACCCAGCCTATGGGAGAGAACCAACCCCTGATAATATTAATGGTGTTCAACTATGCTTGTAGACAGGAGCATAGCACAACTGTCCTTCAGAGTCTCCACCCAGCAAAAATCAAAACAGATACTGAGTCCTACAGTAAACTATTGGACAGTAACCTGGGAGTCTTGTGGAAGAGTTGGGGCAAGGACAGAGGCATTGGAATGGTTTAAGAATTATAACAAGACCAACAGAGGCAACTAACTGAAGCCCACATTGTCTCACAGAGAATGAACCTTCAACCAACGAGCATGCATGGACTGAACCCAGGACCCCTACTCTCATGCAGCACAGCAATAGTTTGGTCTTTATGTGCCCCACCTAACAATTGGAAAAAGGCTGTCCCTGACACCTACTCTGTAGTATACAAACATATAACTTTCCTAATTGGGCTGCATTGACTGGTTTCAGTGGAAGAGGATGCAGTTAGTTGTGATGTGACATGAAGTATAGTGGGAAGGGCTTGTGAGTGGGGTAATTTCTCTGAGAACTAGGCAGAAGATAGGAGGTTAGGATTGGGAGGTGAGGAGGTAGAGGGCTGTAAACAATATGTTAAAATGAATAAATAAATTTAAAACAGAAAAAAAACAACAAAAACGAAAAAAGAGAGAGAAACTAAAAAACAAAACCAAACCAAAAAAAAAATGTTACTTCTTGAAGAAGTAATTATTGCAACTTTGACCACTAAGGTAAACTTCTCTAATTTTTCATTGCAATCTCTTTATTATTTCTTCTCAAAAATGTTTGAAAAAGTAGATGCCTAAGAAAATTTAGCTGTGATGATACATAGGCTTGAGAGACAAGACAGAAAGAAAATAAGAAAACAGGACGTGATTAATTGTGAACTTATGATATCTGATGGAATTAAGTATCAAGATAGACACCCATTGAACCTACAACCTCACCTCTTAATGAAATTGAGCAAAAGTGACCACCCCACTAGCTTTTCTAGTAACATGGAAACAAATGCCAGGAAGTGGTACAAAAAAAAAAAAAAATGAGTAACTATCCTGGAATCCTGTTAAAATACAAGATCTTAAACATTTTAAAGGGTCAATAGTACTTAAGGAATGTACTGTCACTATATGTGACAGATGTTAAATGCCTAGTTACCCAAAAAAAATGATTAATACACAAAGACTGAGAAGATTTGGTTGCAACTGTAGAGGAGATTATTCTCATTGCAAGGGCTGACATGGTGGACAGAAGAATCTGCAATTATAGAAAATCATAATAGGTCTAAAGGTGTTAATATCATGAAAGATTAATTGTTAGGTGAAGGTCAATGTACTGATTTAGGAAAATAGATGCAACTTGATGACTGTATTATTATATAATGTACTTTATTAGCTTTAAGAGCCTGGGATAAGGTGGAGGAACAAGAAAGGATATCTATGTCATTCACAAAGATTATGCAAAGTGTCAGAGATATTTTACTGATTTACATGTAAATTAACATCAGCAGTGATGGAATAATACAGATTTCTCTTGCAAGACAGGTATTTATTGAAATTTTAGCTTTCAAAAATGCAAATGCAAAGTTTAAAAAAGTTCTTAACCTTTAAAAGCTCAATTAGCACCCATGAATGAATGGATTAGAAATACTGATGATATTGACACTAATGAGTATATAGACTGCCATTTTCTTCTAATGATAATGTTCCTTTGCCTTACAGTAGGTTTTCAATTTCATAAGATCCCATTTATTGATTGTTGGTCTTACAGTCTGAACTATTGATGCTCTGTTCAGAGAGTTGTCACCTGTGCCAATGAGTTTGAGGCTTTTCCCCACTTTCTCATTTATTACATTTAGTGTGTCCAGTTTTATGTTGGTCTTTGAGAAATTTGGACTTATTTTGTGCAGGGTGATTAGCATGACTATATAATTGAACAAGCAATAGCCAATAATTTTAGATATCAAAATGTCTGTTGTTTTAACTGTGGAAGAATAGGTCATTTTAAAAGTGATTGTAGGCAAGTCATTCCTAGACACTTCTCTGGCAGCATTTCCTGAAAAATATAATCCGGAGTACAATTATGAAGGATCATCATATCAGTGGATCTTCATAATGATATTTGAGTTGTTAAATTTATGGGATTTATAATCACTTCTGTCATAAGAGGTAGGCTGTGTAAAATTTTATGTTTAAACAGAAAGGAGGAAAATGCAGAGGAATTTTAATCCAGCAACATGACTGGTCTGACAATCAATCATATCCAAAAGTCCAGGTCTGTGTGATCTCACTAGAATACAGAGATATTTTTAGTATACAACTATAATTCTTCTGGCTGGAATACATATATTTAATCTCTTTGGAATATAGACAAACGTTTAGTATACACCTTTAATCCTAAACAATGAGTTTTAATTTGGGGACAGACTAAGTGTCCAATCAGAGAAAGATTTGACAGAATGAGTCAGAGATAGGATATGCCCAACTCTCACCAGAACAGATACAAGAAAGATAAGCTACTTAAGAGCAGTGCAGGGAGAGATCAGGAAGTTCATGAAAACAGTAAAGTAGAGTTCATGAGTACAGTACAGTTAGACACAGTTTACTTGAGTGCAGTTAAGGTCATGTAGTTCAGTTCATGGTGTTCAGAAGCAGTTTTTCCAAGTAGAGCAATTCAGTGAGAGGCATGGAAAGAAGCCAGTTTGAATCAGTCAGTTTGGAGAGAAATTTTGAGCCTGAATAGCTGTGTTTAGTCAGCCAGATAGAGTTCAAAAAAAGGTAGAATGCAAGAATTTATTCAGCAGTAAGTCTTGGAGACTGCAAGCATTTTAGTCCAAGCTTAATAGATGAAGGCTAGAAGCCAAAGACTTTAAGATCAGGGCTTGCAGAAAATTAGAATTTAAAGAGGCTGGAAGTTGACCAGAACCAAGATGGCCAAGGCAGGTATAGAAGCATTCTGAGCAAGGAGAAATCAGTTAGATTACCACAGAGATATAATCATGCTGAACAGCCATCTGAGAAGCACAATCCAATGGAGGCTCACCCAGCAAACCCAGGGTCAATAAAGTTCCTGTACTAGACTCCCAGACACTCAGAAAAACAGAGCAGCTGGACATGGAAGCAGAAGTGCTTCATACCAAGAAGATACCATGGTTCTGAGCTATTTGGGACCCATCTGTCACTTCTAAACCCCATACAGAGGTACTCACCAGTCTCCTGACCCTCTAGCTTCCACAAAGGTATTCCAGTACCAAAAAGATAACTACCAGAGCCACAGGAATGGATATATTCTCCATGGAATCAATATGTGGCAACCAGCAGCACAGACACATTCTGAGCTTCAGGAGGACCTCTGAACCATCACTGAGACATACTTTGGTCGAGCTGTGGTCTGGGAGGTGCGAGCAGATCTAGGCTCACCAGGAAAGGCTTTGGACAATAAAGATCCCTGTGTTGGACATACAGACATTTGGAAGAACGTTGCAGCCAGACAAGGCAGGTTGCATCAATTCATGTTGTGGACAGGTTGAGGTCATCATATCAGATCTCCTTGCTTGTGTGCCTGGCCCATCCTTATCTGGGTATGCTGTCTACAACATCTAGAGTTCTGGTTCTGGAGTAGTATGTTCCTGGTTATAGCACTAACCAAGTTGTAAGGACTTCATGGGCTCTGTGCTTCTGGCTGACAGACATAGAAATGCTCCTGGGATTACCTAGTTGCCACCTGGAAGGACCACAACCACAGATCTGACTCCTGGATCTGACACATGAGCTTCAGGGGAACTGTGGGAGGACCACTGAGATCCAGCCTCCAACACAAGGCCCCAACCAGCTTGTGGAGAGCTACAGATCACCAACATTACACGGCCATCACACCAAAGCTTCTTCCTTTGCCCAAAGTCCAGAAGACACTAGGAATAATCAGCTAAGGAAAACCAGATGACTAAAACTCATTGAAAGAACAAAACTGACAACATTCAGGGAAATATGAATACAACAAAATTCAGCTATGCTAATACAGCAATCCCTGACCATCTTACCACAGCTGAGACACAAGAAAATGATGACAAATCTATACTTATGAAAATGATAGAGTCCTTAAAAAAATCTCTTAAAGAATTGAAAGAAACTGCAATTAACCAGAAGAAAGCAATGGAGATTTCCATTAAAACCCTCCAAGAAAACTCAGCCAAACAAGAGAGGGAATGGGACAAAGCTATTATAGAATTGCACGCAAAAGCAAGTATATGGGTGAAGGAAATGTATAAAATGGTTCAAGACCTGAAACTGGAAATAGGAGCAATAAATAAAACACAAACAGACATAATTCTGGAGGTAGAAAATCAAGGCAAGAGAACAGGAACTGCAGACAATGCTATCACGAACAGGATACAAGATATGGAAAACAGAATCTCAGGCATGGAAGACTCCATTGAAGAATTCACTAAAACAACCAAAGAAAATGAGAAATTTGAAAATTTTCTTACCCATAACATCTAGTAAGTCAATGACTCAATAAAAAGACGGAACCTAAGAATCATAGGCATGGATGAAAGAGAAGACTCCCAATTCCAAGGACCAGGAAACATTTGCAACAAATTCTTAAAAGAAAATTCCCCAAACCTAAAGAAAGAGATGCTGGCAAATTTCCCAGAGTCATACAGAATTCCACATAGATTAGACCAGAAAAGAAATTCCTCCTGCCACATAACAATGGAAGCACCAAATGTACAGAACAAAGAAAGAATATTAAAAGCTGTAAGGAAAAAAGGTCAAGTAACATGTAATGGCAGACCCATCAGAATTACACCTGACTTCTCCTCAGAAACATTAAAAGCCAGAAGGACCTGGGCAGACGTCAGAGACCACAAGTGTCAGCCCAGACTACAATACCCAGCACAAATTTCAGTCACAAGAAAATTGAAATAACCCCATGTATTTTATCAGACCACCATGGATTAAAGCTGGACCTCAACAACAACAGAAATAACAAAATGTCTATACATTCATGGAAACTGGAAAACTCTATACTCAATGACAACTATGTCAGGGAACAAATTAAGAAGGAAATCAAAGATATGGTAAAATTCAATGAAAACTAAGGCACAACATACCAAAACCGATGGGGCAGAATTAAAGCAGTGCTGAGAGGAAAGTCCATAGAACTAAGTGCCTCCAAAAAAGAAAATTGTGACAGCTTATATTAGCAACTTAACAGCACAACTGAAAGTCCTAGGGAAAAAAAGTAAGCACTCCCAATAGAAGCATATGACCTTAAATCATCAAACTCAGGGCTAAAATCAATAGAAACAAGAAGAACAATAGAAAGAATCGAAGAAACCAAGAGTTGGTTCTTTGAAATAATCAACAAAATAGACAAACTAACTAAAAGGCAGAGGGTCTTCCATGGTCATGGATAGGTAGGATTAACATAATAAAAATGGCCATCCTACCAAAATCAATATACAGATTTAATACAATTCCTATCAAACTACCAACACAATTCTTTACCGAGCATATGGAAAAACAAAAAGTGGGGAAAAGCATGGAACTCACTGGCACAGTTGACAACTTCCTGAATAGAACATTAATATCTCTGCCTCTGAAACCAACAATCAATAAATGAGACCTAATGAAACTGAAAATCTTCTGTAAGGTAAAGGACACTGTCTTTAGAACAAAACAGCAGCCTACAGATTGGGAAAAGAGCTTCATCAACCTCACATCTTACAGAAGGCTGATATCCAACATATATAAAGAAATCAAGAAATTAGACACCAAGAAACCAAATGATCTAATCAAAAAATAGGGTTCAAAGCTAAACTGAGAATTCACAAAAGAACAATCTCTAAAGGCTGAGAGACACTTGAAGAAATGCTCAACATCTATAGTCATCAGGGAAATGCAACTCAAAATGACTCTGAGATACCATCTCATACCCTTCAGTATGGCTAAAATTTAAAAAAAATCAAGTAATGGCACATGCTGTCAAGGATGTGGTTAAAGTGGAACACTCCTTTATTGCTGGTGGGGGAATACAAACTTGTACAACCACTTTGGAACGCAGTCTGGCTATATCTTAGACTGGGGATAGTTCTAACTCAAGACCCAGCCATTCCACTCCTGGGCATATACCCAAAAGATTCTTCACCAAACTGCAATGACGTTGGTTCACCCATGTTCATAGCAGCTTTATTTGTAATAGCTAGAAACTAGAAACAACCCAGATGCCCTTCAGACAAAGAATGGGCAAAAATTTGTGGTACATTTACACAATGGAATACTACTCAGCTATCAGAAACAAGGAAATCAATCATTCAATTTGCAAGCAAATGGATGGAACTAGGGAAACTCAACTTTAGTGAGATCAACTGAACCCTAATGATACACATGGCATATATTCACTTATAACTGGATTCTGAACATATAGTAGAGGAAAACAATCCTATAACTCACAAACCCAAAGGATCCGGAACCTAGCATAACTATCCTACATGGAGATGGTTAGATAGTAGAATGTTAAAGTCAGGTGCCAAATACATATGGACTGGACATTGGGAATGTATGCTAAGCCATATAACTCTTATAATTGTGGCCTATTTATTTCTGTTGTTTTGTATTGTATTTATAGTTATAAGAAAAAGAACCATTTTTTTTTTTTTTGACTGAAAGGGAGAGCTGTTGGGGGAAAAAAGAAATACCTTAAACTAAAAAAAAAAAAAAAAAAGAAGGGAAGAGGATGGGGGGG
>CAJQZJ010034276.1:829695-908423 GCA_907164525.1 Lophiomys imhausi | reverse complement strand
TAAACTAAAAAAAAAAAAAAAAAAGAAGGGAAGAGGATGGGGGGTGGGGGGATTAAGGGGGAGGAGGGTGGAAGGGTGGGACTGGAGGGGGGAGTAGGGAGGGGATTGTGATTGAGATGTAACTTGAAGAAATAAAAAATAAATTATTAAAAAAAAGAAATTCCATTCAACAGCAGAACAAAGCAAAAGCTCTTTAGGTGGAGCTCTGGGAGCCCTATATATATAATAGAGGGAGGAGGGATAGAGAGAACTGGAGGGGTCAAGATCAATGCATGAAGATCAACATAACCAACCAATGTAGGCCCCAAGAGGTTTATTGAGAATGAAAAAAAAAGAAGAAATCTAAGACTGGACCTAGTCCCTATGTACAAACCTAGATGATGGGTGACTTCATCATCATATAAATCCTTTAGCATGTGGGAGGGCAGGCAGTCCCAGTCATGGACTTTGTTACCTTAGAGTGTGATAGTTTACATTAAAAATCCTGCCATGTCAGGCGCCAGAGCAAGAAGAAGCTCTTAGCCCTCATGTGACTGATGAAATGAGGCGGCTGATATGTGTGGCCCCCCACACTGGAGGAGAAGGACAGATGGAAGGGACAGTAGGGGATGGGAGTTGGAGCTGGGAGCGGAGGACGGATGGGACTGTGATCAAGATATAACTTGAATGAATAAATGCTTAAAAAAAAAAAAGAAAAAAGAGGCTAGAATTTCCTAAGCCTAGGGATAGTTAGAAATGCTCTGGGCTCAGTCCAAGCCATGAATTCATGAAACATGAATTCATCTCATTCCCTCATCAGAGGAAATAAAACAATATTTACAAATTATAAAGAAAAAATGTAGGTGGAGTGCTTTATTAGGGAATCCTGTAAATTGAAGATGCCTGGAAGTTTAGGGTAGCACAGAGACAGGGCTTGTGAGACAGAAGAGCGCAATGGCTTTGGCAGGCATCATTGGTACATGTCAAGAAAGAACAGAGGAGTCCAGAACATACCTTTGGTTCCTGTTAATAGGGAAGTGGCTCTCCTGGAAGATAAAAGCCCTTTTCAGAAATTACTGAGGAATAATGATATTAAGCTTTGATCTTTCTGACAACAATCCTGTTATATGCTTTGGAGTTTGAAACTTGACAGTTAATTTGAAAACCAGGGTTTTTGCAGCAGAACTTAATCTCATAAATGAAGGAAAAATTATATTAAACATTGAAAGTTATGAAAGTAGGAGTGAGAAACTTGAGGAGGCAAGGTTGAAAGTAGGTGGTGTAGGGGAAGATGGGAAAAGCAAGGTTAAAAATGATAATAAAAAATTAAGAATGTTTAAAAAAACTCAAAGTATGAATTGATTTTTAAAAAGCAGCTTGGATGTAATTATTGTGAGTAAGTAGCTACTACTGCTTCATAATATTGTACAAAATCCCCATGCCACATAAAGCCAATTTCCCAGTGAGTTGTGGACCAGGTAGTTACTAAAAGCTCCCAAAACAATATAGATAATATTCATTGTTATGAAGTGCTAAAAAAAAACTATACAGAAAGTTCCTACATGAAACCACACTTTGTGAATAAAGGCACAGGGAACTTTGATTGAAGCTTCCGGTTTTTTCTGGCTAATGCTCATAGTACCGAATATTGTTTGCACTCATCAATGATTATCTCAAAGAGCTGTAAGCCCTGCATACTACAATAGTGTACTGTCAGTCAAGATTTGCTGATCAATAAAAGAGGGCTATGTATGATCTAGAATATCAACCACTTCCTTTTTTTTTATTTGAAGCCCACTCCAAAGGAGAGCTGTGTTTCACACTATAGCACTGGTCATATATCTGTGACCAAGAAGATCATTGACTCCATGGAGGAATCTAGTCCTGATGTTTTGTCAAAAGAACACATAATCAAACTTCCACTTAACTATTTATATTTATATTCATGAATGTATTCAGCTATCTTCCCTGGACAGAGAAGCCTCTCTTAGCAGTTTTCTAATGTCAAAATAGAACAATTCATTACTAGTCACATTTCTATGGATATGTGACTGTTGAGTGCTTGGTCCCAAACAGGAAATCTATCCACTAACTTTGAGGCTCAGGGCATATCTCAGAAGAGGAGGAGAATGATTGTGGGACTGATGGGTGGAAAAAAAAAGTTTTGGTTCAGTTTTCTAAGATAGCATGACCAATCTACCTCCTCTAGACCATAAAGAAAAGAGGAGTGGAAGAAAAAAGACTGGATGGGGAAGAATAGCAGCAAATATGAAAGAGCTAGATGAGAGTGGAAGGAAGAGGAAATAATAATAAGATAATTGTAATGATAACTGATTATATAAACATCATATTGTCTAAATTTAATATATATATATATATTTAAATTTGTCCATTGCATGGAAACAACATAAAAATATACAAAGTAAAATAAAAGAATGTTGAAAGGAGATGGCTAATAGAAAATATAAAATTATATAAATCAATAATTGTGTTAGTTTAAAATATGATAGAAGAAAATATATTACTCAAATTATTCATGAAATAATATACTTGATATATTTGTCAAATTCAATCAGTTTAAGGTAATAGCTGGTAAATATGTCACCAGACCACTATCTGAATTCCCAGAGGATGGATACTGCTAAAGAATGGTGAACAAAAGACTTTTGCATTTTAAGGAGTAAACACTGAGAAATAATGTAATCAGTCTTCTGTTACAAAAATAGCATATGTCATCTTGGAAAGATAGGGGCACTGAACTGAAACTAGGGCATAACAATTATTCAGGAAGAAGATAATGAGTACACTTGGAGGTAGAGGCATAAGGTTAAATATACTGAGGATAAATTAAAGTATAATCAGCATTATGTGGAGATTGATTGGTGCAATAAAGAGAATAATGATTATAAGTCATTTTTATGTCTGTTGTTTAGACCATATTACATGATCTGAAGTTGATTATAGTTTTGAGAGGAACAATACTGAAAATGAATGGTATATCATTAAGAAGTTCAAAGAATATACTCTGAGGCCAACAAATACAGATATTATATTTAGTGTAATTTTATGTTTTCAGCTCTGAAAAGAAATCCCATGTAGTGGTTCAGACAGTTCTTAAGTGTTAAAGATATTTTTATCACACAGGGTGAAAAGATTCTATTCATTCACTCCAATTTTAGTTTACTCTATTTTAGACATTTTTAACTGTTTGATTTTCTAAGTAGCTCAAACTACATTAACACAAAGAAGTTATGTATTTTGCTTCTTTGTAAGTTTTTCAGTTTTGTGGGTGTGGTGTAAGTTAGAACCATCTCCCTCTACAACTCCAGGATCATGTATATGATTACCTGCTTGTGCTGTGGTGGAATTTTCAGTGTTGGAGCCTTTCTTGAGGAAGTATGTCATTAGTGGCAGGGTATGAGACTTTATAGCTTTTCCCATTTATAGTTTGCTTTCTCTGCTTCCTTCATGTGGTGCAATACGAGTTTGCAATTATCACCTTCCCCTCTGGAACTATAATTCAATGTAAACTCATCCACATGTTTTTTTAGACGTGGTGTTTTATCACAGCACCAAAATGGAATTAATATGGTGGGTTTGGGTATATAGAATTATCTGTGTTTTGTGTGATGCATAGCCTGTATAATTTCTCTGTATCTTCAAGAACCTGATCCATCTTTGTTAACATGATGATTCTGATGTGAGAAATATTCATTGCTAAATCTATTGCAGAGGATAACACCCATAATGCTTCATTTTCCTCTCTACAAAACTTCCCTAGCACCCCTCCTTGCTCTTTTAAAACTTCATGGCATCTTTTTTTCACTAATTGTTATTGTATTCATAATCTATCTGTACTTAAAATGCTAGATATATATGTGTTTTCAGTGCTGAATAATTGCTACAGGGAAATCAGTTGATCTGATCTTCTCTGGAGAAAGCTATATTTATGGTTTCTAGTTTTTCACTCTTACCTACATACAATACTTTTTGTAGGGTTCGCCCTTTGTAAGCTTTTCTTTGCCCAGTTTGTGATGTTTATAGGTGTCCTCTTTGCTTAGCTCGTGTTTAGGAAGTCATGTTGGTGAGATTTTATACGTATGGATTCTGATACTACAAACCACTGATTGCTTAGATCTTACAATCCATTTACTTCACTTCTGCTATGCTGACTGAATGATTAGGGGTGGGAGATTTGGAGATGTATCACTAGAAGGCAGTATGCAAATTTCTAAAGAATGAAGGCAGACATCATTCCCACCAAGGTATGACTCCTGTGATCTACACCAAGGACCAGAAATCCATGTTTACAATAGTTGATTCATTATCACCACTTTCTGAATGACACATTTGAATAGTCAGATGAAGCAGTTTTTGTAGATTGAGGTCCTGAGAGCCTGGCTACTGCAGGAGTTCTTGTCCTCATTGAACTTTAGGTATGTCTACAACCCAGAAAATAATGACATCTTATTGTTCAAGAATTTCTGCAGATACTTAAAATTCATTACAACTTTGTCTTTGGCAGAATGTATCGCTTTATCTGCATAGGTGGTTGTGAAGGTTTGAGTAGGTGCTGCCCCATTGGTTCTTGTGCTTGAATGTTTGATTCATAGGGAAGGGCTCATAGGGAGTTATTAGGAGGAATGGCCTTCTTGGAGTTTGTGTGGCCTTTTTGGAAGAAATATGCTAGTGTGGGGGAAGGCTTGAGGTCTCCTATGCTCTAGCTCTGCCCAGTGTGGAAGACAATCTCCTTCCGCTGACTGTGAATCAAGAAATAGAACTCTAGGCTCCTCCAGTATCATGTCTGCCTGCATGTTGCCATGCTTCCTGCCATGATGATAATAGACTAAACCCCTGAAACTGTAAGTAAATCCCACATGAAATGTTTTCATCTATAAGAGTTGACATAGTCATGGTGTCTCTTCACAGCAATGAAACCCTAACTAATTCAGTGGACATGTGTAGATACCACCAACTGACAAGGCAATTTTTCTGGTAAGCATCTGCACACAAGTCTTTCTACGGGCTCACTATACCTCAGAGAATTAGATGTGATATAAAGATAATATTCCTTTGACTTGGAAAATTCAAAAGATTTTAGCAACCAGGGTCCAAGGGCTGGGGACCACATATATTTCTTATCATGTTAGTCTAAGTAGTAGTTTGTATTTTAAAAAATATTATCTGTCCTATAATCCTAACTACAGTGAAGAAAAATATCATTATTAACAAACCAGTTTAGTAAAGCATATTTTCAATGTTCCCTGGTCTCATTTTCTCTGAAAAAAATAATGGTTAATTTTATATAAACTGCAATTAAATATTTTTTGTATTTTATGGTCACTTATACATTCTTAGATGAAGAACAGACAAATGTATTTCAAAATGTTTATGCCAATTATTGCACTATGCACTTTATCTTACTTTAGTCGATAAAACAGGTTCAATAACAAATAAAGAAAGCTCTGATGAAAAATCTCAGTGTGAATTTCAGCATCTGGATATATAATACACATTCTTCTAATTTCTCATTATTATAAATGCTAAAATTATCTTCTAGAAAAATATTTCTACTTAAATGTTTTGGTGATTCCAAATAAAATTCAGTATATACTCTGTACATTTTTTTATCATTAAGAATATTTTTTGAAGGAAACCAATAGTCACATATACATTTGTGTATATTAGAGTAATTCATTTTAGGAACTCAGAGTTATAGGTTAGCTTATTAAGTAAAGACAGAATATAAATCACATTACGTAAAATCTTATTGCAATTCCACTCACATAATTATCATGAAAGCAAAGTAATTGTATTAGAAGATATTCCTTATTACTATTTTTTCATTCTTTGCATTTTTTATTTCTATGGAATTTGAGATTGTTAATGTCTGCAGGTTTAAAAAATATTTAATTACGCACACATGTATAATGTTATATCTTTATTTATGATATGAGTTTTCATTCTATTGTCTTCAGTCTTTATATTATAATCCATAAAGCACAGGTGCAACAACAAATTACTCTGTGTGATCTGTGTTAACCTTGTCTCTTGGTTCAGGTACTGTGTGATTCCTCTATTTTTCTTCATAAATGTTGAGGTATTGATGACATATGTGCTGCCTTCTGAAGCATGTCCAAGGTGGCAGGCATCATCTTTATCATGGATTAGTAACAATTGTTAAAAGTGATGATAATGAATGTTATTGAAAAGTAAATCTATTTGAGTGCATGCCAACTATTTGGTATTACTAATAATTGCAACATTCAAATTTTCAGCCAATAATTTTGCAAGGCAAAGAAAAAGTGTGTCAACTCAAAGATAATTTTTATATGTAGGATAACACATAAAGAACATAAAGTTTTTGAGAGACAATTTAGTTGATAATATCTCCAAAACTAATGAGCTCTGTGTTTTTTCTCTAAGTGCATTTGCTTTTTCATTCTACTCTTATATATTAATTTTGTTTATTTGAAAGACTATAAGAAAGGCTGCCTTTATTTTACATGAATGAAAAAATTTCTAATTATCTAGTAAACTCACTTTATACAAGGTCATGTACAATTATCTTAAATAAAAATAAAATTTCCTGATACAAAGAACAGGACAGTAAAGAAGGGAAAAAATGAAAAATTAGAGAAATGAAGGAAAGACAGAAGACTTGTAATGGAAGAAAAGTGTCTAAATTTAGTAATTTTCTTCATAAATATTTTGATATGCTAATATCTGCCAGGTGTGTATTTATGTAATATTTATGAATGTGAATGAAATAATACACACACAACTAAAAGAAATATAGGATTCTTATGTTAGCATCTATGAGGAGAAAAATGAACACTCAGGCCATAAACATTATGAGGTGTAAGAATATCACAATTATTAAAAATAAATGTAATTCTTGTAAGGAGATTATATTTTAATGGAATATAAGTTATATAGGTTGTTCAACTAAAGTATGTATTAAGAAGCTCTTTAGTAAAAAAAGAGTGAACCCAGAAATAAGAGGTAAACCTGAGATAAGATGATAGTCTGAAGATAGCCAAGCCAACACAATGATAGAGCTAAGACTAAATGGTACACATAGAGAAGAGACAATAATCCAGCAAAGTTAGTAATGTTTTTACACTCAGTGATCACATATATGTATCTTAGTGTAAATAAAATATGAAGCACATCATGGTAGTCAGGTTGACATAGTATGATTTATTTTGGATTCTTTTCAAAGACTTGGGAAAACGGATAATTACTATTTCATATTTATATTTTCTAACATAATATTTATCAGTTCACTTGGATTCTTTGATATGATTTCAAAATACCTGGAATCTCATCCAAACTGTTTCCTTTGACTCTTGAGTATCAGAATTGATTAGCTAGAGTTTTGACAGGCTTTCTCTTGTCCTGTTAAAGACAGCTTAGAATTACCAAAATTGGTATTGCCCTTCTCTACACCATTAAACCATCTGGGCTTATATTTTTCAATAGCCACAGTGAGTGGCATGTTCAAACTCTCTTTTTTGTTTAGTTTGGTAAAAATGAAAATCAACACTATTAAGTTTCTACATTGCAACAAATTCAAGTTTAGATCTATTATTTATTCCCTTTATATTTTTAATTACTTAAATGAAAGTCTCATAAAATTTTACAATAATATGGCATTCCTATTTAGAATCAGTTTTGAATATATTTATATGCATTAATTTGAATTATCTTAATTTCGTATGTACAAAATCTGGTCATTATTACTAAAGAATGAATGCAGTTTTTATCAAGAAAAAGAATTTTTTACATTTATTTATTAACTAAAGTTACATCTCTATCACAGACCCTTCCCTTTATCCCTCCCAGCCCCACCCTCCCACACTCTACCCCTTCTCCCACCTATCTTATTCCTCCAGTCTGGGGTGCTCCACATATCATCCCCCCCCTCAATTTCACAGTCATATGAGGGCTAACAGTTTCTTCTTGCACTGGGGGCCTACATGGCAGCTCCAATAAGGCAAAGTGTTCCACTAGCAGGTAACAAATGTTACCTGTTCCTTTTGGTCTCTTGTTTGTTGGATAGTTATCCTATACTATATGGCTAAAATCCAGTTACAAGTGAATACATGAAATGTACATCTTTCAGGGTCTGGGTTAGCTCACTCGGGCTGAGCTTTTCTATTTCTATCCATTTGTCAGCAAATTGCATGATTTCCTTGTTTTTGATAGCTGACTAGTATTCCATTATGTAGATGAACTTATATTGTAAAGAGAAATAAAATATTGTGTATCAATGTTTTTAATACAGGTGAAGTCAAGTAAACAGGACATAACAAATCAGAGAAATGAATTTGGATATTGCAATTTCTTAGATTTAGCATAGATAGAGACTAAACCTCTCATGGGTTGTGTGAAAAAATCAAAGCATTTTATTTCATAATTATGAACATGTTAGGAAACACATTCATAAAGTTTTGTGTTTGATTGATACTAAGTGATCATTGAAGAAGGTTAGAGATCAAGATAATGCTGACTTTTGACCTGTGACATTCCCAGTCTCCACAGCCAGGATGTATTGTGATTCATAGTCAAAACACCTACAAGTTCCTAAATAATTATAAGACATACTTAGGAAAATTCAGTTCATACATGTTCATAATAATCTTATTTCAAATATCAGTCCTTAATGTTTATACAACATCCACTGTTATATCATTAATAATAATAAAATTATAATTTTACATATAAATATAATACAATAACAATTAATATAAATTTTAAAATCTTAACTGTAAGCAGTTTATGTTTTATCTTTTTTATAGTTTCATTTCATGTTTTATAACACATTCTACCCTTGTTAGTCTGCATAAGTAGAATGTTTTCTTTCTAAACCAAATCCTAATTTGTCATTATATGGTAGTCATCAGTGAATCTCATATAGCCCTTTAGCTAATATGACATCTTAAGAGATGCTACGTTTTTATCCTAGTCTCTTTATAGTTCACAGATTTATATGATCTGATATGATTAATGAGATTGGAGTGAAATTTAAAAGTAAGCTGTCATGCTGGAGACTTTACATAATTCTGTCAGAGTATCCAGCAATTCTTGGAGCGGTTTATCCTCACTGAGTTGGAAATGTGTCAGCCATGAAACTGATATTTCTTCTTTTTTCCCATCCCCAAAACTTAAAATTATACAATAGTGTTTCATATTTTGTGATAAAAGCAAATGACTTTAAAATATAGAAGTCACTACCCAGAATAAGGGCAAATTATAAAAAAAAGCATAAAGAATTGTTTCAAATAGATAACCAGGTGGGAAAAACAAAACATTTAAGATATAACGTACATTCCATTTTAAAGAAACAAACTGTGCATCTTCCAGGCTGATACTAGGAAGTAAACTGTCATTATTATTTGGCTACATTTGACTATAATTAGAAGTATCACATAAAAGGTTATTGTTATTACAAAAGTCATGACTAATTCGAAAATACAAATGACAAACAGCTGAAATCTACAAATCCAGCAATTCAGGAAAAAATATTAGACCCAATATTAAACAATAATACAATTAGCAAAGCCTCACAACCACAAAGCAAATTTAAATTTCAGTTTGCAGCTAATATCAAATCAAGAGGTATGAGTGTCGAATTCATAAATAGGAACAATTAGAACAGAACAAGTAATTACAAATCGGGCATTTTTAATTGAAATAACTGGCTCAAAGCAAAAGTTTTTAAAGTGTCTGCTGACTGCAGAACTTTCATAGCTAAAATTAATTTTTATGAAGATATGAAGACAGGAGTGGTGAAAAGTGGAAGGAAGCCATAGAGAAAGAGGGGTCAACCCTTAGAGATGTAGTACAAATTCATACAAGCCAAACTAAATACATAAATTAAATAAAAAAGTGTAAAACAAAATTGCGCAAATATTAACAGAATCCTTCAGGGTTGGTAATCTGCATAAGAAGCTGATAAGAAATGAAAAAAAAAAGAACAAATTTGATTTGAGAGTACTAGAACTTCACTTCAAATATATTATGTTACCTTCAAATAACTTTCAATTGTTCACTAAGTTGGAAGAAGTTTCCAGAAGGACAATTATATGGAGCCTCCTTCCCAAAATGTTTCAAGTTATTTTTATAGGAAGAAAACAAATGGTAAATTTCATTGCATACATGAAAGAAGAAATAAATAAGAATAGCCAAGAAACTATAACTAAAAAATTAAGCAATCACAAGAAATGTGAATGTGATATCCATGACTTATGTGAGACTAAAGGATGAATGGTTCCAGGTTACTGTTCCTACGACTGGAAACCAGAGTACAGATTTGACATGGAGAATGAAACTAAGTCTGGTTTGCCATATATCCAACAAAATACAACACTAACCATATCCAATTCTGCTTAAGATTACTGTAGTCTACAATTCTATGGGCATCTTTAAAACCTAGTGGAGACCAAGAGAAAGAAGTATGTCTTTGATGCTAAGAAAGTGAAGTATGTGGGAAATATATTGACATATTCTGACTGAAAAAGAGATGTCAACATTTTGTATTGCTTTTACATAACTAAATAACACTTACTTTAAATCTCATAATTAAAAATTGTACTTGCAGACATTTAAGGGATTATTGGCTGTGACACTTCTTAATATGAAAATTTACTGACAAGTAGATTTTTTTTTGTCCTTTGCTCTCGAATTTTTTCGGGTTATTACTATGTCACTCAAAACAATTGCATACACCATGGAAAGAAAACTCTAAATGAAATGGCATGACCCCAGAGCACTGTGAAAACACTGGTATCTTAGATTGACATCAGTGGTAGATACTGTCTAACTAGGTCAGTTTCTAAAGGAAAATAAAGTGGAAACAAAATTGTTCACTTTTGTATGTCACTTGAAATGTTGAATTTGATTGACAACAGCAATAGATTCAAAGTAGTTCAATAAATGGAATTGTCTCACATAACCTTGAGAGCTTATTCTGTGTTACCTGGGAAATGAAATCTCCCCTTGTCCAGTAGGGACTATACATAAAGTGTTCTTAACCTGGAAATCTTTTATTAATTCCACATCAGTTTGTCGGTTTACCCAGTGGAGCACAGATATTGAACTCTGCCCCATATTTTCAGAGTTCTAAGCCAATTCTAAGCAATTACTACACTAAAATTAGATTGACTGTTGTCAATTTATTTTTGCTTTCCTTGCCAAGGTGCCTTCATGTCTATGTCACAGAGTAAACAATACAAGTGTTTGGTGAGGCATCAACATTAGAAGAAAAGTCCACATTGCAATTTCATTTTTACATGGTTCCGATATATAGTAGGATAAAGATAGGATGAGAAGACTGAGTTCTGACTTTTTTTATTTTCTGAACTTAAATTTGTGAGTTTTATTTTCCTTCAATAAAATGTCATTCTTCACAAGGGCATGTTAGCTACTTTTTCCACAACTTGACATAAGCTAGAGTTATCTTGGAAGTAGGGCTTCAAGTGAGAAAATAACTCCATCTAGATTGCATGTAATCATGTCTGTAGGATATTTTATTTACTTATTTCTAATTATTTATTTTATTTTTGAGATTACAATATAATTGCATAAATTTCCTGCTTCCTGTCCATTTTATAAACCCTCCTATAAAGACTTCCTTGTTCTCAGTCAAATTCATGGCCCAGCTTTTCCTTTTCATTAGTTGTTTGTTCATATATATATGAATATTTACATATATTCCTAAATACACAAATACATCCTATCAGTCTATATAATATTACATGTATATACATTTTCAGGACTCTGTATTTTGTTTTGGGTACTCACCCTTGGAGAAGACATCTTTTTCTGCTTTCAGTATTCCTTAGGTGCCTGTAGTTATTTTCTCTAGACTTAAGAACTTATGAACAGTCTACCATCTACTTTAGTATATCCACTGTTGTTATCCTTGTTCAGCTCATTTTAAGGCAGTCATTATCTAAATTAACAATTGATATGCCCACCGCTGGCAGTTAAACCCCTGGGCATGTAATCCTGAGTTATAAAAAATCAGACTAAGCAAGCTATGAGAAGCAAGCCGTAGACAACATTTTTCTATGTCTCTTCTTAAGTAACTGCCTCAAGGTTCTTTCTGTGTTCTACCCCTGTAATTTTTCTCAGTGATAGAGCTTTTACCTGAGAGTTGTACATAAAATAAATCCCCTGATGAATACTTGTTAAACCTATAAATTCTTTCTTTCCTTCTTTCCCACATCTCTATCCAAGTATCAATCAATAGCTTCCTCTTTCTCCTACAATATGCTAAACAAATGTAGAATTACACTAAATTAGATCCCTACTTTGAGGGAAGGTTATCACATTCAATTGGAGAAAGAAAGATTTGGTTGCCTCCTCACTTTGTGAAATGACGATTAATGACATTCTGCTATAGATCAGTTCCTTGCTCAGTCATCATCAGAGAAGCATCCTACTGCAATATGTAGGACCAAATACAAATACCCACAACTAGATATTAAGTAGTTAGTAAGAAACTTTGAACACTCAGCTCTAAATAAGATGTCTCCATAAATTCCTCCCTGCAGAGCTCAGGGAACCTTATAGTAGAGGAGGCAGAATAACAATAAGAGATATTAAGAATGGAATACACCAAAAGGAAAAAGAAAGGCCTTCTAAATCAGGATGGTCTACACATATAGAAAAGTGTAGAATGCACACAGCTTGCATGAGTCTGTCCCAAATAGTACCCTAAAAATGAAGAGATGTGGACACATCAAACATCCTTAAAGCAATCTCCAATTTGATCCATCCCAGAAGCAATCTCCAATTTATTATGAACCATCCCAGAAGCAATCTCCAATTTGTAACCATTTACAAATGATAATTTAGATTTCCCCAAGAGAGTTTCACTGGGGAAACAAACTGATCTGCATGCCCCGAAGTAGGTAGTTAACTGAAAATAAAATCAATGACATCTATTGAGGTTCCTTTTCTCACAATATCATGTCAAGGATTTTTCTTTATTTTTTTTTAATTCTATCACATTTTAAATTTTAATTCTACTATCTTTTTATCCTACAGGTCCTTTGTGAATTTATTATGGCTTCCAGGCTAGTGTTTTTATTGGATTGCTGAGTTTCCCAGTGGGTAGGTTTCTGTTTCTTGTGCCTTCTCTTGTGTTCTTTTCTTTCCATTAGTTTGTTTTGCCCAATTCTGATGCATTACTTTTGTCATAGCTTACTTGATTTTGTTTTTATTATCATCTTTCATAAATCTGTTACTTTTCTAATTAGAAAAGGAGTTTGGATGGGAAGGGGTAGGGGAGATCTGTGAGGAATAGAGGGAATGGAAACTATCATCAGCACATATTATTTTAATAAAATTATCTATGTTTTGAAAAAATGAAAAAAGAAGTTATAAGAATTAAATGGGAAGATTTTAAATGACAATATTACTAAATAATTTAGAACACTTATAAATATTTAATTTTCACATCATTTGTAAAATATAGATACAGACACACACACACACAAACACACACACACACACACACACACACACACACACACACACACAAACTGTACCAAAATTATCAAATACGTAAGGAAGTAAAACTATTGGCTGAATTTTGAAATAATTAAAATATATACTTAAACCAAATTTAACGTTAGAACTATCATTTTCTCAGTGAAATACATTTAAATTATTTAGACTCTTATCACTTAATATTTGTCAAATATGTATGCATTTCACACCTCTGAAAATTTTTCACAATAACTTAAGTTAAAATTAAAGGATAAAAATGAGTTTGAGTGTTGGTCAATAATGTAGAACCAAGAAGTTCAATTGGATCCATAAATGTACCACTTATTTGAGAAAATGAATAACTAAGGAACACATAAAAGAACATTTAAGCATTAAAAATTAATCAAATCTTTATTGAAGCTATTTATATGAGATCTGTTCTACACCAGTTCACAGCAAAATCATTAAAAGAAATGAAGCTTAAATAAGCGCACAGGAGCTTACTCACTGCTTATTATGATCCAGTATATATGCCAATCACGTGTTTGTTTTCTCATGTAATTGAAATGATTTTTACACAGGACTGAGAAGCTCCATCTAGATACCATCTAAGTCTAAGGCAGTTTGCAAGCTTTACAATGCCCTGGGGACAATTTGAAAACAAAGATAAACACTTTATGAACTGAACATGAAGAAATTAAACTTCGTATTGCTTTCTTTAAATTTTGTAAGTACATCAACTATGCATAATTGCCCTAGGATATTATCAAATTTATATGGAAAGAGATTAAGAAAAAGAACAAGGGATTATTTGTAAATCAATATTTTAATATAAAAGTACTAAAGTGAGAAAATGTTCAACCACAAATTTCTTCCTGCCTTCTCTTTCTGCTATCAGCCATAGGATATATCTTGGGCAATTTGCAATTGTTAAGATATGTTGAATTTTTTTCCTGATCAAATATATGTTTGGAAAGGATTATAGTCTAGATTCAGACTAATTACACATTGAGTTTTCATCTAATGCATAGCTATAATATTTATGTGTTTAGATGTGTCACGAGAAATAAAAACATATAAGAAATTGATGCTTTAGAATATGTATATATTAATGAACATGTGTCATGAGAAATAAAAACATATAAGAAAGAAATTGATGCTTTAGAATATGTATATATTAATGAACATTTATCAGACCACCATGGAATAAAGCTGGACTTCAATAGCAAAAGAATCAACAGAAAGCCTACACACACATGGAAATTGAACAACTCCTTACTAGAGGACCACTGGGTCAAGGAAGAAATAAAGAAGGAAATCAAAGACTTCTTAAAATCCAACGAAAATGAAGACACAACATACCCAAACCTATGGGACACAATGAAAGCTGTGCTACGAGGAAAGTTCATAGCACTAAGTGCCTTCAAAAAGAAAATTGTGACAGCTCATATTAGCGAATTAACAGCTAAACCGGGTGAATTGGAAAAAAAAGAAGCAAACACTCCCAAGAGGAGCAGAAGGCAAGAGATCATCAAACTTAGGGTTGAAATCAACAACTTAGAAACAAAAAGAACTATACAAAGAATCAATGAAACCAAGAGTTGGTTCTTTGAGAAAATCAACAAAATAGACAGACCCCTAGCCAAATTAACTAAAAGACAGAGGGAGAAAACACAACAAAATCAGAAATGAAAAGGGTGAAATAACAACAGACATTGAGGAAATCCAGAGAATATTTGGATCCTACTTTAAAATCTATACTCCACCAAATTTGAAAACTTAAGTGAAATGGACAATTTTCTTGATAGATTCCACCTACCGAAGCTAAATCAAGATCAGATAAACAGATTAAACAGCCCTATAACCCCTAAGGAAATAGAAACAGTCATTAAAAATCTCCCAACCAAAAAAAGCCCAGGGCTAGATGGCTTTAGCACGGAATTCTTACCGGACCATCAAAGAGGAGCTAACACCAATACTCTTCAAACTCTTTCACCAAATAGAATCTGAAAGAACATTGCCAAACTCATTCTACGAGGCCACAATCACCCTGATTCCTAAACCACATAATGAACATTTAAAAAGAAATGTTTTACCATTTTTGTAGCTGATACTCTAAGCCAGAAGCTTCCCTACATTTGGGGGAATCTCTTTGTACATTTTCCTTATGTATAGACAATCAGGGAAACATGGTGTAATTCTTATTATTTATTTTCTATGTTTACCCACAGATGTAAAAAGACCATGCAAGAAGTTTGATTATTTTCTACCTGAAACATTAAGTTCCAAAAACCAAACATTTTGTAGGTATGAAATAGTAGCAAAGTTTGAATGCTTCTATGTCTTCAAAAGGTCAAATCACAATAGTGTCATCTTTTCAATAATGAAACAGAATAAATACATTTTCTGGAATGAAATCATAAATGATTTTAGATATTCAAATTCATAAAATGTTTCCAGTTTAATATGCCAGCTGTTTGAAGATTCCCTGGTGTTGTATTCTTGAACGTTGGATATAGATCCACACAGGAAAGTTGAGAGAGGGCTGAACAGGTAACAGGGCTTACAGGAGAAGAAACTGTTTATACTGCTAAACGGACACAGTTTTTTTTTAAATACTTTATTTTTTTTTCTTCAAGTTACATCTCAGTCACAAACCCCTCCCTATTCCCCCTTCCTAATCTGCCCTTCCACCCTCTTCCCCCCAGAAGTTTCCCCTTTCAGTCCAACAGATGGTTCCTTCTCTTATAACAGTAAGTATTATACAAAACAATAGATATAGATATGCCACATTTATGAGAGTTAAATGGCCCAGTATACCTTCCCAATGTCCAGTTTATACATATTTGGCCCCTGACTTTAACATTCTACTATCTGACCAACTCCATGACTTTAAAGGTCTATATGTGACTCAACATTCATACTATCTTGCAACACACTTTTAAGAGTATCTTCTTAGATCTATAACACCCTCTTGATTCCTAAAAAGTTCAAAATTTAACTATGAGACTCTAGCTGTCTATTCTTCAACCACCTCAGAGACCTGAGAGGGATAAATATATTTGCTTATATAGGAAGTGCAGGGCCTGCAGCTTCCAAAACTAAGAAAGAACATACCAACAACTGTTTATACTGCTAAATGGACACAGTTTTAAACCAATTGCTAATGATGCATCACCTTATCTAAAGACCATTTCATTATTTAATCAGACTCCGAGAAGATTCCGTTTAAAGTACATAACGAATAGATCCACAACTGATCAAAGGGCAGACAATAAAAGACTGTAGATGCCATGTGTATCTTTCTGGGTCTGGGTTATCTAATTCTAGTTCCATCCATTTGGTTGCAAATTGCATTATTTTCTTGTTTCTGATAGCTGAGTAGTATTCCATTGTATAAACTTACCACGGGTTCTTTTTTTTTTTTTTTTTGATTACTTCAGGTTGTATCTCCATCGTAGTGTCTTCTTTCCACCCCTCCCAGTTCCACCCTCCCACCCTCTACCCCCCTAACCCTTCCATCCCACTCCTCTGGAGTGGAGTGTCCCTACATAACAGTCCCCCGCCCCAGTTCAGCAGTCATATGAGGGCCAAGAGCCTCCTCATACACTGTGGGCCTACAAGGCAGCACCACTAGGGCAAAGTGTCTCACTGACAGGGAAAAGAAAGGCTATCTTCATGTTCCCTTTGGTGCATTAGTTGTAGTATAGTTATCCTGTAGTATATGGCTAAAATTTGATTATAAGTGAATAGATGCCATGTGCATCCTTCTGAGTCTGGGTTAGCTCACTCAGGATGAGCTTCTCTAGTTCAATTCATTTGGCTGCAAATTGCATAATTTCGTTGTTTCTGATAACTGAATAGTATTCCATTGTGTAGATGTACCACAGTTTTTTAATCCTTCTTCAGTTGAGGGACATCTAGGTTGCTTCCAGTTTCTAGCTATTACAAATAAGGCTGCTATGAACATAGATAAGATGATGTAATTGTGGTTTGGTGGAGAATCTTTTGGATATATGCCCAGGAGCAGTATGTCTGAGTCCTGAGGTAGAACTATTCCCAATTTTCTAAGTTGTCACCAAATTGATTTCCAAAAGTGGTTGTACAATTTTGCACTCCCAACAGAAATGGAGGTGTGTTCTCCTTTCTCTATACATACTTGCCAGCATGTGCTATAACTTAAGTTTTTTATCATAGACATTCTGAGAGGTGTGAAATAGAAACTCAGTCATTTTGAGTTGTATTTCCCTGGTGACCAAGAATGTTGAACACTTCTTCAAGTGCCCCTTGGCCATCAGAGATTCCTCTTTTGTGAATTCTTGGTTTAGCTATGTACCCCATTTTTTGATTAAATTACTTGGTTTGTTGGTGTTTATTTTCTTGAGTTTTTAAATATATTTTG
This sequence comes from Lophiomys imhausi, assembly GCA_907164525.1. Taxonomy (NCBI): domain Eukaryota; kingdom Metazoa; phylum Chordata; class Mammalia; order Rodentia; family Muridae; genus Lophiomys; species Lophiomys imhausi. Next base: position 890,539 of record CAJQZJ010034276.1, on the reverse strand, counting down.
GATATTAGCCTTCTATTGGATGTGGGGCTGGCGAAGATCTTTTCCCAATCTGTAGGGTACCATTTTGTTCTAATGACAGTATCCTTTGCCTTACAGAAGTTTTCCAGTTTCATGAGATCCCATTTATTGATTGTTGGTCTTAGAGCTTGAGCTATTTGTGTTTTGTTCAAGAAGTTGTCAGAACCAGAAAGATATACATGGTATGTATTCACTTATAAGTGGATATTAACTATATAGCACAGGACAACCATCATACAATCCACCAAGTCAAAGAGACAGGAACCTAGCATAACTATCTTATGAAAAACTCCATCTAACAGTGAGTTATGGACCCTGTTGCTTGTTAGCCGAGCACATAACCCTAACTGGGCTTCCATATCAGGCTCCAGTATAAGAGGCAGCTCTCAGCCTTCACGTGACTGATGAATTGGTGAGATTTGAAATGTGGGGGCTCCCCTCATCCAAGAATAAGGAGAGGATAGAAATAGGGAAGAGACAGGGATGGTGGAACCTGAAGGGGAGGAGGAAGGGGCCTTTGATTGAGATGTAACTTGAAAAATAAATTTATTAAAAAGTAGATAGAGACTGCAGAATGGAATGACGTTTTGAATGCAGAATGACTCTGAAGTCAGACCAAATCCAAATGTGAAGAGATGAGTTTAGCACACAATCCTACCCCCAGCTTTGCAGTGACATGCTGTTGTTAGCAAATGGGGAAAAAAAGCATCAGTTTCTCTAAGAGAATAGCTCCCAGTAAGGTGGCAACATTCTAGTGGAAAATCACACATCCAAAATATTTTGAGCAGCATAAATTTGTTTTGGAGGATCTAAAAAAAAGGAATAGATTTGAATGGTTAGGGAATAGGTGGTAGATTCAGAAATAGATGGAAAGCCAGAATATAATAGAAAAATGTACACATTTCATCAGTCAAAGAACATGAAATTAAGAGTAAGCTTAATGTATCATATAAAAATTCTGTTTAACAGAAGTTGATTTTGTCAGCATCTTTGTTATAAACTTATATAATATAACAACAAACAGAATAAAAAATTCAAACATCACCAATAGTTTTCTTCATTTAGTATATTTTTATTCTCTAACCCATAATATACTGTGCAAGATGATTTATAATCTCATCATAAACCAATGATAACTAACACTACATTACAATTTTGTTAGGGGTTCTACCTTTCTGATAATACATTAAATTATATATTCTTCCTATACTCATTGACTATTCCATTCTTTAGAAAAGTATTTCTCACAGGACTTGGCTTTTTTTTAACAGAACTATATTTAATCATTATTGTAAATGGAAAATTTTAATTAACACACTTATATTTATTAATATTTAACAAACACCTATAAACCACCTATATCATATAATCTACTTAACAAACACCTATAAAACACCTATATCCTATATAACCTAATATCTATAACCTATAACCTAATGCCATAATAACTACGAACACTTAATACCTAACAACACTTAGCCAATCCTATATTAACCTTTTTGAAAGGATATTAAAATTCTCTAGCACAGGCCCATATGGGCATCTTGGTTAGCAGTTAGTCTTCTATTTGCCGGCACCACATATAGTAATTAGCAGCCTTGCTCTGTCAGTCACTACAGGAGTTCTATCTTCCGCTTGGCTTAGCTTCCTCTGGGCTTAACTTTGCAGGTTCTTGTGGTCAGTTTCTTTCAATTGCTAGCTTGTGGCCAACTTGTGAGGCCAGTCTGTTTCAACAGCTAAGCTTGAGTTCAGCTTCCTCCGTCAGCAGAAACTCACTTCCATAGTCTTCTCAGTGCATGAATGTTTCAAGGCCTAGTTTTCCTCACTGTAGCCTCCAAACTCTGCCCGCCTGGCTCACTCTCAGCACTCTCCAGCCTCTAGATGGATGTCTTTAGTGTTTAGTTTTCAAGGGTTTTCTCTCAGCAGGTCCTAAGCAATGCCTTTTCTGCCAGTCTTCTTAGACTGACTTGTGGCAAAAATCTCTTTGTCAGGATGCACCTCTCAATTTTCTGGTAATCCTTAGTTTACCTGTCAAAGTTTCTGACCATTGATTTGCCTCAGGCTATTGTGGCCTAAAGGCTGGTGAATGGCATACCTTGCTTCACACTTCTCCTATGTGTGCTTCTGTCTCCTCCATTTGTGGGAGCAAGAGAGAGAGATTCACCTGGAGCTCTCTATCTTATATAGGACATCCTCTTGCGATACTTGGTGGTCTCACAGCTCACAAGATCTCTGTTATCAAGCAGTGCCCATGGCATCTCGTGGCAATTGACATTTTCCAAGCTTCCAACTCACACCCTATCAATAAGGCATCGTTCACATTTCTCAATTGGGCTGTGGCTGCAACTATGCTCTGGCCATCTTGACCCCAAGTCCTCTATTGTCCAAACAACGCCAAGCCACAAGCTACTTTATGTGCTGCCAGGTGCCAGGTTGATCTGCATACTAATTCACTAAAGAGAACTATTCCCATTACAAATTATTTACTATTAAGTTGTACAAATTGTTTAAAAAGATTTAAATTTTACTACTCCTTATATGCATGATGTGAAAGCATCTTCAACCATCTGAATGATGCCTTTTAATTTTTTGATTGTTTTATTTATTTTTAAGTAAAAGATTTTTAGTTACATCACTCGTGTGTGCTTTTACTTTAGGGTATAAAACATGTTACTTCACTATCAAGGAATTTTTATTCATTTATATTCAGTGTACATTAATGAAATATTTTATGTTCCATATGGATTTTTTTTGTAATTTACAGTGTCCCTGGACTATATACTTTCATGTTCTCTTGTTTTCTAATTGTTTATTTTCAAAATGTGAAACATTTCCTTTCTATTTTCATGTGCTATAAATATATTTATCTTTAATTATAAAGTAAAAACAAGTTGATCCTTTTAAAAAATATAATTTTCTAATCCATTGTTTTCTTTAAATCATTAATATTCAATGTTATCAGAAATCTTTCACTAATTTCTGACATTTGCTTGATTTTGTGGAATGTCATGTATTCTATTACTTGTATAATGATAATTGTTTTATCAGGGTTAATTCTTCCTAATAGCTTCCTGTATGTGTTTATACTTATTGTCATTGTACAGCTTCTACAATTCTTTCCTTTATCCTACTGAATGTATTTGTATTTCTCTGAAGTGTATATGATCTATAAGTATCAAACATTTATTTTAATTAATCCAAAGTATTCTATAATCACTGTGTAAAACAAATGAAGGCAGAAAATCTATTAAACTAAAACTAATGACATACTCAAAGGAATATAAATAATATCTTAGTAGGATTACCACAAGCATATAGGTAATAATAAATTTTAACAAAAACTATCAAGATTTCTTCTAAAATTAGGAACACTATAAGAATAGCTACTCTCATTAAATCTATTCACCATATCACTAGATACCTAGTCAAAACAACTAGGCAGAAAAAGGAGATATACCCTAATTTAAAAATAAGAAATAAGATTCTAAAGTTATAAATATATTGATTCCATATCTTAAAATATCCCCAAGGCTAGAGAGATGGTTAGAGATATTTGAACAAGCAAGGGTGTTAAAGTTTAGATCTTTAAAACCCATGAAAGTACAAAGTCTGCCTTCTGCAAAAGAAGGTGGTGATCATAAATCGCCAGATCAGGGACATACACACACATACACACACACACATACATACTTACACACATGCACACACAAACGTGCATAAATGCCAACATGCATACAGGTACACACATGCACACACACATACACACACACACACTCTCACAAGTACACACCAACAAACACATATTACTATAGTAATCAAAGCATAAAATAAAATTATGTACACATATATGTGTATATCTAGAGAGAGTAAATGAAACAATGTTTTACAATTTTTCCTTTTTATTTATATGAAAATAATCATCATTATTAATTTGTGATGAATTAATGACAGTAAGAGACTGAAAGTTTAATATATTTATTTATATAGCTTGAAATAGCATTTCTTTAGCTATTTTCTCTATTCCAAAATTGTTTTCATCTTTAACAAAAATAATTAAGTTATTGGGTATGGCTTTTTCCCAAGAAAACACTCAGTGGTGATTCCTTCAGTTTTAATCACTGAAACTTGGTACATTGTAAAAGTCATTTTAAGATTGTTCTAAGAAATGAAAAGCATGCTTATATAATTTATACATTTAATGACTAAGGCACAATATCAAATAGATATATGTAGTGTGAAGTTCTATTAAAAAGGGACTTCATTAAGTTTCAAGAAACACTATATCATAAATAACTACATAATGAGAATTGACAAGAGATGCTACTGAACAGCTTTTATAAATGCTCAGTATGATGGCAAACACACTAGAACATAACTAACCAAAACATAAATGAGTGATTTAATGTTTACTTTGATAAAATACATAACTGTTTGGATGAAATTTATTTATCATTAAAATATCATTTTGACAAAAGGCATATTTTCTTAAGAACTCCAAATTTCTTTGGTCATTTATACTTTCTTAGAAAATAAAAACTGCCTAAATTTCAGATAACTAACAAACATTGTAACAAGGAAAGAAATCTACTGATAATGCATCATGCATTTTGAAATGAGCATTGTCCAACAAGTCTTGGTAAACATGTATGTCATTTATGTTGACAGATACAATGCATACTAATGGTTTTGATTTATCTTGGAGTGTGAACAAGTTATTTATAGATTGATAAAGATTACTGTAAGCCAATGGTGTAAATTTGGAGAAACACTATATACTAAAAAACCTTTAAAACATTCATTTAGTTATTACTTCAATTAAAGTATGCAAACATTGTTCTACAATTTAAACGGTGATTAGTTTGTCATATAAAGATGTAGTGCAGTGGTTCTCAACCTATGTGTATCAACCCTTTTGACAATCTTTTATCTCTAAAAAAATTCAGATTACTCATTGTAGCAGTAGCAAAACTATAGTTATGAAGTAGTAACAAAAATATAAAACTGTATGGTTGGTGTTACCACATGTGGAACATTATTAAAGTGTCAAAGCATCAGGAAGTTTGAGGATTGTTGATACAGTGACATAATGACTAGACTGTTGGTCAACTAGGAATTTTAGTTATAATGGAATACTGTGTGGTGTGATAGATTGATTGCCTGGTATTTATAAAAGTAGACAGTAAAGAATGACTTCACAAAAATCAATGGAAGTAATTAGTCTATTTTTGAGATAGATTGAAAATATAGAACTGTGTTACTACATAGATTATTCAAAGATTAAATTTTATCAATATTTAATTAGATATCTTAGATAATTAAGAACTATTAGATTAAAAAGTAAGCAGAAATAATTTCCAACAGATATGTTAGCACTACTGTTTGTTGTCTCTTATTTGAAAGTTTATTAGCAATGGATTTCTGCGCAAAACCCAGGATTTTTGCCTTTTTAATTTATTTGATAGGATTTTGTTTCAATTACTCATCTTAAAAATTTTACCACTACATTTTCTCTTTTAGGTTTATATTCATTTTAGAATATTTGAGTGAAGTTTATGTGGGTACACGATTACATGAGAAAGAGAATTCTGAAGTCAATTTGGGCAATTTTCTATAAATACCAAATGTCCAAATATGAATTATATGACCTATGTGATGACCATCATATTTTTAATTTAGTGGCATAGTTGAAGCATCAGTTGGGGACTCAATAGTTCCAATATCTAATATCCAATTTTTCATGCTTTTGTAATTTTGAAAAGTCTCAGAGACATACTATTCATACTCCTCAAAATAGATGCCAAGGAGTAACTGGTGTTTGTCTGAAATGGAGGCATTTATCATGTAGCTCTGCCTGTCAAAAGTATGAGAAGTAGCCTCCAATTGTTTGTCTTCACTCCAAACACATACTTTGTCGTGCAGTACCTCTAATCCAAGCTTTCTTGAATTTAAGAATAGAAATCATCAAGATTTTGCTTCTGCTTCCATTTGGTGATTAGTTCCTCAACCACTTTTTATTTTTTTTATTTTTTTAGAATTATTTTTTAATATTTATTTATTACTTCACAGTGTTTATATATTACATCACAGTGCCCTCTTTCCACCCCTCCCAGTCCCGCCCTCCCACCCTCTACCCCCTATCCCTTCCATCCCACTACTCCAGAGTGGAGTGTCTCTACATATCAGTCCCCTATCCCAGTGCAGCAGTCATATGAGGGCCAAGAGCCTCCTCATACACTGGGGGCCTACAAGGCAGCACCACTAGAGCAAAGTGTCTCACTGACAGGAAACAAAGTCTGTGTTCCTGTTCCCTTTGGTGCATTGGTTGTAGTATAGTTATCCTGTACAATATGCCTAAATTCTGACTATAAGTGAATAGATGCCATGTTCATCCTTCTGAGTCTGGGTTAGCTCACTCAGGATGAGCTTCTCTAGTTCCATCCATTTGGCTGCAAATTGTATGATTTCATTATTTCTGATGGCTGAGTAGTATTCCATTGTGTATATGTACCACAGTTTTTTTTTTTTTTTATCCATTCCTTGGTTGAGGGACATCTGGGTTGTTTCCAGTTTCTAGCTAATACAAATAAGGCTGCTATGAACATAGATGAGGAGACATCCTTGTGGTTTGGTGTGGAATCATTTGGATGTATACCCAGAAGTGGAATGGCTCGGTCTTGAGGCAGAGCTATTCCAAGTAGATCTATTTTAATATTAATAAACCATTACTGTTTTCATTCAGGAGACTGAAATTATAGTTGAAAAACATTATTTCTCGAGTTATTTTCTTCCTTGTTGATTGTATCTTATTGATAATCTGAGTTGGGTACTTCCAGTTAATTAATTATGAAGATCTTGACTATTTTCCTCTCTTTAGTTCTCTCTTCTTTTTTTAAATTTTGGGTTCTAGTTCTTTCCTATCTTATAGTTTATTTACTGTTTTATTAGCCTTTCTTCCCCGGTTAGTCTGCGACCTTAAATACAAGGCAGGCATGTTTGCATTCATAATCCTGTAAAGCTCTGATTAAATTAACACTTCAATGGTTATAATAATGAATTTAGAGGCATCCTAAAATAATAGCTTCCTAATGATATAGCCCACGTCAGTGTCAATATAAGAACAACCACTGAAGGGTTCAAAACCAACTGAAGTGAGGCCCTGAGACTTGTTGCTTAGCTGAATGTTTCAAATTATGCATGGACAGTTAATATTAGCATGATTAGCACTCCTAGTAGTAATAGATATTTTAAGTAAAGTCTGAAGGAATCAAGTACACTTAGTCGATGACAGGGATATATCATAAACATAAAGCAAACATCACATTTAATGATGAAACAGAAGTTCCATAAAACTTAGAAACAAAAAGAATTCACAAAGGAGGAATCCCTAATGGCTGAGAGACACTTTTGAAGAAATGCTCAGCATCCTTAATCATCAGAGAAATGCAACTCAAGACAACTCTGAGATTCCATCTCACACCTGTCAGAATAGCTAAGAACAAAAGCTCAAATGACAGCACATGCTGGCAAGGTTGTGGAGAAAGGGGAACTCTCCTCCACTGCTGGTGGGAGTGCAAACCTGTACAACCACTACGGAGGTCAGTCTGGCGATACCTCAACCACTTTTTATACTTCCAAAATTGTTGACATGCCAGGACTATTAGAATAGAATAAATTAATAGAATAAAATATTCTGTATTGAGTAGAATAAACTGTTTATATATCATTGACTATCCCTTAATTACATTTTACCAAATGATTTTTCAATTCTAGGCGTGTTTTTAAGTTTTGATGTAGTTTGAAGAGAAAGAAATGTGAAAAAGTTCTTAGCTTAAGCATGAATGATTAGAACTATGTATAGATTATATTTTTGAAACGTTCAGTAAGTTGACAAAAAAGAAAAGAAAAGCTAATAGCATAAATCATTGCTGCAATAAATGGGAAACTATTTCTTTTTTTTTTTTTTTTTTTTTTTTTTTTTTTTTTTTTTTTTTTTTGTACTAAAATCACTTTATTGATTTAAATATACATATATAACACAATAAGAGATTGGTACAATTCATTAATTTATGAGAGATAATCAGAATGAAGCCAGGTGTGTTAGCTCACACCCGAACTATCAACACTCAGAAGTGAGAAGATATCCAGAATGAAAAGGCAGGCCGGAACAACATGAAATACTGTAAAAAGAGCTGTAAGTGGTCTGTACTGCAGCCTGAGGCCATGTGGGTGTCAGCAGGCCTTGATCAGTCAGAAGCCCATATTGAAGTGAGTGGCCTGTCCTTTCATCTTATCCCATGTTGATGTCCATGGTCCTGGCACCTGTGAGGGTCTTGTCTGGGTCCTCCATCGATCTGAAACTATTTCTTAAAGTTACAACCTCCAAGTAGTATTGTTCAGAGTATCTTAATGGTGTAATTTAGTCAGGTATTACAGGTATCAAACCATGGAGAAATCACATAATCATTAATGGAATTTTATATGTTCCACTGATTTCAATTTCTAGAACTCATTATGCATCACTCATGACCTCTGTTTAATGCAATAGAAAACAAAAGTGCCTGCCAGAAAAGGATATGACGTGTTATGTAGCACTACTGTAGCCTGATTTTAATAATGAATTCTCCATTGTATTTATCCACCCTGCATCCTGCAGCTATACCACTAATAATCATGCAGCCCTTTCAGTCAAAGTGTGGATGTTTGTAATACATACATATGCATAGCCTTTAAATTTGAGCAGGGTGACTTCGATAAGACAAAACAAAAAGAAATTGTTTATAGATTTAAATTTAACACAAAACCTAATGTAGATCATGACTCAAAATTATTCATGTATAAGAAATGTGTGCTGTGAAAAGCAAGTCTCTTGGCTACTCATTGTAGTTGTGGCAGTGGATAGTTTTAGTGTCTAGAGAACATCCAAATTTCTAGCAGTTTTATAAACCAGTTTCTTAGTTCTGTGTCTTATTACCTTTTGCTGCAGTGTGTTTTGTTTACTTTTGAAAAGGAGCAAGCCAACAGAGACATTACAGCCACAGTCAATGAAATAGAAAGTGGTGATGTACACACAGATAGTTATGAGTCATAGGAGGAGTAAATGCAGAAGCTTCATTAATATCATTGCTATGTATAATATTCTATGACTCAATCAATTTGGAAAGTTTTATTAAAAGTAAATATAGAGCAAAATAATCTCCTTCCACTGTATCCGATACAATGGGGCCACATAGAAAACAGAACTTGTAGTTTGCAAATGTGAAAGAGCTGTTTTCCCCAATGATTTAGGGCATTCCTTTGCTAGTAAATGTTTATAATTTAATTTGTAGGCTCTGAAAGCCCTCACTCAAAACAAACTCCAGAGAAATAAGCTGTTCTTGAGATTATAATAAAACTGAATAATTTATATCCCAACTAAGGAGTAAATATAACTTAGATATGAAAGAAAGAAATCTACAATGATGGTTCACAGAACTATGGAGTTCAGCTGGCCTAGCTGCTTTGAGAGGTTTGTGTCATACAATGTGCCTTTCAGTTCCTGAAAGACCTATGCATACCCTCAGGCAGGGAAGCCTTTAGGCCACTTTGTATTTCTCTACATGTTCCTTTAGTAATCAAGGAAGGATTAAAGCTAGACTGGATAATTGGCCTTAGATAATAATCTTTTGTATCTTTTATAGCTTGCAACCTTGAGTTTTGGAAACTACAACTGTAGTCATCCTGGCATTTAACGCTATATTCTGCTTCTGATAATGGTAAAAAGATGTCTGATTGTTCTCAATAAAATTGTCACAGCCTCAGTGTTCCTGTGACTCCTCTAACTAGTCTGACTGAATTTCTCATGGGCATATCAGGTGACCTCGGCCCAGGTTTCTTGATAATGAAATCTAAAATATAACATTTAAGCAGATTTTCTAGGCTAGATAATGAATTTAATGCATCAGGAGAGAGGAATAACTCCCACAGACTTCTGATCTGCGCCGTCCCTTGTTCTTTCTCAGTGCTATTATTAATCTGCTTCTTTTAAATCCTCAGGACCATATCTTTAACAAACTTCGTTAAAGCTTTCCTTATTGCCCTCAGATCACTAAAACTTCATATTTAAAAAACATATAGCTTTCTGTGCTACGTTTGGAAAAATTCTTCTTTTAAAGAGGTGGTTTTAATAAATAAGGGTCACTTTGTTTGTTATACGCATGTGCTGGATACTTTTTTGTCAAGTTGTTAGAAGCTACAGTTACCTGAGAGGAGGTAACCTCAGTTGAGAAAATGCCTAAATAGATTCATCCCCTAGACAATCTTGTAGAGCATTTTGTTAATTATTTTGTGAGCTGGGACTTCCCAGACGCCTTTCTTCTCTTATACTAGGTATGCTATTACATCAACTGGAGGAATGCAGTTTTTTAAAAATTGAGATTTTTTTTTAGCTTTCTACAGTTAAAATAGGTAAAAGCAAGAATTTTTTTGACAAACTCCCGAAAGGATTGGGGAAAGGAAACTCACATTAACTACTGGTGAGAATGCAAACTTGTACAGAGACTATGGGATCAATCGAGAGAATTCTCTTATAACAAATGTATGGTGTAACTATAATACTCTTTGGAGTATGCCTGCAGGACTAGACATTATTTTCTATAGCTACTTGGTCAGCCATGTTCCCTGTCATTCTATTCAAAATTGTTAGGAAATTGAATCAATTTAAATATACATTAACTGATAAGTGGATAATAACAAGTGGTATATATCCACAATAGATATCTATTCAACTGTAAAGACAATAAAATCATGAAATTTACAGGTTTGCAGATGGAACTAAAAAAAATATTAAATTAAGTGAAGTAACCCACTACCAGAAACAACAAGGCCACATGATGTCTCTTACTGCAATGCCTATTCCAAAACTTTAAATGAGAATATGTAAACTTGGGTAACCACATGAATTAAGAGTGTAAAACAAAGCAAGTGGTAGGCAGAGTAGGAGATGAAGAAAGAGAAAGAGAAGGTACTAAGGGCAATGAATGGGAAAATGACAAATAGAGAGGAAGGAGGGGGGTAGACAACACTAAGTATATGAAAAAATACAGAAAATCATATTAATTTTTGTTCATACAAAATTACCATATATATAAATGGTAATATATATATATTATATAACTGAAGTCACAATATTCCTTTAGAGGTAGAGCTTTTCTCCAAAGCTATATTCAACCCAACAAAACCCCTAATATCAAGCATGACAGATTTCCTTTCTGTTTGTTGATCAGGAGAGTACAGGAGAGGACACCAAATAACATAGGCTATCGCCATTGTCTTTGATTTCCTCTCAAAACTTGAAAGTAAGTCCCTATTGATGCAGACAAACAATTTAGATTTAACTTGGATTAATTGAGTTGGTACTTACTGTAAATCCTCCTTATGAGGATTAGCTCTCTCATACTGGAAGATACTATAAGTTAACAAGGGAGAAAAGTAATTGATAATCTTAACCACCTTAAACATCTACAGAATGCAACAATTACCAGCATCACAAGATATCATTAAAAGAATAATAATGACACATATCTAGGTGGAATCTAGCCATTGTCTTATTGGGAATTAGGTTTATTAAATAAAAAGGAATTAGTGTCTGTTACTATAAACCTACTCACCCAGAAAAAAAAAAAAACAGGAAAGCTATGGGACCTACTACTGATACTTCCTAAATCAGCATAATTTCTAACTGCATTCTAAAACATATTTTTATACTCATGAATAATTATAGCCCCATTCCTTATCAAAGGTCAGCATTTTGTAGCAGATTATACCAAAAAATTACAGATGGCACATATACAGAAATATGACTGACAGTGCATAAACAGCTATAATTTATGTCTCTACAATACAACCAAACTCTTTAAGCTCAGGGAAGATCATGCAAGAACAGACAGAAAGACTGTAAAAGATAGAGGACTCAGAAGTTTGCTTTGAGTTTGTGTTCTCCACACAGGCTAGGGAAGCTGTACCCATGGAATATGAACCATAAGGTAGCCTGCACAAGAACTTAGTAATGATTACACCAGTTGAAATGCCAAGGATGGAAAAAATCCCACACCTAGGGTCTTAACTTTAGATGGAGAAATACATTCATTTAGTAATTGCTTAGAGAAAGAATTTATCTTGCCTTTACAATGAAGGACAAATGATTTTATTGTTTATAAAACACAAAGGAGACATCTCTAAAAACATATGCATATGAGAAATGCTAACTGACTCAAAAAAGTTGTATTTATATATCTACATGTGTGCAACATGAAATAATAATGAAAAGTAAAAAAAAAAAACAATAAGAAAACAATGGAAATAAAAGCTACAAGGAGAGTTTGGTGGAGAAGAGCAGTTTACTATGATAGGAGAGAGGGACTGATCAAACTGTATTATATACATGTAGAAAATAGCATAATAAAATGCACTAATATGTACAGATAATAAATGTTAATAAAATAAAAAATAAGTAAATAAGGTTTAAATTGTACATACAAATAAATGTACAAATAAATGAAAAAGAGATTAATTCTACACATAGAAAAAGACCTTTTATCAAATAAATCTAAATATCTACCCTTGCCTCTCTTTCTTTATCTCTCTCACTCATATGCACATACAAACACATACACACATGCACACACACACATTTTTCAGGAAAATGAGGACAGAAAAACCATAGGCCATAGGCAGAGCTGTGAAAATTTTTACATACATTTATCATACGGCATTTTTTAAAATCAATCAAAGGAGATCATGAGTCTTTGTTGTTTGAAAACTATATATGACATTATTAAATATCTTCTAGCAATTATGTTAGAATGTTCCTTTTTAATTATTCACTTGATGTATATTTCATAAATTGATGTCTTCAAATTTGATCAATGGCATGTGCGTCCCTCTACTCAACACATTCAAGCATGATCCTCACATAATTTAACACTGCATACATTTTCATTTGTCCTTTTATTCCTCTAGCATAAGCATTTAGCACTTAGATTTCTGTTCCTAAGAGGATAAATACTAATGAAACTTTGTTGAATTGAAATTAAAGTAAGTACTTTGTTTATTTTCTTTATATGATATTTACTATGTAAACAGCACTATAACCACTAAGGAAATACAAACAGTCATTAAAAATCTCCCATCTCAAAAAAGCCCAGGGCCAGATGGTTTCAGCACAGAATTCTACCAAACCTTCAAAGAAGAGCTAATACCAATACTCTTCAAACTCTTCCATAAAATAGAATCAGAAAGAACACTGCCAAACTCATTCTATGAGGCCACAGTCACACTGATTCCTAAACCACACAAAGACCCAACAAAGAAAGAGAACTTCAGACCAATCTTCCTCATGAACATATATGCAAAAATACTTAATAAAAGAACTGACAAACCAAATTCATGAACACATCAAAAGTATCATACACCATGATCATGTAGGCTTTATCCCAGGAATGCAGGGATGGTTCAACATACGAAAATCCATCAACGTAATTCACCATATAAACAAGATGAAAGAAAAAAAAAAGCACATGATCATCTCGCTAGATGCTGAAAAAGCATTTGACAAAATCCAACACCCTTTCATGCTAAAAGTCCTGGAGAGAATGAGAATACAAGGACCATTCCTAGAAATAATAAAGGTGATATACAGCAAACCAGTAGCCAACATCAAATTAAATGGAGAGAAACTTGAAGCATTTTCTCTAATCTCAGGGAAAAACAAGAATGTCCACTTTCGCCATATCTCTTCCACATAGTACTTGAAGTTCCTGCTAGAGCAATAAGACAGCTAAAGGAGATCAACGGATACAAATTGGAAAGGAAGAAGTCAAATTATCCCTATTTGCACACGAAATGATAGTATACATAAGCAACCCCAAAAATTCCACCAGAGAACTCTTACAGCTGAAACTCCCTTCACAATAGCCACAAACAATATAAAATACCTGGGGGTAACTCTAACCAAGAAAGTGAAAGACTTGTATGACAAGAACTTCAAGTCCTTGAAGAAAGAAATTGAAGAGGTAATCAGAAGATGGAACAATCTCCCATGTTCATGGATAGATGGGATCAACATAATAAAAATGACCATCCTACCAAAAGCAATATACAGGTTCAATGCAATTCCTATCAAAATACCATCACAATTCTTTATAGACTTGGAAAAAGCAATTCTCAACTTCATATGGAATAACAAAAAACCCAGAAAAACTAAATCAATCTTGTATAATTAAAAAAACATCTGGGAGTATCACCATCCCATATTTCACGCTATATTACAGAGCAATAGCAATAAAAACGGCATGGTACTAGTGTAGAAACAGACCAGTGGATCAATGGAATCAAATTGAAGACCCAGAAATGAACCCACACACCTATGGTCACTTAATTTTTGACAAAGAAGCTTTTTAAATTTTTTATTTAATTGTGTGTATAAGTTAGGTAGTTGTGTTGTGCATATGTGTGAATATCTTCAGAAACTAGAGAAGATCTTTACCTGGGATTACAGGAAATTGTGAGCCACCTATCATGAATTATGAGAAAATGAACTCTCCTCCACAAGAACAGCAAGTGTTTTATTTTTTAACTTTTTATTGATTTATGAGTTTCCCATCATATATCCCAAATCCCACTCATCTCCCCAATCACCTTGCAACCTCCCACCCAAAAATCACTCCATTCACACAAACAAACAACAAAAAACAGCAAAGCAAAGCATAAAAAACAAATCTCATCATGGAAGCTGTAGTGTGTCACAGTGTTCCTACACTATGATCCTCTGTCCACACATCTTCACTTGCAAAAATGTTCAATGCAATGAGCCCTTGGTCTGGTTAGAGATCTCAGTGACATCATCAATATTGGATCCTCACCTGGTCTTCTCCCAGTTATTCTGTTGTTGCCCTGTGTCTGGAGAACCTGTACCTTTTGGTCATACTGCACATTTCACAAGTCCCAGTCGTTCGTAGATGATATAAATTTTAGGGTGAGCAAATTCAGAGTCCTGGATCTGGGCCCATGTGGTAGCTGAACTGGTGAGTGTGCTACTTCGTCTCGCTTATCGACACCAAGATAAGCTCCCCAGCACTGCTCTGACTAAGCCACCCAATGCTGCCATCCATCAGCAGGCAGCAGGGTCGACTAACAAGTGCATTTTACCATGGAAACTTCCCGCTAGCCACATTAGCTCACTTATAGTGAATCTGGGTTCTTAAAAGATTTTTATTTCAAATTCGTGGGTGAGTGAAATTTAATTCATTCCATTAAAAGTTTAGCAGTTATGATGTTTAGTGCCACAATAAATAATATATTTCAAAAAGTCAAGCATACTGTAAAATAGTATTCATTTTTATAAAGTAATTGTGAGAAACTATCAGAAATAAAATTGAATATATTTTTATAATGAGAACTATGAAATAATATTCCTGGGTAGAAGAAAAATGTCACAAAATTTTTAAGATTACAAAATCACTTTTATGAACAAAATATATAGTTTTGAATGTCAGTTAATCAAAGGTTACTTGTAGTCTAAGTAGAATTTTCAAAAATCTCAGAAACATGGTATGGATTAAAATTGTTTTGATTCTTGTTCCCTTTAGAAAACTTTTAATTTGAAAAAAAAGTGTCACGAAAAAAATTGTAAGTGGTAATGTTTTCTATTAAAATATTTGATATTAATGAGATGCTCTTGATGTTAATAATACTTTGGGGCTGATGATGATCAGTGGTATTATCAGCTTAAACACAAGGAAATAAATCATTATTAGACATAAATTTTAGCATGACAGTATTTGTCTTACATTCATATTGCTTTGACCAATCCTTGAAAAAAAGTAACTTAAGGAGGGACAGACTGATTTGGTCTCATGGTCCCAGGAATACACAGGCAATCATGGCAGAAGGGATAGAGCAGTGCCCTGAATCAGACTGCTCACCCTGCTTCAGGAGGCAGAAAGTAAACAGAAACTGGACCAAGAGTTAAAATTTTAAAATCTGTTTCTAAGGGTTTATGTCTGGAGCAGAAGTTGTGCCTCCTGAAATTTCCCCGTCTTTAAAGTTTCCTTGTGTGTGAAAAACATGGACCAACATCTCCAAGCCCAAAGAAACAAGCTAACAAAAGAAAAAAAAAATCTAATAGTGACTGTCTTTTCTGGTGACACATAGGATACAATGCAGTGAATATTAATTATTTTCAGGGAAATTTTATTACATTTAAGAAAGCAAGTAGAGCTAAACAGAGAATTCACACAGGAGGAATCCCTAATGGCTGAGACACTAGAAGAAATGCTCAGCATCCTTAATCATCAGAGAAATGAAACTGAAGACGACTCTGAGATTCCATATCACACCTGTCAGAATGGCTAATATCAAAAGCTCAAATGACAGCACATGCTGGCAAGGGTGTGCAGAAGGAGGAACACTCCTCCATTGCTGGTAGGAGTGAAGGCTTGTGCAACCACTATGGAGTTCAGTCTGGTATTAACTTAGAAAACTTGGAAAAGCTCTGCCTCGGGACCCAGCCATAACACTTCTGGGTATACATCCAAATGATTCCTCATGGAATCATAAGGAAGTCTCCTCATCTATGTTCATAGCAGCCTTATTTGTAATAGCTAGAAACTGGAAACAACCCAGATATCCTTCAACCGAAGAATGGATTAAAAAACTGTGGTACATCTACACAATGAAATATTACTCAGTTATCAGAAACAATGAAATCATAAAATTTGCAACCAAATGGATGGAACTAGAGAAGCTCATTATGAGTGAGCTAACCCAGACCCAGAAGGATGCACATGGCAACTATTCACTTATAGTTGGATTTTAGCCATGTAATACAGGATAATTATACTACAATGAATGCACCAAAGGGAACATGAACATAGACTTTGTTACCTGTCAATGAGACACTTTGCCCTAGTGGTGCTGCCTTGTAGGCCCCCAGTGTATGAGGAGGCTCTTGGCCCTCATATGACCGCTAAACTGGGGTGGGGACTGTTATGTAGGGACACTCCACTCCAGAGGAGTGGGATGGAAGGGATAGAGTGTAGAGGGTTTGAGAGTGTTACTGGGAGGGTTGGAAAGAGGACACTCTGATGGACATGTAACCTGAAGTACTAAAATATATTTTTTAAAAAGGAAAGCAACTAGAGATCAGTGGGGCATGCCTGCAATCTCTGCTAGCATGAGGCAGCAGGATTTTAAATAAAGGGCTCTCTGGGACAAAAGGAGAGTGAGACTAGCCTGGTAATCATCATCTTTAAAAAAGAAAAAGGAAAACTAGTAAAACTTGTAAATATAGACTTTTAGTATATTTATATTATATATTTAGTATAATTGATGCCCAGAGTTCAATACCGAGCAGCATATAAAGCAAAGCAAAGCAAAATAAAACAAACAAAACCCCACAGAAATCCAAAGGGATACAAAAGGATGACTTTTCCTAGATAACAGAGGATTTGGTTAGCATTCAGAACCACTGGGTCCCTCCCTCACCATAGCCATTTTATGTAAAGAAATAACAACCCATCATGTCGATACAATACAATACGCTTTACTCTGGCCTAAACAAATTTGTTGATGAATATGGAGGAGATTAACTCAGATAGTAGAGTGTATGTGAAATATTATTCAGAATTATCTTAGAATATTTAGAGAAGTACTTCATCCTGAGTATAATAACTACTATATTTTTCTATGATCATACAAATTTTTGACACACAATAAATGGTATGTATTTAGTAATAAAACATAATAAAAGATTCAATGTTGGAATCTAGTGATGTTCACTAAGAACATGAGTAAAGGAATAAAGTAAATATGAAAAATTGAACCAAAAATGTATACCATAAAAGAAGTAAAATTTCTTATTGATTTCCTTTTTATAGGCAGAAATTTAATACTGTAAATATGAAGAGAAGATGTTAATATAAGAGAGGATACTGAAAATTATTCTGGCAGGATTTCCAGTATCAACAGATGGGATAAAGGAAACAATCAGAGACAACAAAACATAAGATGTGCAACTGGTATCTTTTCAACTGGGAAACATGGAAAATACACATGTAATTACTGAAGTAAGAATGTCTGTGTGACCTCTAAATTCATATGTTGAGTATGTTTTGGAATACATACGAACTACAAATGGGCACAATTTATGCTCTTTATAGGAGATATCACAGTGATTTCATTAATTCTCTGGTCGTACAGTAAATATTTGGAAAACAAATGTCCATAAATCATGCATTGAACAATCAACAGGCGTAAGGCCTACTGAGTGTTCAGTCTTTGGCTTTGTAGCTTAGAGGTTAAATAAATTCTGATGTGTATATGCCACCAGTTTTTTAAGTTTTATTATACCAATTAACAAGGTCTAAGGAACAATTTTTAAGGATTAGAGAGAACAAAGCAAAACACAAATTATTTTAACACCTTCAATTGCCAGATAGGGCTTTACTTTTATATAATAATTCAGTCATTTATGTGTGATATTCTTATGTAGCTCATGTCTTCATATGATATATGTTCACAAGTATTGTTATCACTATTCTTGTTTTCCAGAATCCATTGATAGATAGTACCTGTGTTTACTAATTCCATCCTTTATTATTCTCTTGCCAGGATATGCCTATGAAAGGATTCCATCTTTGTATTTTTCACAGTGCAGTTCTAAGTAAATCATATTGTCTTACACTCTATAGTTTTTGAAAATTTCATCACTTTCTTTACAATTGGAAATCTAAGTTTACTGTCCTTAAATTATTGAGTAATATATTTCTATTGCTTTAATTCTATTTGGATTACTGTCTTTAAAAAAACACTTCTCCATTATATTCTATTTTTATTGGTTTCAATTAAGATACATATAAAATTATGATTTATTTTGAAGATATTTTATCCTGAAGTTTATTTCAAAATTTGTTTCCTATAACCTGTTCTTTAATTTTAAATTTATAAAGATATGTTCCAGGGTAAAAATAAAATTTCTTTTAATACAATTATAATGTAGTTGGTATATAAGAAAATTGAACAATTCTCATTGATTGTAAGCACTAGCTAGTTTTCTCAATTAACAACATATCATCTCTTGTACTATTTGATTAATTTATTCAAAAATTACAGTTTTTATAAGCAGAAAATACACTTAAACCATGAATCCCTAACTACGATAATGCATTTTATGTCATTAAATGCAGTAATATCTAGATGAAATATTTGCATGTTATTACTTGTCAACATTTCATTTACAATATTTTTTTAAATTTATTTTTTATTTTTTCAAGTTACATCTCAATCACAATCCCCTCCCCACTCCCTCCTCCAGTCCCACCCTCCCACTCTCTTCCCCCTCAACCCCCATTCCTTTCTTTTATTTTAAGTTTAAGGTATATCTTTTTCCCCCAACAACTCCCCCTTTCAGTCCAACAACTGCCTCTTTCTCTTATAACAATAAATACAATACAAAACAACAGAAAAAATTAGGCCACAATTATGAGAGTCATAGGGCTTAGCATAAATTCCCAATATCCAGTCCATACCTATTTGGCATCTGACTTTAACATTCTACTATCTAACCATCTCCATGAGTTTAAAGTTCTATATCTAAATCAGCTTCCATCTTAACTTGCATCACAATTTTAAAAACATCATCTTAGATCCAGAACATCCTCTTGATTCCTAAACAATTCAAAACTTAACTATGACACTCTAGCTATCTAGTCTTCAACCACATCAGAAACCTGAGAGGGATAAATATATCTGATTATACAGGAAGTGCAGAGCTGCCTGAACAGTTCCCATTTTCTCTCTATACATTACAGCATCAATCATCAGCCGTTTGGCCCCATTTCTTTGTCAGACATTGATTGTAAAGCAGGAATTATGAAGGACTTGCCTACCCTGTCTTGGGAGAGCTAGGCTGTATTCACAATACTTTTAAAACACCAAAATAACATTTATAAAACTTGTAGAAGTTTTAATTCTGCAGTGCATATTCTTCTGGTAAATTAACCAGAAGTATCTTAAGAAACAATTTCAATATCACATTTACACATTTTTCATAATGTTTAAAGTGATAAATTTATATCACTCAGTGTGTGCCTGTGTGAATAGCTAATAATGATAAGTGCTTATGAGTAAATATATCATCTGTTATATTTTATGCATTAATAATATTTTCAATGTAGCACTAAAAGTGTGCCAATAGTCAAACTAAGGCCATTATAGAAAATGATAGTAGAACTATTTCTATCAAAATAAATATTTTAAAGATTTTTTTCATTCCTATGTAATGCAGCAGTGTCCAAGTCAGGAAAAATATGTAATGAGCCAATATATACAAAACATAGGGAAGAAAATGTGTTCTAAATTCTCAGAGTTGCTAGTCAACCAAGCAAGGAACAGATTCATTGTCTGTTACAATATATGAGAATCTGGAAGTTCTTATAAGTGCAATTGTCCAAACACACAGAGATAATCAGTTATGCTATAATCACACTTTCATGGAGAATAAAGAGAAAACGAAAACGATGAACTCATAGAAGTAGAAAATAGGCGGCTACTTTCAGAGCTTAGGAGGAGAAATGGCAAAGGTGTTTGTCTTGCATTTATCCTTATTGTAACCATGACTGTTTAGAACTGCCTATTTGAAGTATGAGATGAATACATTAATTTAAGGTCTGATTTTAAAAGAAAATCTGTTTAATTTATTTTTCCCCTGGTCCAAATAGATGTTTAAGTGATGCCGACCTTCAAGTAGATGTCAGAAGGCAATAAGCATCATCATGAAGGATAATTAAAGGCACAAAACAAAATCAAGACCAGTCTTCAACTGTCTTTTAAATATTCCTCATTAAGCACTTGTTTTTCAGATGTAAATTATGCAAGCAACATCTGACTGTCTGCTGTGTTTAAAACTGTTAATATTATTCTTACATACAACTTCTGAAAGCAAAGCCAGAGAGATTTAAGACTAGTGGATATAGTTAATTTAAAATGATTCCAGAACAGGAGTTTGTATTCAGTCAGAAAAAGAAAGAACATGACTGAAAGCCACAACAAGGATGTTCTGTGAAGTCTGACATTGTAGATTATGTAAATTCTCTTGGGTCTGAGGTAATTGGAGATGAAATCCAGAGGAATGTTGCTTAAACATCCCTGGATGGTCTGTACATTCACTTGATCCTCAAGGTCTACAGCGAGAACTTATAAAACCAGAAGATCATCACCTACAAAAATGGAACAAACACTGAATGTTATGTTTTATCTCTTGAATTTAAGAAATTAATTAATTATAAAAATTATGAGCAGCCCATCAAGTAAGATTGTTATAAAATAAAGGATTTATGTAATATTGATCATCTTTTGTAGTTCAGTATATATTTACTTGTAGAAATAATTAATTAAATTATTTACCAATATTTATATTATCTTTAATTGGATCAGAGGTTCTTAATCCTTATTCCACCATTACAAATGAACACAGAGATAACGTGTATTTTAACAACCCTTGGCCTGAATTGAGCAATCTTGGGCCACCTAACCTAGCTCTTAATTCTATTACCCAAATATGACCCCAAATATACATATGTCTCCTTGGACTGCCATTCTCCATGCTATAATGATGTTCCTGGCCATGTGGAATGAGGTTCTTTTTTCTAACCCATGGTGTGTGTCTTCCTTCTTCCTGCTCCTGGCTGGAATGAATTAATCCTCTGTGTAAAATTCAGGGTTCCCATTCTAATCTCAGTAAGTCCCACCTTTCTCTGCCTTTGCCTGATCTCAGGTCTCAGCATTTTATTTAACCAATCAGAGACAATCTAAGTAACAGACAGCAAGCAGGACCAATTAATTAACATTTAGAATGCTTAACACCACTCCATCATTTACTACTTTTAGTTATATGATCTTTTTGTGTGCTGAGGAAAGGAAGCACAAATTTAGTGTGTAAAACAATACATTATCTTACCTCTCTGCAGAGCAGAAAGTTTGATCTATCTTAAGCTATGTTACTCTCAACACATCAAAGGGTGGCCTAGTCTATATGGAGATGACAGGAGAATTTGGGTGTTTTCTCAGTTTCCTGCTTGTACCTATTACCAAGGTATCAAATCCACTGCTCACTTTTCAATCTGGCTATTACAGTATTTTGTGTCCTCCTTTGATCTCTGCTTCTTTCTTAGAAATAGTCTTTATAACTCTAAATTTACTGTCTCCTGTTATAAGGATCCTTGTGAAAACATTTTTATGATATGACTATAATAGTATGTGAAGCTTATCTCAAATTATTAACTAATTACATTTAAGCCATCTATTTATGAATACTATATAAATTGCTTGCATATTCCTTCATTTTGAGATGCACCTCATTAGGAAGATATCATTGACTCTAAAATACCAAAATGGTTTTAAGGCAATAATATGAACCCAAGGAAGACTGTACAGTTGCATGCATAAATGATATACAACTATTAATATATAACCTTGTATTCTAGTAAACTAGCAAATATTCCTGAGGTTGCCTGCAATAGTTTTCAAGTTTTTCAAGACAAACTTGTATAAATATCTAAAAACGCAAATGAGCAGCAATGTAAGAATGAATCATTAATCATAATCTACATAGTCATTCTCTTTAAAGACAATAACTTATTTGTTATTTTGAAATCTATTTTAGGGCATAAACTTCAAGCTGAATATGTATTAATACACGGGAAAATTCAGTCTTGAATAGTTATTGAGAAACTATCATTTATTCAACCAAGGGTAATGAATACAGTGTTTAATATAATGAATATGATTTTAATTTATTTATTATACTTTATATGAAGAATGGAAAATGCTTACTGCAACTCATAATCTAGGCATTAAAATAATATTAGGATAAAGTATCCTTAAATGGTATAGACACATTTTAGTCTGATCACCATAGTAAATGACATGAAAGTACGTTTCTCAGTCTATTTTTTATAGAAAGCATGTGATATGTTCTGTAATTTGTTCCAAGCATCTCCACTCCAGAGAAAGCTGCCCTGGTAATCTTGTATCTCTCATATGATTTTAGCAAATTATGTCCCCCTGAGGATCTTGTCATATCTTCCTGATCAGCAATCGATTTGTGAGCCTGTTTTTTTTTTTCTCTCCATTGATGAATGTTAGTAAGACAGATATTTTGTAAGTGCCCTGCTTTTGACCAAAGCTCTACTGTTTTGAGACTCTACTTACCATGTTCAAAATAAAGGAACCAGCTTCAACATGAAAATAAGCAGTAATTTTACACTTTTAAAAATTCGAAGTTCTACATGTGAAAAATCCAAACTCTAAAAGTTAAATTTAAAAACATTATGAGGACTTATAAAATATTATTGCTTTTGAAAATGTGCACATTTTTCTGAAATCACACCAATCCCATCTTTTACACATAACCTCTGCATACACATAATTAAACAAAGATGTCTAGGCTCTAAACTCCCTTATCGCTTCAATTAAATTGCTGACAACCACATTCTCATTTCTATCAGTATGAATTAGTTATAGTTCTATAGTAAACACTCTGGGGGCAGTCCTCATAAGCTTTTGATAATTCAGTTGAAATTTTATTGGACCTAAATTCTATATTTGTTTAATATTGTGTCCGTATCTGATTTAAAGAATGTGAGTTTTATGATGTAAGACCAGATGACCATTTCACAAAAGAATATACATATATATCGTAGTTTAAAAAACTAAAATGAAGAATATATACACAATTATGTAAACACAACTTTATTTTTGGTATATAATAAGTAATGTTAGGCACACTAAATGGAATACAAAGATAGGACTCTACAGTGTATAACACAGAAGATTACATTTTTGTTTATAGTGACCTTAGTATAACTCAGATAGCTTTATGGTCATGAAAATATTTATCTTAAAAATCTTTAAGTATTTTTCCATATATTCACATCCCTCACATAACTTCTCTCATATTCACCCCTACCTCCCTATACACGTAATATAATGGCTTATTTAGTTATGTTTTAAAAGCCCAATAAGAACAAGAGGAATAGGGAGTTTACTGTGAGATTGTCTATCAAAATCCTCAAGAGTTAAACTCACATAGTCTCAACAACATGACTGATTAAATGTGATCTAAACAAAATTGACATTAGTAAACATGCTACATGCATGGTGACAAATACAAATCATAAAACCTTGAGATCATCCCAAGGCAAAACTACAGGAACTAATGAATGCTAAGAGCCAGAGAAATAATCTTTATTAGGAAAGGGCATACTTATTACTTATATGATACAAAATAGTCAATCCTGAAATTATATAAACTGTGAAGATTGTTTTTATGAACTTAGAATATGTCTCCTAACTTATATATACTTTAAAATATGTTAAGAAATAAATACATATGGATATGTATATATATATACACATATAAAGAGGCAATGAATTTATAAAGCAGTAAGGAATGGGAGGGCAAGTGGGAGGATTAAATATAGAAAAGGGGTGGATGAAGTAACATAATTATATTATAATCTTAAGAAGTAAAAAATAAAAAAGTAAATATATGTAAACCAATCAAATCT
The DNA here is from genome assembly GCA_907164525.1 of Lophiomys imhausi. Taxonomy (NCBI): domain Eukaryota; kingdom Metazoa; phylum Chordata; class Mammalia; order Rodentia; family Muridae; genus Lophiomys; species Lophiomys imhausi. The sequence goes on along the minus strand of CAJQZJ010034276.1, from coordinate 865,919 downwards.
AACATGGGTTAGCTAAATACTCTTAGATGTAAGGCAAACTCTAGAATGTGGTCAGCTTACAAAATTCTGTAAAATGTTTAAAGTAAACTAATTCTTCCTCCCCAGCAGCTTTTATTTTTTATTACTTCAAGTTACATCTCTATCACAGAGTCCTCTTCCCACCACTCCCAGTTCCGCCCTCCTACCCTCTATGCCCTATCCTTTCCATCGACTCCTCTGGAGTGGAGTGTCCCTACATAACAGTCCTCTGACCCAGTTCAGCAGTCATATGAGGGCCAAGAGCTTCCCCATACACTGGGGGCCTACAAGGCAGCACCACTAGGGCAAAGTGTCTCACTGACAGGAAAAAAAAATGTTTATGTTCCCTTTGATGCATTCATTGTAGTATAGTTACCTATACTATATGGCTAAAATCTGACTATAAGTGAATAGACACCATGTGCATCCTTCTGGGTCTGGGTTAGCTCACTCAGGATGACCTTCTCTAGTTCCACCCATTTGGCTGGAAATTGCAGAATATAATTGTTTCTGATAGCTGAGTAGTATTCCATTGTGTAGATGTACCACAGTTTTTAAGTCCATTCTTCAGTTGAGGGACATCTGGGTTCATTTCAGTTTCTAGCTATTACAAATAAGGCTGCTATGAACATAGATGAGGAAACTTCCTTGTGATTTGGTGTGGAATCATTTAGATGTATAGCCAGAAGTGGTATGTCTGGTTCCCCAGGCAGAGCCATTCCTAGTTTTCTAAGATATCACCAGACTGATCCCCAAATTGGTTGTAAAAGCCTGCACTCCCACCAGCAATGGAAGAGGGTTCCCCTTTCTCCACACCCTTGCCAGCATGTGCTGTCATATGAGCTTTTGATCTTAGCCATTCTGGCAGGGGTGAGAAGGAATCTCAGAGTCCTCTTAAGTTGTAATTCTCTGATGATTAAGGATGCTGAACTTTCTTCAAGTGTCTCTCAGCCATTAGCAATACCTCCTTTGTGAATTCTTTTTTTAGCTCTGTTTCCCATTTTTTTATTGGATTATTTGGTTTCTTGGAGTTTAATTTCTTGAGTTCTTTGTAGATTTTGGATATTAATTAGCCCTCTGTCAGATGTGGGGTTGGTGAAGATTTCTTTTTCCAAATCTGTAGGCTGCCATTTTGTTCGAATGACAGTATATTTTGCCTTACAGAAGCTTTTCAGTTTCATGAGGTCCCATTTATTGATTGTTGGTCTTAGGTCCTGAGCTGCTGATATTCTGTTCAGGAAGTTGTCACCTGTGCCGATGAGTTCCAGGGTTTTCCCTATTTTCTCTTCTAGTAGATTTAGTGTGTCTGGCCTTGTGTTAAGGTCTTTGATCCACTTGGAGTTAAGTTTTGTACAAGGTGATGAGTATGGGTCTAATTTCATTCTTTACATGTGGACATCCAGTTGGACCAGCACCATTTTTTGAAATGCTGTCCTTTTTCCTTTATATGTTTTTAGCTTGTCAAAAATTAGGTGACCATAGTGTGTGGGTTCATTTCTGGTTCAATTCAATTCCATTGATCCACTGGTCTGTTTCTATACCAGTACCATGCTGTTTTTATTACTATTGCTCTGTAGTACAGCTTGAAATCTGGGATGATGATACCCCAGATAATTTTTTTTATTGTGCAGGATTGATTTAGCTAATCTGGATTTTTTTGTTGTTCCATATGAAATTGAGGATTGCTTTTTCCACGTTTATAAAGAATTGTGTTGGTAATTTGATAGGAATTGCATTGAATCTGTATATTGCTTTTGGTAGGATGCCCATTTTTATTATATTGATCCTACCTATCCATGAGCATGGGAGATTTTTCCATCTTCTGATGGTCTCCTCAATTTCTTTCTTCAAGGACTTGAAGTTCTTGTCATATAGGTCTTTCATTTGCTTGATTAGAGTTACCCCCAGGTATTTTATATTGTTGGTGGCTATTGTGAAGAGAGTTGTTTCCCTAATTTCTTTCTCAGCCCATTTATTTGTTGTGTAAAGAAGGGCTTCTGATTTTTTTTAATTAATTTTTTATCCAGCCACCTTGCTGAAGGTGTTTATCAGCTGTAAGAGTTCTCTGGTGGAAATTTTGTGGTCACTTATGTATACTAACATATCATCTGCAAATAGGGATAATTTGACTTCTTCGTTTCCAATTTGTATCACCTTGATCTCCTTTATTTGTCTTATTGCTCTTGCAAGAACTTTAAGTACTATGTTGAAGAGATATGGAGAAAGTGGACATCCTTGTCTTGTCTCTGAGTTTAGAGGAAATTCTTCACATTTCTCTCCATTTGATTTGATGTTGGCTACTGGTTTGCTGTATATTGCCTTTGTTATTTCTATGTATGGTCCTTGTATGCCTATTCTCTCCAGGTCTTTTAGCATGAAAGGGTATTGGATTTTGTCAAATACTTTTCAGCATCCAACAAGATTATCATGTGTTTTTTTTCTTTCAACTTGTTTGTATGGTGAATTATGGTGATCGATTTTTGTATGTTGAACCATCCCTGCATCCCTGGGATGAAGCCTACTCGGTCATGGTGTATGATGCTTTTGATGTGTTCTTGGATTCGGTTTGCCAGTATTTTGTTAAGTATTTTTGCATCTATGTTCATGAGGGAGATTGGGCGGAAGTTCTCTTTCTTTGTTGGGTCTTTGTGTGGTTTAGGAATCAGCGTGATTGTGGCCTCATAGAATGAGTTTGGCAGTGTTCTTAACATTCAATGAAAATGATGTGATGGCACAATATATCTAAGCCTATCGGACACAATGAAAACTGTGCTACCAGGAAAGTTCATAGCCCTAAGCTCCTTCAAAAAGAAAATTGTGACAGCTCATATTAGCGAATTAACAGCTAAACTGGAGGAAATGTTAAAAAAAAAAAAGGAGCAAACATTCCCAAGAACAGAAGAAGGCAGGAAATCATCAAACTTTGTGCTAAAATCAACAACTTAGAAACAAAAAGAACAATACAAAGAATCATTGAAACCAAGAGTTGGTTCTTTGAGAAAATCAACAAAATAGACAGACCCTAAGCTAAATTAACTAAACGCAGAGCAAAAAAAACCCAAATCAACAAAATCAGAAGTGAAAAGGGAGAAATAACAACAGACATTGAGGAAATCCAGAGAATCTTCAGGTCATACTTTAAAAATCTATATTCCACAAAATTTGAAAACCTAAGCGAAATGGACAATTTTCTTGATAGATTCCACCTACCAACTTTAAATCAAGACCAGGATAACAGATTAAGCAGCCCTAAAACCCCTAAGGAAATAGAAACAGTCATTAAAAATCTCCCAACCAAAAAAAAAAAAGCCCAGGGCCAGATGATTTCAGCACACAATTCTACCAGCCTCCAAAGAAGAGCTAATACAAATACTCTTCAAACTCTTTCACAAAAATAGAATCCCCGGGAGCTTTTAATTGCCAATAAGATTTCATGTGTATGTGGGTGTTGGGAGGAGAGGTTTGATTTCATGACCGCCTCTCTCCTCCAGGGTGAAATTTCTTCTGGGTTGATATTACACAGACCTAATGTATTATATTATAACAAATTTCATTTCATATATGGAATTGTTGTCTCTGGATAGCACAATATTTTGAAGTAATTCTTTGCCTCTGACTCTGAAAAGCTGTCTGTCTCATAATGTTCTTATGATGAACACTAATTATGATTATCACAATTTTCCTGTTCCACAATTATATCATAATCTTCTGCAAATTTTTAATGTACTTTGGATTTATAACTTCAACTTATAAAGAAGTTACTATGTATATTGGGTTTCTTAAGATAATAGCTCCCCTTTTCATTGAAATTGATAATTTACTTTGGGGGAAGGAGGTAACTACTGTGAAAATGAAGAAACAGAGGTAGAACAGACCAATTATTTATATTGACTCACAAATGAAGATGTGGAATTATTCAACCCAGGGTAATGGCATTAAGAGATGGAGCTTAGGGTAGATGATTAAATCATGAAGATGCAGCCCCATAATGAGATTCATGTGATTCACTAGTTTTCCAAAATTTTAGGATGTGAAGAAATGACTACAGTATATTTACAAAGAGACACACCATCCCTGCCATCACTAGGTATTAGTCCAGCAGTGCCTTTACCTTGATCTTGAATATTTGCTGATTTAGCACTAGTATTTTACCATATATGCTAGTAGTGTATTGTAAGATACAGTAACTATGCTTAGCATGCTCCTTTAATTCCAGCACTTGGGAGGTAGAGGCAGGCAGATCTCTATGAGTTCAAGACCACTTAGGTCTACAGGCAGAGTTCTAGGACAACCAAGGCTGCTAAACAGAGAAAGGCTGGTTTTATGGTATGGCTAGCCTCTGTGATAGTGACTTCAATATTATAGACTTAAAAATCAAGTTATGTTTTGTTTCTGGCCTTATGTTAAGGCCTTTGATCCACTTGGACTTAAGTTTAGTACAGGGTGATAAGTATGGTCTAATTTCATTCTTTTACATGAGGACATCCAGTTGGACTATCACCATTTGTTGAAGATGCTATCCTTTTTCTATTGTATGTTTTTAGCTTCTTTGCCAAAAATTAAGTGACCATAGGTGTGTGGGTTCATTTCTGGGTGTTCAGTTTGATTCCATTGATCCACTAGTCTGTTTCTCTACCAGTACTATGCTGTTTTTATTACTATTGTTCTGTAGTACAGCTTGAAATCTGGGTTGATGATACCTCCAGATTTTTGTTTTTGTTTTTTTTTTGTTTGTTTTGTTTTGTTTTTTGTTTTAATTGTATAGGATTGATTTAGGTATTCTGGTTTTTTTGTTATTCTCTATGAAGCTGAGAATTGCTTTTTCCAGATCTATAAAGAATTGTGTTAGTATTTTGATAGGAATTGCATTGAATCTGTATATTACTAGGCCATTTTTATTATGTTGATCCTACCATCAACTAGAAGAGAAAGTGGGGAAAACCCTGAAACTCATCAGCACAGGTGACAACTTCCTGAACAAAACACTAACAGCTCAGGATATAATACCAACAATCAATAAATGGGACCTCATGAAACTGAAAAGCTTCTGCAAGGCAAAAAACACTGTCATTTGAACAAAACGGCAGCCTACAGATTGAGAAAAAAATCTTCACCAACCCCACATCTGACAGAGGGCTAATATCCATAATTTACAAAAACTCAAGGAATGAAATGCCAAGAAACCAAATAATCCATTAAAAAATAGGGAGTAGAGCTAAACAGAGTATTCACAGAGGAGGAGTTCCTAATGTCTGAGAGACACTTGAAGAAATTCTCAGCATCCTTAATCATCAGAGAAATGCAACTCAAGACCACTCTGAGATTCCTTCTCATCCCTGTCAGAATGGCTAAGATCAAAAGCTCATATGACAGCACATGCTAGCGAGAATGTGGAGAAAGGGGAACCCCCCTCCATTGCTGGTGGGAGTGCAGGCTTGTACAACCACTTTGGAGATCAGTCTGGTGATATCTTTGAAAACTAGGAATGACTCTGCCTCGGGACCCAGACATACCATTTCTGGGTATGCATCCAAATGATTCCTCACCAAATCACAAGGAAGTTTCCTCATCTATGTTCATAGCAGCCTTATTTGTAATAGCTAGAAACTGAAACGAACCCAGATGTCCCTCAACCAAAGAATGGATTAAAAAACTGTGTACATCTACACAATGGAATATTACTCAGCTATCAGAAACAATTATATCCTGCAATTTTCAGCCAAATGGGTGGAACTAGAGATCATCCTGAGTGAGCTAACCCAGACCCAGAAGGATGCACATGGCATCTATTAACTTATAGTCAGATTTTAGCCATATAGTACAGGATAACTATACTAAAATGAATGCACCAAAGGGAACATGAACATAGACTTTTTTTCCTGTCAGTGAGACACTTTGCCCTAGCGGTGCTGCCTTATATGACCATAGTGTATGTGGAAGCTCTTGGCCCTAATATGACTGCTGAATTGGGGCAGGGGAATGATATGTAGGGACACTCCACTCCAGAGGTTTGTGATGGAAGGAATAGGGGGTAGATGGTGGGTAGCTGGGACTGGGAGGAATGGAAAGAGGAATCTCTGATGGGGATGCAACCTGAAGTAGTAAATAAATATTAAAAAGAAAAGATAAAAGTTTGTTTTTGTTATTATTAAATTAATTTTAGTACCATAAAAAATGTTTAGGATGAAATTTTCTAGGTAGATAGCCTCCAAATATGGGAAAGTTGGAGTTGTGGTCTATTTTGTTAATAGTCTGGAGGGTTTCAAGGGTGCTTACTTGGGATTTAGCCAAGACAACAAGCACTGGAGCAATGATCTCGATTAAGGTTGTGAGGTACTATGGTTGTTAGCTAAGGTGACCATTTTATGATGAAACATCATGACCAAAAGCAAGTTGGAGGAGAAAAGAGTTTATTTGGTTTGTACTTGTACATCTTGGTCCAACAATGAAGAAAGTCGTGTTACAAAAATCAAACATGACTTGGAAGCTGGAGGCAGAAGATGATGCAGAAACCATGGTTGGGTGCTTACTGGCTTGCTCCTCATGATTTGATCAGCCTGCTTTTTTATAGACCTTAGCACCACCAACCCAGGGGAAACCCTGCTCACATTGGACCAGCTCCTGACACATTATTCAACAATTAAGAAAAATGCCCTACAGGATTGCTTATGGCCCAATCTCATAAAATCACTTTCTCAATTAAAACTTCTTACTCTTCGAAGACTGTAGCTTGTATTAAAATGCCCTAAAGATGGCGCTGGTCTCCGCCTTCCACCAGCCCGACGGTGAGCGCTCTCTATGATAATAAGTTCATATTTGGCATAGACTGCTGATCTGGCTTGTTTCCACATACATGGACCTCTAAGATAGCACCACTTGGCTTTACTTGACTGGCTGTTCATTTAGTATTTAGCCTGTGGGTTGGGTCTGCCCCATTATTCAGAAGACTGTTTTCAAGGGACCTGAATAAACTGCTGGAGAAGAGTTTTGTGAGTTGCATCATTCCTTGCTGGTCAAGGGGGGACGCGACAAGTTAGTATGAAAGCTGAGTTAGATATAGAACTTTAAACTCATGGAGTTGGTTAGATAGTAGAATGTTAAAGTCAGGTGCCAAATACATATGGACTGGACATTGGGAATGTATGCTCAGCCATATAACTCTCATAATTGTGGCCTATTTATTTCTGTTGTTTTGTATTGTATTTATTATTATAAGAGAAAGAACCATTTGTTGGACTGAAAGGGGGAGCTGTTGGGGAAAAAAAGATATACCTTAAACTTAAAAAAAGGGTAGAGGATGGGGGGGTTGAGGGGGAAGAGGGTGGAAGGGTGGGACTGGATGGGGAAGTACGGAGGGGATTGTGATTGAGATTTAACTTGAAGAAGTAAAAAATAAATTATAAAATAAATTCCCACAGTCTTACAATGGTCCCATTAATATATGTGGCATGGCATGGCCGCCTCACACTGTATTATAGTCTTCACAGAAACTAAAAACAAAAATAGTAAACATTAGACAGTTTTTATAACTATAAAATTTATACTGTGAAGGCCAGAGAATCTTTATGTCAGCCTTAGTATATATTATGTCATATGGAAAGCTATCATGAAAATTGAAACTGGAGGTCTGCATGTTTAAGGAGAGGGTGAAGAATATGAATTAATACTTTCACTAGGAAACCTGAGTCAAACTGAATTCATATGGAATAGAAAAAAACTCACACAAACTAATAAAGGATTATTTATGCAGATAAAGCTTATTATATTTCACTCCAAATTTCACCTAGAGCAGGCTGATGAACCTAACTGCCCTACTGCACATTGATAGAGGAAATACCTAATATTTTGCCAGGACACCTTAAAATCTTACTTTAATACAATTTCACATGGACTAATAAAATAGTTCTTTTATCTGAATCTCCTACAGAAGAGCAGGAAATGATAAAAATATTTTGAATATTTCTGAATATTTAAAAGCCATGTAAGCCTACTATAAACATTAGTTACCATGTATAAATTATAGTCACTTTGAAAGCTTCAGAGTAAGCAATTACATTAGTCAGTGTATATTAAGTAAGTAAGCTTAGCCTTACAAACTTATTTCAAAATAAAAGTAACCTAACCTACTTGATTGTTGACTTTAACTGACACCATTTGAACTGAGAGGGGCTGATATGTAGGGACACTCAACATTGGAGGGGTGGGATAGGTGGGAGAGAGAGGAGAGGGTGGGAAGGTTGAACCAGGACATTTGGAAAGAGGGCACTGTGACAGCCATGTAACTTGAAGAGTCCATTCTTCTGTCCAGTAATTTGCAGTATATCCTTCAAGTTGTAATATATCTTGACTTACAACAGTTTTCCAAGAAATATTGAAACAAAAAGAACACATAACCAGAGGCTTTTTTCTACTCTGTATATTAAAATAACTTACATAAAGTTACATCTTAGTTTTGAAGATAGCATCTTACACAATTTTTCAATATCAGTAATTTTAATTTTAATATATTTTTCTAATGAACTATTGTATCTCAATTGTTTGAGAATAATGAAGAAAAAAACAATGACCAAAATTAATCTTACATGTATCCTTTGAGGAATCAAATAGTTGATCTATCATCACAATGCTTAGTGAACAAATGAACTCATATGCCAATTGCAGTACATTATTAAATGGCTTTTAATTGTTTATTATCTCCTAAAAGCAGAACATCAAATTAAATTTCATATTTGGATTTTATAGTTTTAATATGTGATATATAATTTATTTATTATGAAATTTGTTTGATTGTTGAGATTGTGATTTCAGAGAAATAAATCATGGAAACAACCCCTTTCACAATAGCTGCAAATAATATAAAATATACAGGGGTAACTCAAAACTGAATCAAATACTTCTACATAAATGCAGATACATCAAACCAGATAGATGTGAAAGTAGAGAATATCTCTGAACTTCTTAGCAGAGGAAAAGTCCTTTTAAACAGAACATTATTAGCACATTCACTAAATTCAACACATACTAAAAGGGACCTCATGAAATCGAGAAGTATCTGCACAGCAATCAACATTATCATTTGGACCCAGGAGTGGGCCACAGAATGGGCCAAGATTTTTGCCAACTACACATGTGATAGAAGAATAATACCCAAAATATGTAAATGACTAAAAAAACAAGATATCATGATAACAATTGAACCAATTATCAATGGTTACAGTTCTAAAAGATTTTTCAAAATAAACATAAGTTTATGTGGCTGAAAAACACTGGAAGAAATGGTCAACACTCTTACAATCAGTGAAATGCATATCAAAATTACTACTTTTAGATTTACACCTCTCAGAATGGCTAAGGTCAATACAATGGTGACAATTCATTCTGCTGATGATATGGAGTAAGGGAGATTGTATTGTATTTATTATTATAAGAGCCATTTGTTGGACTGAAAGGGGGAAATAAGATATACCTTAAACTTAAAAAAAAGGGAAGAGGAAGAGGGGGTTGAGGGTGGGAGGGTGGGACTGGAGGGGGGAATAGGGAGGGGACTTCGATTGAGATGTAACTTGAAGAAATAAAAAATAAAGGAAAAAAATAATCCATTGCTGCTGAGAGACAATTTTGAACAACCCATGGAAAGTAGTGTGACAGTTTCTCAGGAAGATGAGAATCTACTTCATGATCTATTTATACCATTCTTAGGCATATATTCAAAGGATGATTCATCCTATCACAGAGTCATTGCTCAACCATGTGGTGGAAGTTCTAATTTCTTAAAATTATGCCTGTGTTGGAGAAGGTCTAATACATTGCTTCTGATAGGCTGATTTCCATGCTGAGATCTGGTTACCACTCCTTCTGTGGCATTCTCTTGATTGATTAATAAAAGTTGCTGATGGCCAATTAGCTGAGAAGAAAGAGTATAGGAAGGTGAGACTTTCTGATATGAAAACAGGAACCCTGTTTTAGACAGAGGAATCTCTATTTCCGCCAGGAGACATGGAAGCAGATAGATGTGTTTGAGAACTTTGGAAGGTAATAAGAGGCCACATGGCAGTTTGGGATTAGGTGGTACAGGTTAATTTAGATTAGCTAACTGAGAGTCTTCCCAGCTAAGGGCTAAGCATTGACATATTAAAAGATCTTGGTGTATGTAATTATTGGGGAAAAGGCTGTTAGTCAAAGCAATTCAGGCCATTGGCCTCCCATCGAACCCCAGCAGCTATCCATTCAGGCCACCAGCAGTTCCTCTGGTCTTATATAAAAGTTTATAGTAATTAAAAATTATCCAGCACCTACCCTGCCACCATTACTGCCAGACTGCACCACCAGGCTGTCCACACATACATACAGGCTTCTGAGGCAAGTCAGGCCTACCTATTTCTCTCCTGATTCTGGCTGCTCCACTGGCCTAATATAGCAACTTATCGTTATGAATGAGGATATTAGTTAATAGAGATTAGGTTGCAGGTAGTGGAGGCCACCCTTGATCCAGGGCTTTTTTCCCAGGACAAGTCAGACTGCCAGTTACAGCAGCTGGTATCCCACCAGGCCGCCAGCTTCTCTGCCGGCTTAATTTAAGTTTATACTTATTAATAAATATAATTGATATTGCAGTTTCATCACTGTGTTGAATGAATGAATATGTGTGTGGGTTTTTTTCTTTCTTTTTTTTTTAATTTGGTCTCAAGTATGAGATGTGTGTTCAGTGTCTACCACTGAAAAACAAACTTATGAGAGGGGCACGAAAAACATCCTGACAGAAGAACAGGTTATCTTTTGCCAGATGGAAACTGTCACATTCAGGGAACATGCTTTTTGCTGGAAGCATCCTTTGATGGATGGACTCCATGGAAAGAGAATTATCTTGGTCAACAGGAAATACCTCAGTGGAGGACATGATGTTGCCCAATTGGAAACCAACCAACCTTATATAGACTCTTTTTTAAAAAATTTTTTTTCCTATTTTTAACTTCTTTTTTAATTAATTAGTTATTTTTTTAATCTTATATTTCAAAGTCCCCTCCCTCCTCCACTCCAGGTCCCACCCTCCCTGACTCCATCCTCTCCTTCTCAGATGAGGGGAGCTCCCACATATCAAACCCTTCAGTTCATCTGTCACATAAGGGCTAAGACCTTCCATTTGTAATGGGATTTGATATGGCTGCCCATCCAAGGTAAGGTGTTCCATTAACAAGCTTTAGGTCCATGACTTGCTGATGAGTAGAACTTTTTATTGGATAATTATGCTAGGTTTCTGTCTGTTTGAATCTATCGGTTGTAAGATGGTTGTCCTGTGCTATATAGTAAATATGCACTTATAAGAGAGTACAACCATGTGTATCTTTCTGGGTCTGAGTTAGCTCACTTAGGATGAGCTTTTCTTTTGGTTGCAAATTCCAATTTTTATTGTTCAGGGAGATGAGAGGGACTCATACTCATGCCAAGGAGCCAGTCAATATTTTATCTATTATTTTCTTCATATTTGACTCTGAATGGCTTCTTACCAAACAGAACTATTTTTTTATGTTTATTTATTAGTTCAGGTTACATATCCATCACAGTACCCTCTTTCCACCCCTCCAAGTCCTGCCCTCCCACCCTTTATACCCTAACCCTTCCATCTTACTCCTCTGGAGTTGAGTGTCCCTACAGGATCAAGTCAGACTTTGTAACTGAATCATGCATCCCCTGCTTTCTTTCTTTGTTTTTTAAACATTTATTTATTACTTCATTACATATCCATTGCCACCCCCTCCCTCCACCCTCTCCTGGCCCCTCTCTCCCACCCTCTACCCCCTCTCCCACCCCTCCCATGCCTTCAGTGTGAGGTGTCTCAGTGTATCAGCCCCTCTCAATTCGTTAGTCACAGGAGGTGTAAGAGCTTCCTCTTGCACAGGAGGCAAACATGCAGTTCCACTAGGGTGGGGTGTCCCACTAACAGGTAATCAAGTCCCTTATCAGAGACTTGTATTTCAGACCTCAATCCCAGCAGTGAGTAGATAATGGAACAGTTATATCACAAGCTCATGTAAGTTTGCTGTTTGCTAAATTGTGCTATGGCTTGCTATTACAAATAAATATTAATCAAAAAGCATAAAATCCCTAGAAACTGCATATATTGACATTTATAAGAAATATTTTTATATATACCAACTATAAATCAATGTGAAATAACATTTTTTGCATAAAGGTCAGAGTTTAATAATGAAAGTCACGCCTATAATTTATAATTTTACAAATTGTGTAGCATATTATACTACAAACTTAGTAAAATAATATTTATCTATAGGTTCTCACATTCCATAATGCAGTAATCTAGATGAACATAACATGTTTTCTTGAAAGTTTTACAAGTCCAAAGAAATAAATAAAACAGAATAAGCTTTTATGTAGAACTCTGGAAAACATAAATTTCAAAGAAATCCAAGTTTTCAATCCAATTTCAGTGATTGAGCTGTAGGACGAAGATCCATATATCTTTATTACTGTCTACCAGGGACTACCTTACCTTCTAAATGAATCTAAAAAGATGTTGTCAATCTTGAATGCAACTCTCTCTTTCTTTAAAAAAAAAACTTTTTGCAATATAGTTAGGGATCATCTGTTTCTATAAGGTAGATGTAGATTCTCCTGAAAGAGCCATAGTTTCATTAAAATGGGTAGATGGCTAGCTTTCCGGTAAAAGGCATGATTTCCTTCTTGTTGAGTAGGTCTTATGTCAAACTAGATAGTCAAACTATCTTCAGTGTATCTATACCACAGAGAATATTCGTTATATAATTCCAAATGGTAGTCTGTGAAAACATACACACAAGTAATATTATATAGACCAAGAAGTTTATATTCATGTATTAAGGAACACACACACACACACACACACACACACACACTCCACTACTGAAAAAAGAAAGACCTTGAAATATGGCAAAGAAGATGGATGCATGGGAGAGATTTGAGGAAGAGAAGGTTAAATATAATGTAACTTAATTATAATGAAATCCCATTTGTTTAAAATGAAAACATCATTGCACCTTTATTTCTTTCTATCTATCTACATCTATATATTTATCATTTTCTGTTTATACATACATACTGTAGGTTTAACGGCAGAGGATAATGTCAAGGGCTTTGATCTCTACTTTTTGTTGAATCTTGACTTCAGAGATCTCAATCAAATGTTGGCTAGATTAATTTTGGGGGCCTGAGGTAAGGCCACTTGTTATGGTGACAGAAACCCATGGAGGAGGCTGCTTACCTGTCACCCTGGAGAAAGAGAAAAAGACAAATATGAAAGGGTCAGTCCAATATATACCTTCCAGTTATGTACACCCAATGGAATGAAATCTAACCAGTGACTAGATATGCAGTTAGCACCTTCAGGATTCAAGCACCTCTCAATATCGATGGTCCCTGGAGGCTATTTTTATAACTCATGAGTTCTGCTGATGGCATTTCCTGCCTAAATCACAGCCTGTCTATTGAGACACATGTGAATAACAAAATCAGAATGTTTTCCAAAATCATTCATAAATGCTCACTTTATAAATTCCATCAAAACTAAAGCATTCTATATTCCACAACATAATTTATCATTCATAAATATCTTATAATTCTTCAAAAATATTTTAGTGTAGCATCATACTTTAATACAGCAGGAGTTTTGAAGTAAAATGTTTCACAATTGCTAGTGTTCACTAAACATTCTGAAGCAGTTTGCATAAATATAATTACTTTATGCTAATCATATTTTAAAATATGTACAGTATGCTCATTATTTACATATTCATCTGTTGCTTATTTATGTTATAATGGCCTGCTGACTCATATTAATGAACCACAAAATATTATTTTATTCCTTCTACAAATATTCGAGATAGTTGTGATATCATATTAAAAATGGCTATTTACATTCCATGATGTTATAAAATTCAGACTAACATTCTAGAGCAAAATCTACATTTGTTCTGATTATTGATAATAAAAAGTTCATAATGTAGATGATCGCAGTTTAATGATAATATGACTAATTTTTAAATATATGCCACACCAATATTTGTTCATAAGACATTATTTTAGGAAATATGAAATTTTTTCTTTGATCAAATAAATTCTACTTTCAAGATATCAAACGATATAATCACTGGGTTACTCACAGATTCTTAATACATAAGCTATTTTTTATTTCCTTGTACTGTGCATACTCAGTCATTTGAGAAAAATGTGTGCTAATGAAATCAGAAAACAATGAACATATATAAAGATCTTTTAAAAGACAGTACTTGTACAATGCATGGTTAGAAGAAACCCTTCAGTAACATGTTGCAGTGAAATGTGAATCAATTAATTAGATTAAGCTGTCAATATCAGCAATGTGTAATACAAACATATCTGTGCATCAGCACATGCAATTTTGACACTGTTAGAACAGAGTAGTTCCCAGAGGCAAGGAGAAAGAAACATCAACAAAATTTGTACCAGCTGCATCTAGTCATTAATGATAAAACTGTTAATACATAAAATCAAGATTGCAGTAATTCCAAAATTTTGATACCACTGATATATATATATAAAAAATATTACATTACATTATATTATATTACCTGAGATACTTAAGGAAAAAGGATTTGGTTTGGAGCCTGGAGGGATGACTCAGCTGTTAGGAGACAGGACTGTTTCTCTGGAGGATCAGAGTTTCTCACTAGCACACTAATCAACCAGGTCACCCAAAACTTCCTGTAACTGCATGTTCATGAGGCCTGAAGCCTTCTTCTGTGTTGGTCAGACACTTGCACTCATTTGCATATACCCACACACAGAGAGACACACAGAGAAACACACATTACAATACACTATTTTAAAAGATAAAATAATAAACTAATTCAATCTCTCTAATTTCATAAATGCAGAAACACATGATGCAGTGATCTGTTGTGTATTCTAAATGTTAATTAATTCCTCCCAGAGGCCTGCTTGTTATCTGTTACTTTACTTACTAACAGTTGTCTCTGATTTACTGAATAAATGCAAAGGCCTGAGATTGGGCAGAGAGAGGTAGACAGGGCTAAGGTGCACCGGCTTTTGAAGTAGAGAGTGGCATAGATGGAAGAAGTAGCCAGGAGGATGAAGGAAGAGACACACAATGGGGTTAATAGAAGATCATTCCATGTGACCTGAAACATCAGCATAGCATGGCGAATAACAGTCCAAGGGGACATATGCATGTGTTATAGGATGTTATCTGTGAATAGAATAAGCTAGCAGCATACATGTATGCACAAACATGGTAGAGATTTTATATGTTAAGAAACTAAAAGTTTTCTATGGGAATAAAGCCACCTACCACTTAATGGATCAAGAAATATGTCTTGCCAAAATTTAGCTTGCTTGGATGAGGATCAAAATTAAAGAAAATAACATAATATAGGTTTGGTGGTTATTCTGAAGTACATATGATTGAGGGGGCAAAGCAGTGAGAGATATGTGGGAGGAGCCAAAGGAGAAAGCATTGGGGTGGTTTTGATTAAAACATATTGTATGCATGTACAGAACTGTCAAACAGTTTTAAACATGTTCTACAAATAGATCTGTCATAGTAAATGTGAAAAGAATATAAGTGTTTTTAACCATTTGACTCTGGGCTTCCATATTTCAGATGTTAGGACTCATCACTGTCTGTTTGAATTTTTCAAGACATTTTCCACTTCATTCTGTTTTTCACAGGATTGCTGAGTCTCAGTAACATAGTATATAGTAATATGGCACATGAAATTAAAAAGTAACACTTAACTTTGATGTCATTATTTTTCATCTAAAGGTAAGATCCATTTCTGTTTGCAAATATTGTTCTGTAATCAGTCAGAGTAATCTGTATGTGAGGACATTCCAAATTATATCCCTGTAAAACTGAAGTATGAATAAGGATCAAGAATAGCACTGCATTATATATGGGTCTTTACTACTTGACTTGTTAAAGAAGGTTATTTAAATAAGATTTGCAGTGACAATGTGTTGCAACTAAAGCTAGTTGGAAAATGTCTGCATTTACTTTGAAGCTGGGTAAACTACAACTCTACCACTAGTTGAATGGCCATTGTGTCCACTCACTACCATTCTCTGCACGATTGTCTCTGGTGGACAACAAATGGAGATAAAGAGAATATAAATCTATTTCAGTTCTCATTTATCATTCTTCTCTTAGACTGTTATTACTCAAATATTTTAGAACTGTGGCTATGCAAGTATCAGGCAATCTGAGTCAATCCGTTATGTTTCCATCTTTTCAGATATCATTGATAAACTTAATATTGAATTACTTCTTTCTCCAGTCTAAAAATTACAATAAAGTGAATTTCCAATGATTTTGTCCCTGTGTGATCTATGAATATTTTCATTACAAGAATTATTCTCCACTTTTCCTGAGGAAATATTACACTATACAACTGCAGTCTGTGCTATCATCCCTGATTCTTATCATATGTATGTTGCTAGGCCAAAATTTTCCTTCTTGGTCCTTATGCTCTTGCAATAAGGGAACGCTGAGGGACAGTTCTTGTCACAAAAGAATTACTTGATCTCGGATCCTTTGTCTCTGTTTTCTACAACTTGCCTAAAGCAATCCTAGGTTTATCTTAGATTTTCAGAGTGTTAGCAGAAACTTGTGAATCAAGAAGTCCATTTCAGCGAGGTCAAAAACAGAAGCTTAAAGCATTCATAAAGATATAACATGCATGAGTTAGGAACCTATCAACAACATATGTCCATGTCACCTTAGTTCCATGGACTAAAGGATGAAATGACAAGAATTTTCTTTTACTTCCTGTACCTACTGTGAACTAAACAAATTTCTCTATTGTGGTCTGCATTATGAATTAGCAGAATTTCTAGTTACTTGTTGACTAACTCAGGTTTATAATTCTCTGACTGGTACATTTAACCAAAATCAGGTTCCAACCTCCTGTGCAATAGGCTTAAAGTTGCACACTATTGTCAAGACAGGAGAAAACAAAGACATTTATAACACTGACACATTTAAGAAACCTGCAGACTTCAAATGAACAAAACAAGAATAAACACAGTGCATAAAAGGCAGTGAGGATGAATTAATGAATTTGCTTGTAAAGATCAAGTGCTTTTGATCTTCCTTCCTGAAGTTAAGAAAATAAGCATTCAACAAACATGAACTGCATATAAGTTGTTTCATATTGATCCATTCTGGAAGAAAAGATAGCATCTGGCATGGTATGTTAACGATTGTAGTAACTGATGTTCAGAAGTCTCTTGTTTTCTATAGATGTTCATGTAGGGAATTAAAAGGACAGATACTAGATACAAGGAACTCTGCATCATTAATTTCATTTTTATGTGACTGGTTTCTCTGTAAATCTTCCCATAACATGGCTTTGCTTTTGACCACAGTATTCATTAGTTGGGACTTTTTCCTAGGGACGTGGTTTTAATATATTTCTACTATGAAACTTCATCATAGATATATAACTATCTGATTTCTATTATTGTTTTGTCATGTGATAATTATCCTGATATATAAAGAATCATGAAAATACAATCCACAGTGGTACATCATTTTCCATGTCCACTGATAATTGATTGTACCTTCTATTTCTCCATATCCTCACCATCACTAATACTTTCCAGCCTTGTCTTTTCTCCCCTTTATATATTTCCTTAACATTTCTTATTATGTACACCTTAATGGATGCAGACAAAAATATATATTATACGTTTAATTTACATTTCCTAAAGAGTAATGAGAGTGACTATTTTTCTGCGTTTCTTTTTATCTATTTGTATATTTTATTGAAAGTGAATTGTAGTTCCACGTCTTTTTATTTTTTTGTATTGTCCCCATTTTTTCAAAACGTATGGATTCTTTGCAAATTTTTTATCATGCACTCCAAACCCACTCATCTACCCATACTTTCATATCCACCCTTCACCCTTGCAACCTCCTCCCGAAACGGGGAAAAAAATCACATTGTGGAAGATGCAGTGTGTCACTGTGTGTCACGTAGTATACCATTTTGTTCAACATCTTTAATTACAAGTGTTCATTGTAATGAGTCATTGATTCGGATCCAGGTCTCTGGCTTCTGCTACACTATCAATACTAGATCCTCTCCCCGACTCCTCTTGGGAAATCCAGTTGTTACCCTGTGTCACTGTGTCATGAAGATCCTGTAGCTTTGGTTCTTCATGACTGGCCCCTTCATGTGCTCCAGCAAATCATAGATGAGGTACGTTTTAGCAACGGGCAACTCAAAGCCCTGGATCTGGGCCTGATGGCAGGTCAGTCCAGCAGCTCTCCTGCATCCACACCACCAGGGCAAGATCTGCAGCACTGCCTGCGCTGTCTTACCCGTGCCACAGCAGGCAAGAAGCAGAGCCATCTCTCCTCCTCTAATGTCCTCGGGACTAGCTCACCTGTGCCCATGCCATTAGGGTCAGCTCTGCAGAGCGACCCAGATGAGGTGAAGGTCTCACTCTCCCGAGAGTACTGCAGCTAATGAGGGGTGGAGCCAGCTCTGCGCAGACTTTGAACATCAGCATGGTCCCAGGTGGCAGCCTAGACAAGGGACACCTGCATGATCTTTGGAGTCATATGAACCAAGGACATTGACAGAGATCCCTGCTGTTACAAGGCCATGGACCCACATGTAACCCTCACTTGTAGCTGCACCAGGACTTCACTATGGCCTCAGGTGGCCGGGCAGGCTACATACAACAGGCTACTTTTCTCTACCCTCAGGTCTCCAGTTCCACTGTCTTCATAGAGCTTAAACCGTTCAGCTTCTCTTACTCTCCTGTCTCTCTATCACATACACGTGCAATTTGTGGTTCTCATGGGCACAGATGAGCCAGTCCCTGTGGATAGGCCAGACGGGAGGAAGGTCTCTGGGTGTCTTCCACCAAACCCCAGTGTGTGGTGTTATGCGGGCATCTCCCACATCTGTCTAATAAGTGAATACAAAGAGAAATGTTCACATATGTATGTTAATAATATATTGTCACAATGTTTTCAGTTAACTTTGTAAATCAGTATTTCAGTGATTCAACTCTTCTTTTTTACAAGGTCTTATAGCTATGCCAGTATTGTTCAGGTTTTCTGAATACATTTTCTCATACTTCTCTTAAGAGTTCTATTATGGCCAGGGAGTATTGTGTATGGAGGCAGTATACATTTACTAAACATAGGACCATGAATTCAATTCATAGCATCATTAAACAAATACATTACTAATTGGTTGTATTTGTTTCTAAATTTTAGAATTGAAACCTGGCATTATAATTATGAGCATCTTCTCTTCTTCTGATGTTCTGTCAAAGTTCATGACTAGCATTGCTAGAAGACATTTGAACTATTTTCTAAATGTTCACTTTAATTCATTACCTTTGATAAGCATTCTTGCTGAAAGACTATTATAATTAAAATTGAATCATAAAAATAGTATGGTAGCAGTTATTCTTCAACTATCCAGTTCCCCCAAATAACCATACATAGAGACTATGATTTATTTAAAAGTCTGAGCACAGAGCTGAGCACAAATTCTAATCTAATGTCCCATGACTAATCTATTTCACAACCATAATCCTCAATAATTACAGTTATAAATTTATCTGGAATTATGTCCCTTCTAATTTTTCTCCTTCCTCTGCTTTTTGCAGCCAGAATCCTGTTCCATTCTCTTTCTCCTCCCCTCACTCACAATGGAAGCCCCAGCCCATACTCTTTAATGCTCAAAGACTGGTTAGCATTTTCTATTGGCAAAGCAGAGAATCAATGGTGAACAGGTTTATATAAACTTGAGATAGGAGATTCTAAAATAAACATAACAAGGCCATGTCTGGTTTGAAACCAGATAGTGGGAAAAAAAGAAATCAGCATATGAATAAACAAGGGTAACTTTACCCAAAAGTAATATGCAACATATTCTAATGTCCATTTCCCCCTTAAAATCATTAGTTTAACTGTTCAGCAATATAAGTAGCTATGCTTAAAGTCTTGACCCTCTTCCTTTTAAGTGAAGACATGTAGATTGGAGCCATCATGTACAACTTTTGTTGCTTAAATGGCTTCCTTTAAAAAAAATCTAACAAAATAGCATTATAAATTTACAACCATTTCATATGACAACTGTACAATTAACAGAAGGTGAATATAATCCAGAAAATGTGTTCCCTCATTTAGTGATAAATATTGCTCTATATATCCAATTGTAATTAAATGGCAGTGTTTAGGTAAAACACAAAATGTGAACTGCAAATAGATTCAAATTCAGCGCTCAATCATTTTGACTTTTTTGTTGTTTTGTTTTGTTTTTGTTTTTTGTTTTTTCATGACAGGGTTTCCCTGAGTAACAGCCCTGACTGTCCTGGAACTCACTACGTTCCTAAGTCAAGTATTTGTTATTTTAAGCTTGGGTTTTGTCCTCAAGTTTGACTAATAACATGGTAATGATATTATTATAAACTTCAATCACCATATGTAGGAAAATGTAAGCTACCCTATGCCTAATGACTGATTATGTTCATGTCCAACAGGATAAGAATTTCATATGTCCAGACAAGTTTCATAATTTCTCCTCTAGCTAAATATGCACAAAAATATTTGTTATTAATAATATGTCAGATAAAGTAGCCATCAATCTTTTTTGTCTCAGCCTCATTTTAAAAATAATATTTACCTAATATTTTGAAGGTTTTTTATGATCTGAGTATTTTAAAATGCTTTGTCAAATCAATTTATTTTTCCTGATGAGACTTACATATATTGTTGTACTTCTATCTTATGTATGAAACAATTCAAACACAACATATCAAAAGTATCCTGCCTAAATATACACAATCAACAACAGAGTTAAGGAAAGAACTGTGATGAGCAAAATTAGATGTTCTTACTGAAAAATGCATCAAATATTTCCAGAAATATGTACTCTATACATTTTGTGTTGAGAGAAGGTCTAATATCATTGTTTCTGATAGGTTGAATTCATTGCTGAGATCTGTTTACCACCCCTTCTGAGTCATTCTCTTGGTTGGTTAATAAAAGTCACTTATGGCCAATTAGCTGGGAAGAAAGAGTATAGGAAGGCGAGACTTCCTGAGTTTAGAACAGAAACCCTGAGCACACACAGAGAATCGGCCCTTTCCACCCAGAGTCGTGGAAGGAGACAGATGTCTTTGAGAATGCTGGAAGGTAATCTCAGGAACATGGTGGTTTGGGGTTAGGTGATCCAGGTTAACTTAGAGTAGCTAATGGAGAGTCTGCCCAGCTAAGGGCTAAGTGTTAAAACATTAAAAGGTCTTGGTGTATTTAATTATTGGGGAAAAGAACGGGCAGCTTATAGGCCCTAAGTCCAAGCAGTCCAGGGCCGTCAGACTTCCAGACTTTTGGACTCTCCTCGAACCCAGATGAATCTCCTGCTGAGCTGCTGGTAATTCTACCAGCCTAATATAACAACTTATATTAGTTAACAGAGTTTAGGTCACAGGTGGTGTAGACCACCCTTGGTCCTGGGGCTCTTTCCCCAGGACAAATCAGGCAACTGGTTAAGGCACTCAGGCCAGGCCACCCACTCCTCTGCCAAGGCACCAGCCACAGTTACACATCAATGTCAAGATGTTTGCAATGAACTTAAAAATCCAATTGATCAAAAATAAACAAAAAAAGACAACGTCAACAAGTTGAATTTTGTGTGTGTTTGTGTGCTTGTGTGTGTGTGTGTGATTTAGCCTAGTAAGAAAAAAATATCACATGAAATATTTATGTTTGGGCTGTAAGTATTTATATACTTTGTCATTTGTTTTTACATTTATGCAATATTCATGAAAAAACATACTCTTATTCAAAAGCAGCATTACAAGTGGTGCATTAGAATGCTGCTATAAGAAATCATGAGATGCATTTTTGAGCAGTCATGGTATTCTATTTAATCATACTGTGATTAGTAAGGGAGACATTAATATGAACTTTCCCACCATATCAAATTGAGTCTAGTAACAATCAACTGTTAGATACTTACTAAATTGGTTTTAGTAATCCCTCCTAATTAGGTGCCTGTGGGTGATCAAAGGAAGTTTACATCAATTGAGTCATGATACTATACCTTGGAGGAGCTCCTGCCATGCTTGTTCAGTTGTTCTTTGAAAATGACCTTTCTACTCTAGAAAGAACAAATGTTCTTTCATAATATGTTTCTGTAGTGTGCAGTACTAATCTCAACTTTAAGCAAACCATAATTATTTTCTTTTAATGTTGAAATGCTTTAATTAATTAATTAACTATATACTGGCCTCACTTCACCTCTCTTCTATCCTCCTAGTTCTGCATCTCCCATTCCCTGTCCCTACAAAATCCAATATTTATCAGGCAATTTTGCTGCTAAGGAGGAACTCTGGTGTAGAAATAATTAAATTATTTACTTAGTATTTATATTATATTTAATTGGTCGATGGCTGTTAATCCTTAACCAGCCATTATAAGTGAGCACACAGATACCATGTGTATTTTAACAAGTCTTGGCCTGAATTGAGTAATCTTGGCTCATCTAAGCTAGCTCTTAATTCTATTACCCAAATATGACCCCATATAATATACATACGTCCCCTGGGCTGTTTTTCTCCACACTATGCTGATGTTCCAAGTCACGTGGAATGAGGTTCTTTTCTCTAACCCATGGTGTGTGTCTTCCTTCCTGCTCCTTGCTTCTACTCTTGGAGGCTTCTTCTACTTCATCTTCTGCAGAAGCCCACACCTTAGTCCCACCTACCTCTTCTTTGCCCAATATAAGGCCTCAGCATTTATTTAAACAGTCAGAGACAATGTAAGTAACAGAGAGCAAGCAGGATCAATTAGTTAAAATTTAGAATGCATAACATCACCCCATCAATCTGGAATACCATAAAGCCCCTGAGTTTGGTGCAAAATGATGGACTTCCATTGTCAGAAGGGTTCCTTCCCTCCTCTCTGTCTGATCTTGAGAAACCCCAGATACTCTGTTTGAGGAATGTCACATAGCTCTCAGGGAAACTGCAGGTTCAGCTATGTCTTCCAATAAGAATCCAATTAAGTAAGCACCTGGAGGTATCTCCTCATGCTAATGAGATCTCTTAGGTATCTTAAACTTTCAGCCAATAACCTTTGTCCATGTCTCTAACTGTACCTGGAGTTCTTCCTCCACCCCCTTTGCCCATGAGGTAATTAGATACTTTGTTCCCCCTTCTTATGATAGGAACATGCTGCTGCATGGAAATAAAGTATCCCTGATACTCTTAGGCCCAGTGAATAAAAATATTCACTCCCAAAACCCCTTCCACTCCCCACTGTTTATAATGTCCCCGTTCATAAAACATACTCTCTCTCTCCATTTCTCCACCACGATCATCTGAGACTTATGTTTATTTTAGGCTTGGAAAGAAAGGGCCTTCTCCCTCCCAGAAAAATTCATCACTGGATCTGCCTGCCTAAGCCAAGTTCCTGCTGCCCTGAACCTGCCTTGGTGTATGGTGGACAGTATGGCTCCCACAGTCAGTCACTGCCACAAATCACTCTGGTACCCACCTCCAAAGCCCTGTGAGGCACAAAACTATTGCTATTTGTCCTGTGCCTGCACTTTCCTACCAAAAGTGATACTTGTTTGAGAAAATGAAATTCTCTTTGCATTTGAATTTTAACTAAATAATGATTATGTAAGGACTCATGAAATCCAATATTATAGATTAAATATGTACTATTTCAATAAGCTAGGAGGAAATAGTTAACACAGAAGAATATCTGAAATGTGATGATTCAGCATGTATGAATGACTTCAAATCTTCATTTGTAAACTAATGTTTTAAAAGTCATATCTGTAATTTTTTAATGATGATTTGACACTTGGCAAAATAATGGTATAAATATCAAAAAGCCAGCATTGCTTCTCCAAAAAAGGTATCATTGAAAACAAGTGAGATGAATTTGAAAATACACACTTTCATTTTATTACTTGTTTCTTATTAATTCTAATCAATTGGGTAATGAGCATATAGTACCAATGCCTGGATATAGTCATAATATAAACAATCTTTGAAAATGATAAATACTGCATATGAAGTTCCTAAACAGTATTGGTAACATTGACTCATAACAGATTTGGAAATGATCCTATATGACAATTTTAATATTTTCAAACAATGGAGTATTCATTTCCAGATGATATCCTGCTCAGAGACATGTATATTGAAGTATTCATGACATTCCTAAGTCTGTTCTTTACACCAACAGCCCTGATTTTTTTTGGTCTGGGAGCAACATGTCTATGAAATGAAACAGTTCTAGCTGCCTGTAATTACATCGAGGTTCCCGGAGACTGAATACTTGGTTTAAATATAACTATATTTCATTCTCTTTTCAGCTATTGATGGGCATAAATATTTATGTAAGTCTATGGTAGAATTCTGACTATATAAGAAAGTCCAGGAATAGTATAACTTGTTTAAATTGTAGTTATATTTTTAAGTTGTGAGACACCTCCAAGATAGTTTCCATAGTGGCTATACTAATTTATACAATTAACTTGGAATGGAGTTGCAAACCTGACCCCCCACATATGGCTGCCCAAATTCCTGGCTTTTGATTTTCTTAATGATGGACATCTGACTGGAATGAAATAGAATCTTAAAGGAGTTAGCTTCTATTTCCTTGATGGAGAAAGATTTGAACATTTTTTAAAGTTATCAACTCTTTGTATCCTTTTCCTAAATGTTTAGGATTTTATACATGTATGCAATAAAATATGATGATTCCTATTCCACACAAACACCCAACAAAGAAGGAGAACTTGAGACTAGTCTCCCTCATGAACATAGATGCAAAAATACTTAATAAAATACTAGCAAAACGAATCCAAGAACACATCAAAAGTATCATACACCATGATCAAATAGGCTTCATCCCAGGAATGCACGCATGGTTCAACATACAAAAATCCATCAATATGATTCACCATATAAGCAAGATGAAAGAAAAAAAAAGCATTTGACAAAATCTAACACTCCTTCATGCTAAAAGTCCTGGAGAAAATGGACATACAAGGACCGTATCTAGAAATAAAGGCAATATAGAGCAAGCCAGTAGCCAACATCAAATTAAATGGAGAGAAACTTGAAGCATTTCCTCTAAACTCAGGGACTAGACAAGGATGCCCACTTTTGTCATATCGCTTCAATATAGTACCTGAAGTTCTTGCTAGAGCAACAAGACAACTAAAGGAGATCAAGGGGATACAAATTGGAAATGAAGAAGTCAAATTATCCCTATTTGCAGATGATATGATAGTATCTTACAGCTGATAAACACCTTCAGCAAGGTGGCTGGATACAAAATCAATTCAAAAATATCAGAAGCCCTTCTTTATACAACAAATAAGTGGGATGAAAAAGAAATCAGGGAAACAACTCCCTTCACAATAGCCACAAACAATATAAAATACCTGGGGGTAACTCTAACCAAGAAAGTAAAGGACCTGTACAACAAGAACTTCAAGCCCTTGAAGAAAGAAATTGAAGAGGCCATCAGAAGATGGAAAGATCTCCCATGCTCATGGATAGGTAGGATCAACATAATAAAAATGGCCATCCAAACCTTCCAAAATAGAAATTGACATGAACCCTACAAATTTCATATATTATTAATTTACTGATGTATAGATTGTTGATTTTAATATTTGGGATTAATTATTTAAATTTTCAAAATATATTTAAGATATATACTTGCCTTTCTTTTTTTTTTTTAAAATTTATAACTTCAAGTTATACCTCCCTCACAGCCCCTCACTCCACCCCTCCTGGTTCCACCCTCCCACCCTCTCCCCCTTGTCCCACCTATCCTACTCTTCTGGAGTGGGTTGCCCTACATATCAGTCCCCCTCAGTTCAGCAGTCATATGAGTGTTAAGAGCTTCTCCTTGCACTGGGGGCCTATATGACAACTCTATTAGAGCAAAGTGTCCCACTAACAGGTAACATGGTGTATGGTCCTGCTCTTTTTAGTATGTTGGTTATAAGATAGTTATCCTGCACTACATGGCTAAATTCCAATTATAAGAAATAGATGCCATATGCATCTTTCTGAGTCTGGATTAGCTCAATCAGGATGAGCTTTTCCAATTCCATCCATTTGGCTGCGAAATTGTAAGATTTCATCATTCTGATGGCTGAGTAGTATTCCATTGTGTAAATGTACCACAAGTTTTGTTGTTTTTATCCACTGTTTGGTTGAAGGACACCTAAGTTGTTTCCAATTTCTAGCTATTACAAGTAAAGCTGCTATGAACAGAGATGAGAATGTGTCTTTGTGGTTTGGTGAGGAAACGTTTGGATGTATACCCAGAAGTGGTATGGCTGGGTCTTGAGGTAAAGCTAATCCAAGTTTTCTAAGATATCACCAGACTGATTTCCATAGTGGTTGTACAACTTTGCACTCCCACCAATAATGGAGGAGTGTTCCCTTTTCTCCACAGCCTCACCAGCATGTGCTGTCCTTTGAGTTTTTGATCTTAGCCATTCTGACAGGTATGAGATGGAATCTCAGAGTCATCCTGAGTTGCATTTCTCTGATGATTAAGGATGTTGAGCATTTCTTCAAGTGTCACTCAGGCATTAGAGATTCCTATATTCTGTGATGTAGCAGGCATAAAGTTTTCTCATATGCTATAGGCTGTCTTAAAACACTCATATTTAAAGATTGAAAGAATTTAAATGTTAATTCTTTTCCTGTTATTGATTATTTTAGCTAAACAAAGTTAAAAGAAAAATAGTCTCAATGCAATGAGTATACGAGACTTAATTTAAGCATATAGAAACAAAAATAGACCAAAAAGAAAAATCATAAAGACAATAGAATATTTTAGATGGTTAAAGATGCTAATATTATGAGGAAGTAAGGAATTCAGAAAATATTTAACTATTTATGCATCTAATATCAGAGGTACTAAATAAATAAATTGAATATTCATGCATGTGATGTTTTGATAAACTGCAATAAGCAGTAAGAAAGTACATCGATGTTTAATAATCAACAGTCCATTGGCAGAAAAATCACCAAAGAAATATCAGATCAAACTCTAGACTAAACAAACATAAAAATAATTGTTCACAAACATTGTGCCGTATACCACTATAGTGTAGCAGTTTCCTGGGAGGTAAAATTTTCTATTGTGAAATAAATAGGCCACAATTCTGAGAGTTATATGGCTTAGCATACATTCCCAATGTCCAGTCCATATGTATTTGGCACCTGACTTTAACATTCTATTATCTAACCATCTCCATGAGTTTAAAGTTCTATATCTAACTCAGCTTTCATACTAACTTGCATCACAATTTTAAAAACATCTTCTTAGATTCAGAGTGCCCTCTTGATTCCTAAACAACTCAAAATTTAACTATGAGACTCTAGTTATCTATTCTTCAACCACCTCAGAGACCTGAGAGGGATAAATATATCTGATTACATAGGAAGTTTTTGTACTGTATTTATTGTTATAAGAAAAAGAACCATTTGTTGGACTGAAAATAAAAAGAATTATGCATTCTGGGGGAAGGGTGAGAGGGTAGGAGTGTGGGGCTGGGAGGGGTGGAGGGAGAGGGCTGTGATGGAGATGTAACTTGAAGTAGTAAATAAACATTAAAAAATAAAATAAAATAAAAATTTTTCTATTGTGGGAAAATTCTAAAGAGAGGTAAAATATCTCATCAACACAGAGATGCTCTTTAGGCTCAGAAAATCAACAACTAAAAGACTTCAAGAACCCCTTGAAGTCAGTAAGTCCTCAATGCTTCCAATGCCTGAGACTATATAAGAGAAATAAGATTTAGTCATGCATTTGTGATAACAAAATAGACATGCCAAAGTGGATGTGGAAAATCCATTGATGGCTCAACCCTAGACAATGAACTATAGGCAATTAAGGAATGCTGGCAGTAGGATACATTGTGCTCCGTGAAGATGAGCACAACAACTGATTATCCAATACCAAATAGTCATTCCCGAAATCCTATGCATACATAAAAGTAAAAGTATCACTATGAGGGCTCAGCAGGTTGTGTTCTGATATGTATGTGTGTGAACATGTGTGGCAATTTTTACATATTTTACATATATACATATGTATACTTTATATAAAATATTTTACATATACATGTAAGCCAATTAAACTAAAAAAGACAGAGCTTAAGCTCCACAGACTACTCCAGCCAGATCTTCAGTAAAGTTCTGAAGATCAGCTTCTGTCTATGAACTTCGTAGGACATCTAAATAGCTGAGCACAAAGGGACTGAACATCAAATGATTCTATTAACATTTTTAACCATTTTTCCATTCTTATTTGGGCCCCAAACAGGTTTACTACGTCCCAAATCAGCAGGAAGTCATTTTAAGAGAACAACGTCCCATCCCCAGAAGGTGGGGAGGGTGTTCTCCCTCTTTGGTTATTTGATAGATAATAGAAAATTTTGTTATTTAGGGGAAAAGACTACAAGCTGTTAAATGGTCTTGTTAAATGGGTTTTGGAGGTTAGACCCAGGGACTTCTCTCTTTTGCTTTTCTGTATCCTCCTTTCTCTCCTATATAGGAGTGAACAGACTTGAGAAAAATGGGACATAGACATAGTATAGGAAAGAACAAGAAAAAAGGACAGATTATTGAATATAGCTTTATACCTTTGTATACTGATACAAAATTAATATTATATTTGGCTAAATTGGTATTGATCATTGTATATTAATGCAAATTTAAGATTATATAGGGCTACATCGGTATTGATCTTTGTATATTGATACAAAATTAAGATTATATTTGGCCACAATGATATTGACCCTAGTATATTAATGTAAAATTAAGATTGTATTGGGCTACATCGGTACTGATCTTTGTATATTGATACAAAATTAAGATTATATTTGGCCTCATTGGTATTGATCTTTATATATTGATACAAAATTAAGGGTAACGCTTCTTAAAGGTATTGTTTGTAGTAATACTTAAAAATGAAATGTCAAGTTTTGACCTCTCGCTACCAACCGACATAAACTGTTTAGGATAATTAAGAAACGGAAACTAATAGTCATGAGAACGTGTCATTTTGTTAGTTACTATGACAGTCTATCACAGTTATTTTCTAAGCTACTCAGAAATCAAGTTGCTAGGGGACAAGCAATATTTGCTTATCTAAATATAAGAGATAGATAGGGCATCTTCAAAAACCTCAAGAGATCTGCAGAATATGGCATTCAAAGATGTTTTCTTAACTTAAGATTTTTTGATATCGAGACATGTCAGCTCCTGACAGCACCCCCTATATTACTCCAAGTAGAAGATGAGCATCGAAGAATCTCCAGTGGGAGATGATTAAATTGGTGGTAAGCCATTCTCTTGGCAAGAAAAACCACTTGCTTCAACTGTAGACAGACTTCTGTCCAAAAAGGACAAAACTTGGAAGCAGGTAAGTCGACAGCCTAGCTCTGCCAAGACAGAGTAGGTAAGTCCTTCATAATTCCTGCTCTACAACCAATGTCTGTCAGAGAAATGGGGCCAAATGGCTGAAGATTGATGCTGTAATGTATGGAGAGAAAATGGGAACTGTCCAGGCAGCCACTGGTATGTCATTTTTTAGTTTTGGAAGCTGCAGGCCCTGCACTTCCTATATAATCAGATATATTTATCCCTCTCAGGTCTCTGAGGTGGTTGAAGAATAGATAGCTAGAGTCTCATAGTTAAATTTTGAGTTGTTTAGGAATCAAGAGGGTGTTCTGGATCTAAGAAGATATTTTTAAAATTATGAGGCAAGTTAGTATGAAAGCTGAATTAGATATAGAACTTTAAACTCATGGAGATGGTTAGATAGTAGAATGTTAAAGTCAGGTGCCAAATACATATGGACTGGACATTGGGAATGTATGCTAAGCCATATAACTCTTATAATCGTGGCCTATTTATTTCTGTTGTTTTGTATTGTATTTATAGTTATAAGAAAAAGAACCATTATTTGGACTGAAAGGGAGAGCTGTTGGGGGGAAAAATAAATACCTTAAACTAAAAAAAAAAAAAAAAGAAGGGAAGAGGATGGTGGGGCTGAGGGGGAGGAGGGTGGAAGGGTGGGACTGGAGGGGGGAGTAGGGAGGGGATTGTGATTGAGATGTAACTTGAAGAAATAAAAAAATAAATTATTAAAAAAAAAGAGTACCTGGGAGGGATGGGAGAGAGGAAAAGGAAGGTAAAATGATGTAGTTAAAAATAATTATGAATACATTGTTATGTATTGCACAGAAGAAGTTTAGTGATAATACATTCTATATTTCAAAAATACATTAAATTTTAATTATCTTCATCACAAAAATAGGTATGAGAATTAGATTTGTTAATTAGATCAATTTAATAATTCAATGTTAAATATATATCAAAACATCACATTAAACTTTATAAATAGTTCAAGTGAATTCATAATTGATTAGTGTCTTTTTACAGACCAAAATTTAAAATTCACAAAAGAGGAATCTCTAATGACTGAGAGACACTTAAAGAAATGCTCAACATCCATAATCATCAGAAAATGTAACTCAAAACGACTCTGAGATCCCACCTCACACCTGTCAAAATGGCTAAGATCAAAATCTCAAATGACAGCACATGCTGCTGAGGTTGTAGAGAAAGGGGGCATTCCTCCATTGCTGGTAGGAGTGCAAACTTGTACAACCACTATAGAAATTAATCTGGCCATATCTTAGAAAACTTGGAATAGCCCTACCTCAAGACCCAGGCACACCTCTCCTGGGTATACATTCAAATGATTCCTCACCAATCTACAAGGACATCTCCTCAACTATGTTCATAACAGCTTTATTTATTTGTTTGTTTGTTTTTGTTTTTGTGACAGGGTTTCTCTGTGTAATATTCCTGGCTGTTCTGGACTCACTTTGTAGGCCAGGCTGGCCTCAAACTCAATGATCTGCCTGCCTCTGCTTCATGAGTGCTGGAATAAAAGGCGTGCACCACCACGCCTGGCTATAGCAGCTTTATTTGTGATAGCTAGAAAGTGGAAACAAGCCAGATGTCCCTCAACTGAGGAATGAATAAAAAAACAAAAACAAAAACCACTCTGGTGCATTTACACAATGGGATACTACTCAGCCATCAGAAACAAGGAAATCATGTAATTTACTGCCAAATGGATGGAACTAGAAAAACTGATCCTGAGTGAGCTAACTCAGACTCAGAAAGATGCACATGGCATATATTCACTTATAACAGGATTTAAGCCATATATTTCAGGATAACTATCCTACAATCAACAGACTGAAAGGAACAGGAACATAGACTTTATTATTTGTTAGTGGGATACTTTTCCCTAGTGGAGCTTCCATGTAGGCTCCCAGTGCAAGAGGAGGCTCTCAGACCTCATATGGCTGCTGAACTAAAGGGGGCTGATATGTAGGGCACTCAACACTGGAGGAGTAGGAGAAGTGGGAGGAGTGGGAGACGGTGGAGGGTGAGAGAGTGGGCCCGGGAAGAGTAGAAGGAGGGGGATGTGATGGAGAAGTAACTTGAAGTAATAAAAATTTTTAAGTGAAAAAAAAGAATTTTAAAATGTCTCATATTCTGAGAGAAAGAGAGAAAAACAAATGTGCCTAAAAGATTCTTACAATTGTAATCTATTATATGATAGCCTAATATAAGAATTGATTGATGATGGATATTCCAATTTTATCTCCATATAAATAGAAGCATACAACGAAAATAACAAATTCTAGTATAAGTTACAGACTTCAGTTATAAATAATG
The DNA here is from genome assembly GCA_907164525.1 of Lophiomys imhausi. Lineage (NCBI taxonomy): Eukaryota > Metazoa > Chordata > Mammalia > Rodentia > Muridae > Lophiomys > Lophiomys imhausi. Next base: position 834,071 of record CAJQZJ010034276.1, on the reverse strand, counting down.
TGTTAAAATTAGTTAAGTAACTGTGGGAGGGGACCTGAGGGTGTATGACATCTGTATTCCTGTTTATTATCTGCTCAATGTCTTTACTCTCAGTAGGGATACTAGGAAAGTGACAAAGCTATATGTAGAGATAGCATATAAAGTGAAGGAGGAAAAAAGAGGAGGAAGAGAATGAAGGGTGAACAGACATAATTGGATTTGGGAGAAATGCAATTGCAAAGAGATTGGTTAATTGCATTGTTTAGTTGTTATATCAAGCCACACGTGTATCAGCCATGTGAAAACCAAATATTTCAAATCCAAGTATTGGGCTCAATTCTGTCTATGGTACCTAAGCTCCGGCTGATAGGTAACTGTAAATGTTTTGGATATTTTATGAGAAAACTGTATAGCTGCAAGCAGACAACCTCTTAAGACACTATGTTCTTTGACAATTTGTTTCATGGTGTTAAACATTGAAAACAACCTGGTAAGTCACACCTGAGGATAGGCGGTTGTGATGAAAGAGAATATTTTGTCACAAAATGCTGCCATGATTTTTATTTGTTGTCAGTAGCAAAAAGAAATAATAAGATGCACTCTGCATTTAGTTATAAATAAAAGTTACTGGAAAATATTTGAAAGTATCATTTTTAATATTGTTAATGTAGTTAAGCTTCATACTGAAAATAACTCAATTGGTTACCCCATGTAGTAAGCAATAGAATTGTATAAAATCATAAAATTCATGTATGCACTGGGTATGAATTAGAATGCAGACAATTTTAATATCATTCAGTACACTTATATTTTATATTATGTGCTACTGCTATTGAATGCTTACATATATTAAGATGAAATGCACTTTTATTGGATACTTTTGATTTCTTCAAAACTCATATATCTCACATTATAAATATAGTTGGGAATTGCAAAATCTTTTATAAAGAATAATTATGGATTATCTCTATTGAGATCATTAAAAATCAGTTTTCTTATCATATTTATGTCTTTTAAAAGTTAAGTTTATGTTACTAAAACTTATTTTACAGTATTTTATATATTGTTAAAGCATAATTACATTGTGTTGAGTAATTTACCTGAAGTATAACCAACAAAATTAAAAAGTTGAATTTTAAAGTTATTGTGTAATTATATTGATTGATTACTGGATATTTCTCAGGATTTTAATTATTGAAACTATAAAACTTAGGCATACAAATGTGATCCATTTATATGTCAATAATGTATTGATTTAATTAGGAGCTGTATGATTAATTAAATGCCTAAGTCAAATATATTGAGTGATATGACTAACAATATGTCAAATTTTGTTGTGATATATTTCCAAAAGAAATAAAAGCTATTAAAAATGAATAATCAAATCCTTAAATAGGATTCTAACAAACATATACAAACTCTACTTCACTATGTTGGTACATATTGACTTGAAAATCTCCTTGATATTTGATTTTTCCTGTTATTTTTGATCTACATTCATATAAAGTGTTTATTCACAGCAATTAGAATTCAGAAAGAATCTCTTTCCATTAGTAAACAGAAAGGATTGTTATTATATTATTCTCTTAAATGTCTCATTGGAAAGTTTAATTATGAAAATCTGTCAATTAATGCATGAGTTGATAATTCAGATCAAATGCTCTTGTAGATACCTCATTAAATTTTGACATTGAAAAGTTAATATCTAGAATATAAGGTATAATATTAAAACAGTTTAACATGCATTTGACATAGAATTATTTCATATTTAACTCACAAATTCATTTACTGTATGCATTGTTCCTAGGGTAATGAGTCATAATCCTTCCCTGATTTAATGATAATTTTCAACGACAAAATATTTAAGTTACGATTTTGCTCTTATAACTAAAATTATGGATGTTAGCCACAGATATCTAGAATATTAAAGTGACCAGTAAAATAGTTCATTAAAATTACACACAAAATAAAAAATAATAACAAAAGACTTGAAGAAATATTATTGCACATTTGAGTGATACTAATTTTAGTGAACACACAAGCAAGATGCATGAAGACTCAATTTGAATTTCATTCCCTATATTTAGCACCTATAAAATCAGTGTAAATAAATGCAATCTAACATGTGGCTAGACTTGTATATATCCTATGCCCATATCTACTGTTATTGTTTGGATAAATGGACATAATGTTGAATAAATATGTAATAACTTTTCATTATACCCATAAATTTTATCTATCTCATGACAGTTACATAACTCCAACAGACCCAAACCTCTAGATACTTTCCTAACATTTCCATCAACTGAGGACAAAGTATTAAAGCATATGAACCTATGGAGAACATTTTTATTCAAATCACCCAGGGGTGGTGAGTATATGAAACAATTGAAAAACTCTTTTATTGCCAGTGAGAGTGAATACTTGAAATGTCACTATGGAAATCAATGTGACAGTTCCTTAGAAAGTCAATCTACCTTAAGATCCAGACATACTATTTTTGGGCATATACCCAAAAGATGCTGTATCCTACCACAAAGACACTTGCTTAACCGTGTTTTTGGTTTTCGGTTTTATTTGTAATATCCAGAAACTGGAAACAACCCAGATGTCTTTCAACAGAATAATGTATGAGAAAATGTGGTACATTTACCCAATGAACTTCTTATTACTCAGCTGCTTTAAAAAAATGACACTAAGAAACTTGGAGGGAAATAGATGGAACTAGAAAAAAAAATCATGCTGAGTAAAGTAATGCAGACCCACATAGACAAATGTGTTATATATTCACTTGTAAGTGGATATTAGCCATTAAGTACATGATGACCAAGCTATAATCTGTAGATCCTGAGATGTTAGGTTAAAAACAAGTTTAGGGGTTATGGATGAATCTCCCTGGGAGGGAGAAATAGAATAGAATTTACTTGCAGATTGGTGGTTGGAGGGGATGGGATAGAGGGGATCAGGTTGGGTTTGGAGTGCATTACAGTGAAAGAGTATTGGGCAGGACAGGTGGAATAGAGAGCATTTAATTGGAGAAGTGGAAATCTAATGCAGTGGAAATGTCTGGAATGTGTGAAGTTGATCTTAATGAGGAAATTTAATAATAGAAGATACAGAGTTTCAATTGGCCATTTCTTGTCCCAAGGCCGAGCTCTTCAGTAGTAGGACTGGGTTGCATCCAACTGAGTTGTTGGTTCAGGGTTTCCCATGGAAACCCCAAACAACCTATGTTATTGCTAAAGCAAAGTGTTGCTCTCCATGAACTGACAGTGTGGTCCCATTGAGGAAGACAATATCCAGAAAACTAATCAAACATGGAGAATTTGGGCTGGTGTCAAGATGCACTCTTCACCCCTAAATCCTGGTCTCCTTGGTACAAAAAGGTACTCTGCAGGCTACTGGGGGAAAAAAAAGACAAAATTAAGCAAAGAATAACCCATCCCCAAATACACTGACCTACAATCTGTCCTGTAACATTTGCTAAAACAATGTTCCCACAGAACTCACTGGAGTAGCCAACCAATATCGGACTTGACATAAGGCCCACTCCATAAGAAGGAAACCATACCTTCCACTGCTTGGGTAAATAAGTATTAGAGGCTAGATAACCCATAGTCCTAGATGAAACCAAACACTACTTGACCAAAAACTAAAATAAAATAAAATTTCCTAATGGTATTTTTTCTGCTGTACTCAAAGATCTGTGCCTTATCCAGTCATCATCAGAGTGGCTTCCGCCAGCAGCAGATTGGAACAGACACAGAGACCCAGGGCCAGACATTATTTTATGAGAGAATTTACATAAGAAGTCTTCATCAAATCCCTTCTCTCAGAGCTCAGATTATCCCCTGAAAGAGAATATAGAAGGATTGTAAAGTCAGAGTAGATGTAGAACACGAGGGGAACAGGCATTTGGCATAAACGAAGCAAGTTGCTTATGAGCGAAAAAGACTGAAGCATCAAGCACAGGACAGCCATATGGGCAAACACTGGGTCCTCAATGTGTATGTTATAGCTATTATCTTGGTATTTTTATGGGACTTCTGGATATGTAATGTTGTAGAAGATCATAGACTTATGTTTCCCATGATAAAGGGCCTGAGACCCAGGCAACTTTAGACCATAAAATAAAAACACCAAAACCTTCCAATATTTCAGTGCTTAAGCCTTAGCTGGGCAGATTCTCAACTAGCTCAGCTAAGTTAGCTCTACCACCTAGTCCCAAATAATCATGTGACTAGCTGTACCTTGCATACTCACAATCATGGCTGTCTCCTCTTGTGTCTTCTTGCAAAAAACACCTTCCTTTTTTCCCAGAGTTCCTTTCTCACTCCCAGGCAGCCCTAACTTCTTCTTCTTCTTCTTCTTCTTCTTCTTCTTCTTCTTCTTCTTCT
>CAJQZJ010034276.1:771448-829685 GCA_907164525.1 Lophiomys imhausi | reverse complement strand
TCTCTCTCTCTCTCTCTCTCTCTCTCTCTCTCTCTCTCTCTTTCTCTCTCTCTCTCATCATTTTATTAAAGCCAATCAGATAATGCCTCAAGTAGGGCAGTCACCAGATCTCAAGGCATTAATATCAGGATCTGAAAACCATGCACAAGACTTAATATCAGGACCTGAATTCCATGCACAAGACTCTTCTCCTACAGTGTAACAAATGGGTCTCTGACATTTGTGCCTGTTCTTGCGACACTTTTCCTCTTGCAATGTTGCCATGCCCAATTTTCAGAAGATTGTTTTCACTTTATCTTATTATAGTTTATGTTGTCGTGTTTGAGTGTTCTCTCCTAGAAAATTCTTCTTGTATAATGACAGGAAGAAAAAGAGTGAAATTTCCAGGGGAGAGAAGTTGGAGAAGAACTGGGAACAGGAGAGGGAGATAAAGCTATTAAGAAGATAGATCGTATGAGAAAAGAATCTATTTTCAATAAAAGGGGAAAAAAGAAAAATGGAGTATAAAAATTGCATACATTTGATTTTATATGTTTTTTCCTAAAAACAAAGATATTACTGGCAACATTAATCAAAAATATTTAAAGTGCTTGGAATCATGTTTTTACACATATTTTAATGAAAATAGATTGTCTCTTGACCTAACATTTTCTTTCATATTAAGTTGTTCCTAAAAGGAAATAAATCACGAGCATCATGATTCAACCTTGTCTGTATAAAGTTACAAAATTACTGTTTTTCCTATGAAGATTTGAAAGCTACTAAAAGGAAATTTATAAATTATCAAGGTAGTTTTGTTGTCAAGTTTCATTCCTATGAAGCAATTTTTCTTTTGACATCAATAAATTCTAAAAAAATTATAAAGGGACTTTGTAAAATAAAATAACTTCATTCTGGATATACTAAAATACTGGTAAAATTAACTGTACAGATTTCCATAAAATAAAATATTTAGGCTTAATATGTTTACTTTCTCATACACTGAGAACTTCATGTTCATTTTCCTTTATCTTTTTATTGTACTAGATCATTAAGGTAGTCTACTCTGTCCCTCCTGTTGTATCATTGCATTAACTGATTTTATTATTTTGGTGACTAAGTATTTCATATGAATAAGTAAGGAAGGAAAGATTCATGTTTCACTCTGATCAGCTAATTCTTTTGGTATCATACAGCAAGTGAGAACAATTCACATTTTTGTGTCTAGGAAGCAGAGAAAGGAATATTAATGGCTATAGACAAGGGGTTAATCCCCAATGATCTGCTTCTCATATAGTCTACTTTTTTCTCAAGTTAAATAAACATACAAAAAAAAAATGGTAGCTGATTTCTAGGGTCTTGAGTTTTGGCACATAAAATTATAATGGATATTCCCTATCAAAAATGAAGAAAAATGAAACAAATATCTTTCATGCTTCCTAAATGCTTGGACATAATGAGTCGAGGAATATAATGTATCTATATTTTCAAAACTCCACTGTATTTGGATATATTTTTGCATATAGTTAAAAGTCTCCTTTATTTAAGATACTTTTGAGGGGGAAAGATAAATATGCTAGACAAATTTATCTATTGTGTCTGCGTAATGTTTAGAGGAAACTCTGCCTTTCGTTTTTTTTTTTTTGTTTTGTTTTGTTTTTTGTTTTGTTTTGTTTTGTTTTTTTTGTTTGTTTCTTTAGCCAGAACCATTTATTCTCTTATGGACATTCTCTCTCTCTCTCTCTCTCTCTCTCTCTCTCTCTCTCTTTTCCACCCTGCCTCCCTCTTTCCCTCCCTCCTTCTCACTTTCTCTCTCCCTCTGCCTACTACTATGCTCTAATAATATCTTGCTATTTCTCAGGGCACTGGAGAATATATAAAGTGTCTTAGGCATCTTTGTCAAGTACTGTACCTTAAGCAACATCCAGAACCTTAGACAACAATGTCTCCTCTTCCCAACACTGTTGATGGCTATGCTTAGAGATATGTTCAAGGATCATGCATGAAAACTAGATTACATGCAAAAGTATGGAACTGAACAGCAGGATTTTTGCTAAATTTAATTTTGGTCCATCATTACAAAAGCTTATATAATTATTTACATATAAATTTCAGAAGTTTATATACTTTCAGAAGTGTGTATATATATTTATATAATTATTTAATAAATATATAAATATATGTAAATACTTTAATACATTTATATATTAATATATAATTTAAATATAAAGTTATATAATTTCCTCTTATGAAGCAAAAGGGTTAGAGAATTGTTAATGATATTTTTAGCATATTATATAATGAGTAGAAACACTGAAGAAATTAGTGTTACTGACTTTATGAGAAGTATAATCTGGAATCTCTGGCTAACTCCTTTTAAAAACATACTCTTTATTATATGATAAGTTTATATCTGAGTGATAGATGATATACTCTAAAATTTCACAGGAAAAGAGTTGACTAATTATACATATGCTGATGGATTTATTTTTCTTGGTAGGTCGGAATTGTTTTTTGACAGAGAAAATTATAGAAATAACTTTAGGTTGTCTAATGAATATTATTTCATTTCCATACACCATATACACTTATGTGGTATATATGTGTGCATGTGAATTCTTATATGTAAGTATAAATACTAAGATGATACAATTTACTATGTTAATCAATGTACAAAATAGCAATGTAATATCTTAGAAGTATCTCTGGGAATAGACACTCTGCTTCCTTTTATATTTTCTTTTTCAAGATCCTCCATGCAATCTTACCCATTCACCCCACTGTGAGTAAAATCTTACAGAAAATGTATACAGTAATACTTACAGAAAATGAAACATGAGGTAGAGAATTAAAGGCTTTATATGGAAATTTAAATTTCTTTTTTTTTATGCACTGTGCCTTTTGCCTCATGAAAATTGTATCATTATCATGGAACATATGAGGCAGTTTTTTAATAAAGTCTTTGAAGCATAGAATCAGGACTTAAGTCAACTCATTGGCATCTCTGCTTAGTAAACACATGTGAGAGCCTGTTGAGACAAAAGCCTTTGGATCACTGGCTAGACAATCTAACTGAATCTTTGACTTCAGGTTCAGACAGAGCCTAGGTTAAAAAATCAAGGCAAAAATTGAGAAAGATGCCCTTTATCCCCCAAGGGTCTTCGTAAACTTAATCCTACATGAACCCATATACACAGGTACACACACATGTGAATATGTACACAAGCATTCATCTTCCCAAAACACATGATCATCTGTCTTCTAAAACTATGAGATGGATAGTAACAAGTTGTTACTGCGATGCATATCTACATATTATTTATTAGCAATCTTCCTCAAATAGGATTTCAAAACAGGTCTTGAGTAGCTAATTTCTTCCATTATTGGTCCTAGGTGACATTCTCCATCACTTATTTCATATCCTTCTATCCCATATTTGTTTGCAAAAGTGAAAATGAGCCTTTTATTGGCAAAAGAGTTTATAACATACTTTCTCTTGTTAACTTAGTGTGCATTCCTCTTCTTTATAGAATCATTTCAGAAATGAAAAGAAAACCTCAAATTTGAAATTCCATATATAGTATCTCTGCTCCTTATATTTATTTATACAATTAGTTAATTTAGACCTTTCCCTACATGTATATAATGTACACTTACCATTTTCTACCCTATGCTCTAATTGTGTCATTTTCTTTTTTTTAATTTTTTTCCTTTATTTTTTATTTCTTCAAGTTACATCTCAATCGCAGTCCCCTCCCTATTCCCCCTCCAGTCCCACCCTCCCACCCTCAACCCCCCATCCTCTTCCCTTTTTTCTTTCTTTTAAGTTAAGGTATATCTTATTTCCCCCTACAGTTTCTCCTTTCAGTCCAACAAATGGCTCTTTCTCTTATATTAATAAATACAATACAGTACAACAGAGGTAATTAGGCCACAGTTATGAGGGTTATTAGGCTTAACATACATTCCCAATGACCAGTCCATATGTATTTTCTTTCTCCTGATGAAACCCTTCTTTCATCAAAGGATCCCGCCTCCCATTCTCATGTCTTATTTTTCCTGTGACCCCCTGAGATAATTTGAGTTGTTTGCAAGGATATATGTAGAAGGTTATTTATCAGATCATGGACATTTCAGTAGTGGCTACCACTGAAGAAAATGGTATCCTATTCTCTAGAATCCATTAACTGCCAATAGACTTTAGTGGGCATGTCATGTCCATAAGAAGTTTTTAATCATAATTTTCTAATCTCCAGATTTTACATTCTTTCTGTCTCCTTCACAGTGATTTTCTCTGAGCCTTGGAGCATGCTCAATATAAGAACCCTATTTATGGTCAAGCCCTATTATATCACATATGTTTGTCACTTTGGTAATTTATGACTCTGTATTAACTGCTTCATGCATTAGTAAAAAAACTCAGATGAAGACTGAGAACAACACTAAGCAACACTATTTAAAAAATTAAATTCAGAATTTTTGTTTAACAATCTATGGATACAGGGAGGTTTATTATCCATCAATGCATGGCACTTCCATTCAAACTATATTTTTAACACAGTATTTAGAAGGCTGTTTTACAACATATCTGTTAAGAATATTACCAGGCCTCCCTCTAGGTACTATAAGCTCCCAGCCATAGGCTCTTGGCAAGCTTTACAATACCAGCATGTATTTTGATTCCGTGTGAAGAATTCTAATCAAAAAAAAAAAAAGTAGCTGATAACTTCTCGAACGTAAGCCTCTTTTGTACCAATGAGCAATTTATGTGTCAGTTTAGTATTGTATTGGAAGAGTATATTGCTCAGTGGAACTGCTAATGGCTTTTCTTTTTTTATCAACCTTCTGAAAGGGGAAGCACGCAGCTCAATTCCATCTTGATTTCCCGCTTGCTGTAATCAGTGTATGTGGTTGCTTTCTTCAACAACTGATGCTTATAATAAAATTCTCTTGAACAATCAAGAATAAGTACAATAGTATGCACTGTGTTAGAGGTCTCTGGAACCTCATTAGAGGTGGAAACGTTATAGGGAAGGAATATTGTATTTGGTATTAGAATTTTCAGTTAACAATATATTCATAGTGACAAGTTTATTATCCATCAATAGATGGAACTTCCATTCAAACTATTTTTAAATTTTATTTTATAAGCTTAAAAATGTAGACTTGCTTTTATGTTCAATAAATCCATAGTAATAGTCTCTTCTCTCCTCTATCTACTTGTCTTTCATTACATGCTAGCTTAAAAATTTTATCCCAGACTCCCCATCTTTACTTTTAGATTTCCTGTATTCTACTATACACTCTATATTAAGGCCTCATTTTTCAATATTAAGGCATCAAAATTTCATTTCTGTCTTCATGGTTTCTACAAGCACTGCAAATTACACACATTCTCTTCAGTGCCTTCATACTGAAGTGTATTCCTTACTTTTTAGTCTTAAAGTTTTAGCATATCAGATCTTAATTTCAATTTCACTTGACTTTTGTGTAAGATAAGAAATAAGTACATAGTTTCACTCTTCTACATACAGATATCTGGTTCATGGTACCAATTGCTGAAGAAACAGTTTTCTTCAATGCATATTTCTCCCATCATTGGAAAATTAGGTAGATGCAATTATCTGCTTTTACACTTTTATTTAATTACAGCAGTGTTAATTAAGAGGATTAGTTCCTGTACATATAAAAAGCACTCTATATCTGCTTCATCCCATGATCTTTATTCAACAAATTTAGTTCTTGAGCTATCCATTATATTAATATAGATTATTTTAAGAAATATTTATCCTAAAGTATTTCTATGTGTTATACCCCAAGTATTGGATAAAAGAACTAAAAAATAGTTCTTGTGAGTTAATATATTGACTCACAAGATATTGATAAGAAAAAGAAAACTTTATTTTCTGCGACTTGTACATAATATCAGATATCTCAAATTTGAAGGAATAAAACTTTCACTAAGAAGACAATGTATCACCCTGGGAAATTGTGTAATATCAAGAATTGAGATGTCTCTGTTGGTGATAGGTTAAGAATTTAATGAATTTCAAGGCATCATCTGTCCAGTTGAGTGTCAAATAAGAATTATGAACTCAATATTTCATCTTGAAGGTTTAATGCCTGGGCTCAGTGACCAAGTAATTGTATGACTACCTGAAATGTCTTCAGGAAGGAAACTTTTACACACTTTAGTCATGATTCTTTTTAGAGGAAGGTCTAATAGTCTAATACATTGGCTCTCAGAGGCTGATTTCAGTGCTCAGAGTCCCTTCTGAGGCACAGGTGGGTATAATTTAATTTACATAATTTCCCCATCACAAGTTTTCCTTTGATATTTCAGCAGCTTATGTGTGTGCATGTGTGGGTACTTGTGTGTGCATACACTTATATACACATATACATATGTATCTGTAGACAGATATTTACATTAAAATAATTAAGAATTATTTATGTACAATTTTCAATTTTTTAGAATTATTTTAATATATAGTTTGTAAAGACTGTGACAGCCTGGTAGCCTCTCCATGTAAACTGTGTTTGTAAGGTTTGTACTTGAAAATAATTTCGTCTCTGGGCTAGAGAGATGGTTCAGCCATTACAGGCTAGGCTCACAATCAAAAGTAATCCTCTCTCCTCCCTTTTCTTGGAGTAATTATTTTTAGAAAGGTGAATTGTCAATTTAGTGTCTATTTCTTTTAACCCAATCTGTTCCCAGCCTTCTAGCAATTTCAGAAGCATGAAATGGGTTTCTCAAATGAGAAATTTCCCCTGAAGGACTAACCTGAGAATAAAACAAACCTACTTGCCAGTGTCTATGAGAATGAGGGGCTAAACTAATTATTTCCAATTCTCAAAAAAAGAAGGCTAAGACACATTGAGCAGAATAGCACCTGGTAGACGCTAGCACATTTCGGAGTTCTGCTAAATGACTAAAATCTCCACGGGTGTTGCAACCAAGCCCAATGTGACACTTAATGCAACATTCTTGATACTAACTGTGGTAGTTAGTCCTGAAGGTAATATTTCTTAACTGATTATCTTGCCAAGTACAATTTCCAGTTTTCCTTTGATAATTATATGATTTCTCAGAACAATTATTTAGAAAAATAACATGAATTTGGTAGGTAGCTCAATAACCCAGGCTTTTCTAGTACATGCATTATGTTACCAATATAGATTACAGAAGGAGAGGTGGAAAATAAGTAAGGAGGAGAAAAGAGGAGGAAGAGATAAAGAATTTAAAATGAATGATAAAAGGTAAAGAGTGAGAAAGGAAGAAAAATCCTGCAATCAGTAAAATGCTCTGTAAACATCAATATAATTACAGTAGAATTTTTTAAATTTAAATTCTAAATATAGATCAACATATATATGCATATGTTACATATATATAATAAGTTATCTGAATCTAAAATCTTATTACATGAAATTGCACAAAATAAAGTTGTCTTGACTTTCTGTGTTACAAAGAGTGAAGGGTCATCAGGCTTTAGTTGATAGTTTCATAGTTTTTAATATGCTTATTCATTCTTCAGTGAGAAAAACCATAGCAAGCTGACCATTGGAAAAATTAAATCTCCTATAATAATGAAAGAAATATGTAGCAAACATATTAATATGTTTAAATATGTATACTGGAATTACAATGGTGTATGATTTCTTATGATTCTTTTTATTAATAATATATCTCCAAATGTCAATGTCAGGTGTCAACATTGAAATATCAATTACATATTTTGTTGTTCTTTTTCTGTTCATATTATCAGAATGATTGTTTTGAATTTAAGTCTTTTTTTTTATTAATTAAATACTTTATTTTTTTTTCTTCAAGTTACATCTCAGTAACAAACCCCTCCCTATTCCCCCTTCCTATCCCGCCCTTCCACCCTCTTCCCTCCAGAAGTTTCCCTCTGGTTCCTTCTCTTATAACAGTAAGTATTATACAAAACAATAGATATAAATATGCCACATTTATGAGAGTAAATTGGCCCAGTATACCTTCCCATGTTATACCTATTTGGCTCCTGACTTTAACATTCTACTATCTACCCAACTCCATGAGTTTAAAGGTCTATATGTGACTCAACATTCATACTATCTTGCAACACACTTTTAAGAGTATCTTCTTAGATCTATAACACCCTCTTGATTCCTAAACAGTTCAAAATTTAACTATAAGATTCTATCTGTCTATTCTTCAACCACCTCAGAGACCTGAGAGGGATAAATATATTTGCTTATATAGGAAGTGCAGAGCCTGCAGCTTCCAAAACTAAGAAAGAACATACCAATAACTGCCTGGACAGTTCCCATTTTCTCTCCATACATTCCAGCATCAATCTTCAGGCTTTGGGTCCTGTTTCTCTGACAGACATTTGTTGTAGAGCAGGGATTATGAAGGACTTACCTACCCTGTCTTGGCAGAGTTAGGCTGTCGACTTCCCTGCTACCAAGTTTTGTCCTTTTTGGACAGCAGTCTGTCTGCAGTTGGTGCAAGGGGTTTTTTTCATGCCAAGAGAAAGGCTTGCCACTAATTCAACCATCTTACAGTGGAGGTTCTTCGATGCTTACCTTCTACTTGGAGTAGAATAGGGGGTGCTGTCAGGTGCTGATATGTCTCAATATCAAAAAAAATTTTGATTTAAGATAACATCTTTGAATGCCATATTCTGCAGATCTCTAGGGGTTTTTGAAGATGCCCTATCCATCTCTTGTATTTAGATAAGCAAATGTTGCTTGTCTCTTAGCAACTTGATTACTGGGTAGTTTAGAGAATATCTGTGATAGACTGTCATAGTAGCTAACAAAGTGACATGTTTGCATGACTAGGAGTTTGTTTTAACTATCCTAGACCGTTTTAGACGGTTGGTATCAAGAGGTCAGAACTTCACATTTTATTTTTAAGTATCTCTAGGTATGATACCATTGGGAAGCATTATCTTTAAATTTGTATCAATATACAAAGATCTATTCAATTGTGGTTAAATATACTCTTAATTATGTATCAATATACCAAGATCAATGCCTATGTAGCCCAATATAATCTTAATATTACGTCCATATGCAAGGGTCAATACCATTGTGGCCAACTATAATCTTAATTTTGTATCAATATACAAAGATCAATACCGATGTAATCCAATACAATCTTATTTTTGCACAATAAACAATGGTCAATACCACTTTAGCCAAATAAACTACTAATTTTGTATCAATATACAAAGGTATAAGGGCATATTCAATAATCTGCCCCTTCTTCTTGGACCTTCCTGTGCTATGTCTATATCTCATTTTTCTCAAGCCCATGCACTCCTACATAGGAGAGGAAGAAGGATACAGGAAAGGAAAAGTAGGAATTCCCTGGGGCTAACCTCCAAAGCCCATTAAGACAGGACCATTTATCAGCTTGTAGTCTCTTCCCCTACATAACAGAGTTTTCAGTTATCCTTCAAATAACCAAAAAGAAGGGCGGAGAAACACCCTCCCCACCCTCTGGGCATGGGACGTCGCTCTCTTAAAGTGACTTCCTGCTGATTTGGGTCGTAGTAAACCTGTTTGGGGCCCGAACCAAAATGGAAAAATGATTAAAAATGTTAGTACAATCCTTTTATGTTCAGTCCTTCTGTTCTCAGCTGTTTAGATGACCTAAGGGGTTTGTAGACAGAAGCTGATCTTGCAGGCTTCACTGAGGTTCCGGCTGGGGCATTGTGTAGAGCTGAACGGTCCCAGCGACATTGGATTGCAGTGGTGGTTGCAACACCCCAATCGAGACAGCTATTGAGGGAGTCTGCCAGGCAGAATCAACTGGGTCACTCATCCTCCTTGGTGCCTGATTCTGCTCTCTGCTGAGAATTCCGCTGTCCGCCGTCCCCGGGCTCCCCTAATGGACACTTCGATTCTCCTGGAACGATAAGAACAGAGCCCTGCCCCAATCCCAACCCTAGGACAATTGCCCTCTTTTTTTTTTTTTTTCTGGGGGGGATGGGGGGGGGCTAGGTAGTACTTCTCCTGAAGCAAATTTGGCCTTCTGACAACATACAAAGCGTTATCTTTCAATCCGGGTTAAAGAAGCAATCATTCTGTCACCTTGGAGCTAAACCAGCTCTAGTGTATATATTTTGAGATCCCAAAGGAAAATCTGCCTGCATCGAGACGGCCTTTTGTAAGTAGCCTCCAAACCTAGGTCCCTCCAAATCCCATGTGTGTGTCTCTGAACTCTAATTACTGGGAACAGGGACCTGTATTTCTCATCTGAAGGGATCAAAGATGTGTTTCACCACTCCTGGATTGAAGTCTTTCTCTATTTAGAGTTTGCCCTGCATCAGGCTGACCCTGAGCTCCGGGATCTGCCTGTTTCTGTCTCCAGTGTGTTGGGAGCTGGGACCAAGGGTGTACTCTTCTTGAATGGTGGGACCAAGAGTATGCACCCTCACCACCCCGCTCCGTATGACTCCAGAGTAAAAAAGACCAGCAACTCTAAGGTGCCCCCCCGCCCGTCTCCGCTGAAGTCAAAGGCATGGGCCAATACCACAATTCTCTTGTATTTTACCTTAGCTCCACGTCTTCTCTACACCTGGAGGTCTGCAAATCCAGGCCGAATGGCTGTATCCTCTATTCCATTCACAGTGTTTCAGCCCTGCCCCCTGCCTTTTTTTTTCTTTTCTTTTTTTTTTTTTAGTTAATAAATTTATTTGTTTGTTGCTTCAGGTTACATCCTTATCATATTGTCCTCTTTTCCCACTTCCTAGCCCCACCCTCCCATGCTCTACCCCCTGACCCTTCCGTCTTGTTCCTCTGGGGTGGAGTGTCCCTGCCTAACAGTCTCTCACCACAGATCAGGAGTCATATTAGGGCCAAGAGCCTCTTCATTCACCGGGGGCCTACGAGGCAGTACTGCCAGTGAATGGTGTCTCATTGCTACTGGGGGAATACTAAAAAAAAAAGACCAACAAACACACAAACCCACAAAAACAAAGAATATCAACAAAAAAAAGAGAGGAAAAAGAGAAGGGAAAAGGAAAGAGAAAAAAAGAAAAAAAGAAGGAAAAAGAAAAAGATGAAAAAAAAATTATGTCCTTGTTCCTTTTGATGTGTTGGTTGTAGTACAGATATCCTGTACGATATAGTTAAAATCCTAATATAAGTGAATAGATGCCATGTGCATCCTTCTGAGACTGGGTTAGCTCACTCAGGATGAGCTCCTCTAGATCCATCCATTTGGTGGCAAATTGCATGATTTCATTGTTTCTGATAGCTGAGTAATATTCCATTGTATAGATGTACCACAATTTTTTAATCCATTCTTCAGTTGAGGGACATCTGGGTTGTTTCCAATTTCTAGCTATTACAAATAAGGCTGCTATGAACATAGATGAGGAGACTTCCCTATGTCTCCGTGAGAGGTCCTTTGGGTGTATACCCAGAAGTGGTATGGCTGGGTCTTGAGGCAAGGTTATTCCTAGGTTTCTAAGATATCGCCAGACAGACCTCCATAGTGGTTGCACAAGCCTGCACTCCCACCAGCAATGGAGTAGGGTACCCTTTTTTCCACACCCTCGCCAAATGCGCTATCATTTGAGCTCTTTATTTTAGCCATTCTAACAGGTGTTAGGTGGACTCTCAGGGTCGTCTTGAGTTGCATTTCTCTGATGATTAAGGATGTTGAACATTTCTTCAGGTGTCTCTCAGCTCGTAGGGATTCCTCCTTTGTGAATTCTCTATTTAGCTCCATCTCCCATTTTTTGATTGGATTATTTGGTTTCTTGACATTTAGTTTCATGAGTTCTTTGTAGATTTTAGATAATAGCCCTCTATCAGATGTGGGGTTGGTGAAGATTTTCTCCCAGTCTGTTGGTTGCCGTTTTGTTCGAATGACAGTATCCTTTGCTTTACAGAAACTTTTCAGTTTCATGAGGTCCCATTTATTGATTGTTGATCTCAGGTCCTGAGCTGTTGGTGTTCTGTTCAGAAAGTTGTCACCTGTGCCAATGAGTTCGAGGGTTTCTCCTACTTTTTCTTCTGGTATCTTTAGTGTGGCTGGCCTTATGTTAAGGTCTTTGATCCACTTGGAATTAAGTTTTGTACAAGGTGATAGGTATGGGTCTAATTTCTTTCTTTTGCAAGTGGACATCCAGTTGGACCAGCACCATTTGTTGAGGATGCTGTCCTTCTTCCATTGTGCGTTTTTGGCTTCTTTGTCAAAGATTAGTTGGCCATAGGTGTGTGGATCCATGTTTGGGTCTTCAGTTCGATTCCATTGATCCACTGCTCTGTTTCTATACCAGTACCATGCTGTTTTTATTACTGTTGCTCTGTAGTAAAGCTTGAAATCTGGGATGGTGATACCTCCAGATATTTTTTCATTGGACAGGATTGATTTAGCTATTCTGGGCTTTTTGTTGTTCCATATGAAGTTGAGACTAGCTTTTTCCAGGTCTATAAAGAATTATGTTGGTATTTTGATAGGAATTGCATTAAATCTATATATTGCTTTTGGTAGGATAGCCATTTTTATTATGTTGATCTTACCTATCCATGAGCATGGGAGATCTTTCCATCTTCTAAAGGCCTCTTCCATTTCTTTCTTCAAGGGCTTGAAGTTCTTGTTATATAGGTCCTTTACATGCTTGGTTAGAGTTACCCCCAGGTATTTTATGTTGTTTGTGGCTATTGTGAAGGGGGTTGTTTCCCTTATTTCTTTCTCGGTATATTTGTTTGTTGTATAAAGAAGGGCTTCTGATTTTTTTGAGTTAATTTTGTATCCAGCCACCTTGCTGAAGTTGTTTATCAGCTGTAAGAGTTCTTTGGTGTAGTTTTTGGGGTTGCTTATGTATACTAACATATCATCTGCGAATAGGGATAATTTGACTTCTTCATTTCCAATTTTTATCCCTTTGATCTCCTTTAGTTGTCTTATTGCTCTAGCAAGGACTTCAAGTACTATATTGAAGAGATATGGTGAAAGTGGACATCCATGTCTTGTCCCTGAGTTTAGAGGAAATGCTTCAAGCTTCTCTCCATTTAATTTGATGTTGGCTACTGGCTTGCTGTATATTGCCTTTATTATTTCTAGGTATGGTCCTTGTATGCCCGTTCTCTCCAGAACTTTTAGCATGAAGGGGTGTTGGATTTTGTCAAATGCTTTTTCTGCATCTAGCGAGATTGTCATGTGGTTTTTTTCTTTCATCTTGTTTATGTGGTGAATTACATTGATAGACTTTCGTATATTGAACCATCCCTGCATTCCAGGGATGAAGCCTACTTGATCATGGTGTATGATACTTTTGATGTGTTCTTGAATTCGGTTTGCTAGTATTTTATTAAGTATTTTTTCATCTATGTTCATGAGGGAGATTGGTCTGAAGTTCTCTTTCTTTGTTGGGTCTTTGTGTGGTTTAGGAATCAGAATGACAGTGGCCTCATAGAATGAGTTTGGCAGTGATCTTTCTGTTTCTATGTGGTGGACGAGTTTGAAAAGTAATGATGTTAGTTCCTCTTTGAAGGTCTGGTAGAATTCCGTGCTAAAGCCATCTGGCCCTGGGCTTTTTTTGGTTGGGAGATTATTAATGACTGTTTCTATTTCCTTAGGTGTTATTGGGCTGTTTAAGCTGTTAATCTGATTTTGATTTAGTTTTGGTAGGTGGAATTTATCGAGGAAATTGTCCATTTCGCTTAGGTTTTCAAATTCACTGGAATATAGATTTTTAAAGTAATGTCCGAATATTTTCTGGATCTCCTCAATGTCTGTTGTTATTTCTCCCTTTTCATTTCTGATTTTGTTGATTTGTGTTCTTTCCCTTTGCCTCTTAGTTAATTTGGCTAGGGGTCTGTCTATTTTGTTGATTTTCTCAAAGAACCAACTCTTGGTTTCATTGATTCTTTGTATAGTTCTTTTTGATTCTAAGTTGTTGATTTCAGCT
This sequence comes from Lophiomys imhausi, assembly GCA_907164525.1. NCBI lineage: Eukaryota > Metazoa > Chordata > Mammalia > Rodentia > Muridae > Lophiomys > Lophiomys imhausi. The sequence goes on along the minus strand of CAJQZJ010034276.1, from coordinate 815,784 downwards.
CTAAGTTTGATGATTTCCTGTCTTCTGCTCTTCTTGGGAGTGTTTGTTTCTTTTTTTTTCCAATTCACCCAGCTTAGCTGTTAGTTCACTAATATGAGCTGTCACAATTTTCTTTTTGAAAGCACTTAGTGCTATGAACTTTCCTCGTAGCACAGCTTTCAATGTATGCCATAGGTCTTCATTGTCGTTGGATTTTAAGAAGTCTTTGATTTCCTTCCTTATTACTTCCCTGACCCAGTGGTCATCCAGTAAGGAGCTGTTCAATTTCCATGTGTGTGTAGGCTTTCTGTTGATTCTTTTACTGTTGAAGACCAGCTTTATTCCGTGGTGGTCTGATAAGATACAAGGTGTTATTTCAATTTTCTTGTATCTACTGAGACTATCTTTGTAACCAATTATGTGGTCGATTTTGGAGAAGGTTCCGTGGGGTGCTGAGAAAAAGGTGTATTCCTTTGTGTTTGGGTGAAACATTCTGTAGATATCTGTTAGGTCCATTTGTTTCATGATCTCTGTTAGACTCAATATTTCTCTGTTTGTCTTCTGTCTTGATGATCTGTCCTTTGTTGTGAGTGGGGTGTTGAAGTCTCCCACTACTAATGTGTTGTGATCAACGTGCGCTTTAAGTTTTAGAAGTGTTTCTTTTACGAAAGTAGGTGCCTTTGTATTTGGGGCATAGATGTTCAGTATTGAAATTTCCTCTTGATGAATATTCCCTTTAATGAGTATAGAGTGCCCTTCTTTGTCTTTCTTCATTAACTTCAGTTGGAAGTCTGTTTTGTTTGATATTAGGATGGCTACTCCAGCTTGCTTCCTGGGTCCATTTGCTTGGAAAACCTTTTCCAAGCCCTTTACTCTGAGGCAGTGTCTATCTTTTGTAGTTAGATGTGTCTCTTGTATACAGCATAAGGAAGGGTCTTGCTTGCGGATCCACTCTGTAAACCTATGTCTTTTTATTGGGGAGTTGAGTCCATTGATGTTGATGGATATTAGTGACCTGGGGTTGTTATTTCCCATTAGTTTGGTATAGGCGGTGGTTCTGTTCCTCTTTTGGTTTAGTTGCTGATGGGTTTTCTATTCCCTTTGTTTTCTTGGGTGGAGTTTTCTTCTCTGGGTTGGGATTTTCCTTCTAGGATTTTCTGTAGGTCTGGGTTTGTGGGTAGATATTGTTTAAATTTAATTTTGTCATGGAATATCTTGTTTTCTCCATCTATGTTGATAGAGAGTTTTGCTGGGTAAAGTAGTCTGGCTGGGCATCTATGATCTCTTAGGACTTGTAGTATATCTGACCAGGCCCTTCTAGCTTTTATCGTTTCTGGGGAGAAGTCAGGTGTAATTCTGATGGGTCTGCCATTGTATGTGACTTGACCTTTTTCTCTTACAGCTTTTAATATTCTTTCTTTGTTCTGTACATTTGGGGTTTCAATTATTATGTGGCGAGAGGAGTTTCTTTTCTGGTCTAATCTGTTTGGTGTTCTGTAAGCCTCTTGGATTTTTATTGGCATCTCTTTTTTCAGGTTTGGGAAGTTTTCCTCTATGATTTTGTTGAAGATATTTCCTGGACCTTGGAGTCGGGAGTCTTCTCTTTCCTCTATACCTATAATTCTTAGGTTCCGTCTTTTCAATGAGTCCTTGATTTCTTGGATGTTGTGGGTGAGAGATTTTTTAGCCTTCTCATTTTCTTTGGATGTTGTACTGATTTCTTCCACTGAATCTTCCATGCCTGAGATCCTGTCTTCCATCTCTTGCATCCTATTGTTGATACTCACATCCGTAGTTCCTGTTCTCTTCCCTTGGTTCTCCACTTCCTCTTTTAACTCTGACTGTGTTTTCTTTATTGTTTCTATTTCTATTTTCATGTCTTGTATGGTTTTGTTCGTTTTGTACATTTCCTTCTCCAGCTTGCTTGTTTTTGTATGAAAATCTTTCATGGCTTTTTCCTTTTCCTGTTCAAGCTCTGTCACCTTGGCTTGGAGCTCTTTAATGGTGTTGTTCCTTGTTTTGATTTGTAGAATTGTGGTTTCTTTGAATTCCTTCATAGATTTAAGTTCTTCTTGCAGGGACTCTATCACTTTCCATACTGCAGAATTGTCAATGTTTTCATGTGTTTCTGTTGGTGTGTGGTCATCCGAATTGGATGAGCTAGGGTGGTTCTGCTTTGTTGGAGTCATAATTCCTTGATTTCTATTTTTTTTTGACCTTTCGCCATTGGATGCATTTAGCTGTCTGTTTTCTGTGCTTGGAACCACAGTGGATGATTTGGTGCAGGGGACGAGTTACTTGGCTATCTGTCGTTGCTTACAGGGGGATTTCAAGGTCACTGTGATTTTAATGGCCAGAGGCACTGTGATCTGGTGCAGCCTATTCCCAGGTTGTGAGTAATGGACCAGGATTGTTTCACTGCTCCCAATTCAGACTTCTCTGTGTTGCACTTTGAGTTATCAGCCTGTAATGGTTCTGATGGTATGGGCCTGTTTGCCCAGGCACAGATTCTGTGGCCTTTGTTTGTCATCCCGGAGGCTGACAGGGTCTGGCTCCACACCTGATATGTCTGGATTTTCCAGGATACAGCTATGGTCCCGATTTCTGGTTTCTCTCTAGTCTTCTCGCCACAGGGCTGGACCCTGTGCCTGATTCCCTTCCTGTCTGCGCCGCCAAGGGTCCCGTGGGTACCCCAAGCCCCGGATCCTCCGGTTGTCTGAGTGCACCTCTCATCCCAGCAGCTCCGCTGTGGGTGCACGGACCCCTGGCCCCACCCACACCTGTCTCTCTCCCCAGATGACCTGCCGTGGGCTGGCGGGGATTTGGCCCTGCCAGCCGTGCTCCCTCCCCAGCTGCGCTACCGTGACCGCCTGCCTTTGTGTTCCCAGCTTCCCATGCTCTCTCGGAACCTCCCGCCCTCCACTTCACAAGCGGCTGCGGACCACCCGCTGAGCCCCCTGTTTGTTCCTTGCTAAGGCTTCCACTATCTCGCAACCTTTTCTAAGTGGGTATAAGTTCAACCTGATGTGTGGGGAGCCCAATAGGACAGCGATCTATGGCCAAGTGGACCCTGATTCTGCCTGCTGTAAGTTGGGATCGATCTTACCAGGCGCCTCACCAAATGGGAGTTCCCGAATCCCCGGTTTAGTGGCCTCCGTGTCTGTGAGAGATGGGGAGAGCCTTGCCCTGGGACTTTTAACAGTCCCTTGGGATCTGTGAGTGTTCGGGGGGGGGGTCCAGCCCCTCCGGTTTTTGCACAGTGCCCAATAACTCTGTGTTTTTTATGGCTCTTTTTTCCCCGCGTTCAGAATGCGTCAGTGTAGGTCGCCGCCATCTTCGCTCCCCCCAAATTTAAGTCTTTTGAAAATAATTGAGACGCTACAATTTCCAAAATGTAAAGCTATTTGGGAAATCTAATTAAAGAAAAGACATAAACCAGTATAATAGAAAGGCAAGTGTGTTTCCTATTTCTTAAACACAGATCTAGTCTTTTTTTTTTGAGACATTAGTCATATGTACTTATCATGAATTAGAAAACCAAAACCTCTCCAAGTCAATTTTTTTTAAACCTCAGTAATTTAGAAATTCTTTTCGTGTTATATTTTTTCATAGTTTTAACTTTTAAAAGAGTACAATCTAATTGTTTATTCACTCAGGTAAAATGAAACCTTAGGAGAAATACAAAAGTTATGAACTGTATAATTAAGAAAGGAATGATGTTCTTAATAAAAGGGCCTGAGAATTGAACCTGTCTCCAGAGCAAGTAAGCTTCCAGTAATCAAGAACAAACAACTGAGAATAGTCTGCATTTTCAATTAGTACTAACATTGAAGAATATCAGTGATTAAAAAAAAAATCAAATTAATAAAATCAAATGTAAATACACATAAATGAATCTTAAAATAGTTCATATAACACACTTTAAAAAACAGTTATTTCTCATAAAATCTGCAAGCATTTCTCTAACAAACACTAATATTTTTACTCTTTTTACAAGGCAATGAAAATAATACTGATATAAGTTTATATCATAAATAAATTCCATGTTAATATAGGAAGTACATGCATTGAATTTACATTTTTTTATATTTACATTTCTTCCTGTTCCTTTGTCTGTTCCTACTCTCCTCTCTTCTTTTCTTCTCTTACTGCCCCTCCTTCTCCCATTCTCTTCTCTGCTCTATCTTTCTTGATACTTCCTCTTTTTCTTAGTGAATATTTTGATGAACATAAATTCCTCTAATTCCTATGCACAGAGAATTCTGGAATATTGATATTCACACTATCATATGTAAAGTGAAATTTTCATATTACCTTTTATATTCATTTTAATCTAAATGATTTATTAAGTATTTGATATACTATATATATCAAAGTTCATGATTTGTGTCTTAGATTGGCATCCATTTTGGAAATAAATTTTATAACTGTAGGCTTATTTTTGGCCTTGAGTTATTATAAGATTATATTCATAATTCCTACTGCATTGCATTTCTTGACATATTAAGAAAGTTTATATGAAACTGTGAACCTAGAATGTCTTACTGTAGATAAGGGCTTAGTTTTTCTGTCATGTATATCTTTTTTTAATTTATTTATTTTTTATTTCTTCAATTTACATTTCAATCATAATCCCCTCCCTACTCTCTCCTCCGGTCGGTCCCACCCTCCCACCCTCTTCCCCTCACAACCCAGCATCTGCTTCCTTTTTTTTTTTAATTTAATGTATATGTTTTCCCCCAATAGCTCCCCCTTTCAGTCCAACAAATGGCTCTTTCTCTTATAACCACAAGTACAATACAAAACAACAAAAATAATTAGGCCTCAATTATGAGAATTATAAGGCTTACCATACATTCCCAATGTCCAGTCCATACATATTTGGCAACTGGTTTCTACATTTTACTATGCAACCATCTCCATGAGTTTGAAGTTCTATATCCAATTCAACTTCCATTCTAAATTTCATCACCATTTTTAAAAACATCTTCTTAGATCCAGAACACCTTCTTAATTCCTAAATAACTCAAAATTTAATTATGAGTCTATAACTATCTAGTCTACAACAACATCAGAGACCTGAGAAGGATAAATATTTCTGATTATAAAGGAAGTGCAGGGCCAGCAGCTTCCAAAACTAAGAAATAAGATATAACTGCCTGCCTGGACAGTTCCCAATTTCTACTCATACATTAGAGCATCAATTTTCAGCCTTTAGGCCCCGTTTCTCTGATAGTCATTAATTGTAAAGCAGGAATTATGAAGGAATTGCCTACCCTGTCTTGCCATGTATATCTATATTTTCTTTTTTATTGAAACAGAATGATTCAATATGCTAATTTCATATGTAATTAATAAATTAAATATCATTATACTAGTTAATTATTAAACTAAAACTTTCAAAATACTACTACTTGTCTTTTATTCCATAAAAATTAATCTGACTTATAGGTGTCATTTTCTTTTTATCCATGTTATCTTTCTTCTTTTTAACTTTTTATTGTTTTAGAACACATTTATTATTTCATAAATTTGTATTGGGATAAGCACATAGAATATTTTCTGTTGAACTTAAGAACACAAGAAAATGCATTTTCTATATACTTTGACAAAGAAAAGCCCTCAATCAAAAATTTTTTTAAGGCAATGAACATTTATAATAAAAACATATAAGGATTTACTTTTAATCTTGTTGATAAAATCAACTTTTATATAATTTTATTCATTGTTTTAATCTTATTTTATTTTAGATATAGTAATTTTAAATGACATACATACTAAATTTTCTATTTAAATTCTATCTTAATAGTTTATATTTACTCCTATATAATATATTTATAAGTATGTATTACATTTATTACTCATATTATTATTTTATTTTGTTTCTTAACTACTCAATTTTATATCTCAATAATTATATGATTAACTAGAAAATAATTTATTAACAGCTATCCATATTGGATATGATTGCAAGAAATAAAAATATAAATTTACAATCTTGAAACTTTACATTTTTGGAAGACAATCAAAAAGTCAAAGGACTCTAATTTTCATACAATTCAATTAAAAGAGATATATAAAACTACAGTGGAAGAAATGAACCAAACCAGGGATTTTGAAATATTAATTATTTTTTTTTCTTCCTTCTATTGAAAATATGTTTTTTTTCAAGGCAAAAGCATGGCATAAAACCTTCTGAGAGAGAGTTTCTTGAAGGCCTCTGTCTTGGGACCTAAGAGTACCAAAAAAAGTGAATAAGGCAAGCTTAGTTCAGATACTGCTTGGAGAATCTTTCTGCTGTGAGACTTGTCCAGGCCAAGGAGAATGTGGAGGCGAGTCTCAGCTGATGGAAAAAGCCAGCCTCAGTTTGGCAGTTGGAACACACTGACTTTATAAACCAGCCACAATTGGGTAGTTGAAATAAATTAGCCTTTTACCTGCAAAGTAAGGCTCAACAGACTTTAAGTTTGAAAGATATTACCTGATGGGACTGCTGTAAACCAAGTCACCCCACATGGACCTATGCTAAGAATATTAATATCCTTTTAAGAAAGGTAAAATAGTGTTGTTTTTAGATAGGTATTAGAGTGTTCTTAGGTATTAGGGTGCTTTTAGACAGATTATAGATTTTAGAGTATGGGTTTTAGATTACAGGATTTAGGTATTTTACAGGTGTTTCTTAAGTATTAATAAATACAAGTGTTTATAAATAAAAATAATCTATTACAAGTAAATCAATTTTTTAAAGTAAATCTTTGCTAAAAGCAGAATTTGTAATAGATAGTACCAGCTCTAACTTTCAAGATACTGTGAAGTAATAACAATATATATATAGTAATAACAAAATAAAAAAAAGAAAGTATGTTTTTTTCTCTCACAAAATATATAGTGATTACATTCCTTGTGTTTGTGAAGGGAATGAAAATTATTAAGAGACCCCCTAAGTCGGCAGTAGAGCCAGGCCAGCTGCCAGGTCCCAGGAACTTAGCTGACCATAAAAAGAGTGGAACCAAGAATGAAGGTCAATTGGGCTATGGACACCAGGGTTTCAGGAACTGGCTGACCACAAAGTAGATAACAAAACAAGATTAGATTCATTCCTGAGAAAAAACAGATGTAGGATGTTTCTTGCTGACTAATTAATGGGCTGGTACATTCCACCTGTATTCCCCCTCCCCCTTGGGTTGTGGTAAACAATGGGCTGGGCTGGTTCTTCCCACCTGTACTTCCCCCACCCCCTTAATCTGTGGTGCTCCCCTATAAAATACTCTACTCTCCCCCAAATCGTGGTCACGGCTCTACCCCTGTGTGGGATATGAGTGGCGCCCTCAGTGCACTGATCCCCTCCCTTCCCCACCTTCCCACCCCCCCAAATAAACCTCTTGCGATTGCATCAAGATGGTCTCTTGCGAGTTTTGGGGCAGCTGTGATACCCTGAGTGTCGGGTGAGGAACTTCCCTCCCCCGGGTCTTTCATTTGTCTTTTAAATATAGAATTAAAAATGTTTCACATTATGCTATATATGTGTGTGTGTGTGTGTGTGTGTGCATTCAGTCTTCTAGATAGAGGGAAAAACCTCCTCTTTTATGCAGTCATACAAAAAAAAAAAAATCAAAATCTAGTGAGCTTTGCCCCTCCTGCTCCATGGAAGTTTTCTGTGTTCTCTGAGCTTGTCTTAAAAAAAATGTTCATGGTCTTAACCCAGGATCATTCCCCAAGCCTTCGCTATGCTATGAAAAAAAGATGTGTGTCCACTGTCGTTTTCTACAGTGTGCATTTCAATACACATCACAAACAATGGTGATAATATCATGTTTAAAACTTGTCTCTGCTGTAATCTTAAACAGATTCTTCATGAGCCTCATGAAATACACTCAAATCCACCTCAGGTCAAATGTAGTCCAGATAAGTATTGGCAATCAACAGCCTAGGTTTCCCACCTATTGCTATTTAACAGAGTAGAATTCTACCTTTCCCTGGTTTTGGTACCCTTTCCTGTTCCCTGGTTTTGGGACTCCCCTCCCCCAACTACCAAGACCATAGACCTTAGAAAATATTTTCTCCATAACCTACTCATCTTTATCTTCTGCATCCTAGTATATATGTTCCAGTATCCTGCCAACTCCAGATGTTTCCCCAAGACTTGCATCCACAACAGCTGCAAAGCTGCTACCACAGTTGCTCTATTCTAGCCTCACAGACTGCTTCAATTGGGCCTGCACTTGCTTTCTTAGCCACAAAGGTTCTCACAAATCCTGGACAGCAGTGAAACAGCAAGCTCTCCCAGAACTTGACCAACATCCCAATCTTCTTAGGATACCAAAGATGTAGTTGCCCCAAAGTCAACAGGAAGTAACCTATAAGGAACACAATGCCCCTAATCCTTCCCTCCCCCACCGCCTTCCTATTTCCTCACTTTTAAATTAAACAATGGAAGAAAGTTAGTTTCCAGGAGATCTCACTAGCTTGCCACAGGGACATAGCAGAATCTTATGTCATCAATGGCTACTGCTGCTGCTGCCAGATGTGCCGTGGATATAAGACCCCCCACCACACCAGAATCTCACTCTCTAACCCCACTGCTTTTTCTCTATGTTTCTCTCTGTCCTTTGCACCCTCTTTTTTTCTCTCTCTGTTCTCCGCCTTCTCCCTTTCTGTCCTTCTCTGCCCTCATGGCTCTGCCCCATATTTCTCTCTCCCTGCATACTTATCCAATTATCTTCCTCTACCTCTCCAAGTCCGAACCCCTAAATAAACCTCCTTTATAGAAGATCTTGTTGTATGGCATAATTCCTCAAGGGAATACCATGACACAGGTCTTCACAGTACCCCCGCTGCCTCATTTTATATATTACAACACCAATCCCATTTCTATAACTCTAAATCTTAGAAATGTACCAGGTTTGAAATTCTGTACAAACTACAAGAACAACTTTATTAATACCAAGTAGAGAAGGGAGATACAGTATCTTCATTATTTTGCTCAGATCTTAGAGCCAGGGTTGATTGAATGAGCCTACATATATCTATTTTATCAGTCTTTATTTATTGTCAACAGGAGATTTTGGTATTGCTATAGATATGTGGTGTTTTTGCTGTTTAATCTGTCTTGAAGTTAAATGAGCAGTTCTGTAACAAGTAATATAAGAGTAAAATAAACATTAGACTGTTGTCTAATAGGATCATTATAGCAGAAATATTTTAAAATATTTACATGATAGAGTGACCACATATATATTATTTGAAAATAATGTATGAGTGAATAATGTACTCAACTTCTCATTTTATCTCCTTTCATAATTATTTAATTGTATACAAAAATAAATTGAAGAAATATAAGGTGAAAACAGGAGTCAATTCAGTATAAAACTGAAAAATCTTATTGATATCATGTATTTGAATACAGATATTTGATATTTCTACAATAGGTTAAATAATAATGTCCCTCTATTGCCCGTCAATTAAAAGTCATTGTTTGAGATTAAATGTGTGTACTAAACTCCTTTCAAAGGGATTAAAGGTGTATACTAAGGCATATCTATATTCCTACCAGATCACACAAACCTAGGTCTATCAATGTAATCCCTTGCTAGTTTAGTCATGTTTTTTGGATTAAAATTCCTCTGCATCTGTCTTTTACTGATTGTTTTATTTCACTTACCTTAAGTGATCATAGCTCACTAGTGGTGATATATGTGTTGGAATTGCTATAAAGTTTGACTATTCATTGTGATTTTGTATCATTTTTGTAAATTAATTCCTGTCTTTCTGTACTCATTTTTTTTTGCATTTTTGGCCCCATAATTGAATTTGAAAGTAGAAATATATTTGTGATCTTGACGTAACATGTTATAAATGTCACTATATGCTATAATATTTTAAAAATATATTACTGCCACAAGTATGGTTCTACATAAATTGTTTAAATATATAAAGTTTAGAAAAGAAATTTGGACTTCTACATCAGTGTGTTGTATATAAATTTTTAAATTTTCACCTATATTTGCAAAATTCTTCAATATGTCAAATCTAATTAAGCACTCATTCAATATTATTCCTCTGTTTCCTATAATAATTCATGTTACTCATTGGAATGAGTATACATTCCTCATAAATATGAGTAGTTATCTATAAAATTTGAATATTTAATGCTATATTTGTTTGACTCCTTACCATCATACAATTGAATATTTCATATATTTTTCTATTATCATTTTATAATGTAATAAACTCTTATGTGCTGCTACCATTAATATCACTATTTATTCCTAATTGCAAAGCTTGGTTGGAAGACATATGTCTTAGTTTTTTTCATAAATCTATGTAAATTCCTTTACTAAAGCTCTTAAACGTTAAGTTTATTTTGAATCATTATTTGGGCTACTGTCTTTTTTTTTTTTCTTGTAAATATAGGTACCCTACACTTGAAGCAGCTAGTCACATTACATCCACACTCAATAGAAGAAAATTTATTCACACACACTAGAGCATTGCTACATACTTCTCTTTTATTTATTCTTGGGAATAGTTAAATCCTGGTATATATTTCAGTAATCTCAGTTAGGAAAATTACTCACAACCATATAAAAGTTCAACTTACTCTAAACAGTTAGCATTTAATACATTTTCCCAGATTAATCTGCATTGTGTCAAATAGAAAATGGGAACTATCAGAACAAAGTACTGTATTTTTGTTTTTAACTTTGAAATTGAATTTGTATTGCACTTATGAATTGGCATCACTTAATTTTCAAGGGAATTTTCTCATTAGAGTTAGCACTAAGTAGCATAAATTCGTCAGTAGTAAATGTTTTCACTCTTTAATCAAGATAAGTGCCAAAAATCCTTTTAAAATTATTGTAGGAATTTTTTTGGAAAATACATTCAAAAGAAAGTTTTCTTTAATTTTTTTTTTTAGTTTAAACTTATTGAAAGTGATTTTATTTTATTTTTTATTTTTCTTTCCTATATAATGTGTACAACAAAATCATTATCTACAACACTACTTTGTTTTAATCAACATATTCCACTCAGACATTGATTTTAAGTTTTAAACCATTCTTATAAATTGATGCTTGAATAGTATACTTTAACATATTATGTATGTCTGATTTTTAAAAATGAAATGTGCTTCTAATATATTCCTTGTGAAAATTTAAAATACAACTTAAAAATAAAAGTACATTGTGTAAATGTACTTGAATTGGGATAAGGGAAACCCTTAAGAATGTATGGGTTAATGGAGATTGAAACATTAAGCACTGTTTGGCTCTGCACCAGGTACTCTGCATATAAATTGAGAGCTGTTTGCTTTCTTGGGACTCCTAACAGTGGAAGCAGTGTGCCCCTGACTCTTTTGACTGTTTTGGAACTCTTTTCCTCCTGTTTTGTTACCTTGTTCAGCATTGGTCTGATGGCTTTTGCCTTATCATATTGTAGTTTTTTGTTTGTTTTGTTTGTCCTGTTGTCCCTTGGAGGCCTGCATTTTTTTGGTGGGAGTTAGAGAACCAGTGGAAATGTGGAAGAGAGTTGAAGGTAGGGAAGATTTGGAAGAAGTTGAGGGAAGAGAGACTATGGACAGGATGTATTTTATAAGAAAATAATTCTATCTTCAATAAAAATAATAAGAGAAAAAGAAATATTGCATGAAAAAAATTTAATAAAAAATGTTGGAACTAAATGTTAAATAAATACATAAATAAACTTTAAAGCAACAACAAAAAATAAACATATATATTATTAAAATTCAAATAAAGAGTATAACAAATATGTACATAACAAAATTGCAAGTCACACTATTATATGCAAATAAGAATACTTAACACAGGGAATCTGCATAATTTATTAAATACTTTTTATATTTTCTGTACTTTTTATTTATTATTGTGTTGAAGTAATTTCTATAGTTATTTCCATTATTCATTTACCAATTACATATTTATTTTGTTCCTTGTATTAGTTTGTTCTGAGAAAAATTCTACCATGATAAAATATTCATGTAAAAATAAATATAATATACAATCTAACAAATTGGACATACTAGAAATTAAGTCAAATTTGGAAATCTGTAAAGTAAGCTGTGTTTTGGGAAGGAAACATTTGTTTTCTTACTAAGTAATGTATTTAACTGTCTTGTAAAACTTAGTTATATATTTATAGATCAATAACCAGACAAAAGAAACAAATTGATTTGAAAAATAATATACTTTACAAAGAATACTTTTAAAGTGGAAAATTAGATGGAGTATGGTAGCAACAAGCTTCTGGAAGTTGAACTAGAACTATGGCAAAATAAGAAATAACAACCTACAGATTGCGAAAATATCTTCCCAACCCCACATGTGACAGAGGGCTAATATCCATAATTTACAAAGAACTCAAGAAATTAAATGCCAAGAAACCAAATAATCCAATTAAAAAATGGGGAACAGAGCTAAACCAAGGATTCACAAAGGAGGGATCCCTAATGGCTGAGAGACATCTGAAGAAATACTCAGCATCCTTAATCATCAGAGAAATGCAACTCAAGAAGACTCTGAGATTCCATCTCACTCCTGTCAAAATGGCTAAGATCAAAAGCTCAAAGGACAGCACATGCTGGCGAGGGTGTGGAGAAAGGGGAACCCTCCTCCATTGCTGGCTTGTACAACCACTTTGGAGATCAGTCTGGTGACATCTTAGAAAAGTTGAAATAGCTCTACCTCAAGACCCAGCCATACCACTTCTGGGTATACATTCAAGTGATTCCTCACCAAACCACAAGGACATTTCCACATCTATGTTCATAGCAGCCTTATTTGTAATAGCTATAAACTGGAAACAACCCAGATGTCCCTCAACCAAAGAATGGATTTAAAAAACTGTGGTACATCTACACAATGGAATACTACTCAGCTATCAGAAACAATGATATCATGCAATTTCCAGTCAAATGGATGGAACTAGAGAAGCTCATCCTGAGTGAGCTAATCCAGACTCAGAAGGATGCACATGGCATCTATTCACTTATAGTCGGATTTTAGCCATATAGTACAGGATAACTATACTACAACCAATGCATCAAAGGGAACATAAACATAGATGTTTTTCCTGTCAATGAGACACTTTGCCCTAGTGATGCTGCCTTGTAGGCACCCAGTGCATGAGAAGGCTCCTGGCCCTCATATGATGCTGAACTGGGGCAGGGGACTATTGTGTAGGGACACTCCACTTTGGAGGAGTGAGATGGAAGGGATGGGGGCAGAGGGTGGGAAGGTTGGACTGGGAGGAGTAGAACGAGGGTACTGTAATGGAGATGTAACCTGGAGTAATAAATAAACATTAAAAAAAAAAGCATTCTATCATCCATCTGCTAAACATGAATGCATTGCAACAGAACCATAATTTCTATCAAGTGTGTCATTACAGGACTATAAACAAAAAGTATGGTTGTTTTTCCTTTAAAACAAAACCCCAGTCTTTTGATTTTACCAATGAAGACTCAGGAATCAGATGCTAAGTTGAAAACCTGCTAACTCAGAGAAGCAGAGGAGGCACCCTGTTGACCTTCTTACTGTCAACAACTGTTCCAGAAGGAAAATCCCTTTCTCCTTCTCTATGCTGTCTTAAATACCCTTCAAACTCAATGTCCCTACTTTTTACTTCATATGCATCTTTCTATTCATCCTCTGGACTTCCTCTCACTATCTATGATTTTTACTTTTGTTTATTCTCTGGTTTGCTCTGCCTCTTGACAATCTTGTTTACAGAGAGCTCTTGGGTAAAAGGTATGTGCTAGGGTTGAGCCACATCAAAATAACCTGTTTCCAATAAACAGAAAACTCTTGGATTAAAGACTGAGCCACACCATAACCAGAAAGAGATTTTGCATTACACAGTCATGAGTTTAACAAAGTGATCAAGTATCCTGCAGCAAATAGTATTATAATTATGATTATGATTGTTTTAATGCCATTAAATATGCAGTAATTTGTATAGAAATACTAATAAAAGAAAGGGCAAACAGAGGTAAACATAATGTTTATCTATATTATCTCTATCATGTATTTATTTACTTATTCATCAATATCTCTCTACCATCTATATTATACACATATGTATATATACCTATCTGTATTATATATGCATATTAATATTAATATATATAGTTAGATGATGTTTAGTTAATAGAGATAGATGTTAGATGAAACAAAAATACACAGTTATTTAGTGATATATATTTTCATAAACACTAGGACCATTTGAGAGTTATTAGATTGCTTTTTCAGAATAATACTATTGTTTTGCCAACTTCCTATATCTTCAATGTTTACTGCATAATCTGATGAGCACCAGATTTCACATGTATAGTAATATCTATACCACAGGGGAAAAATCAGAGAACAAAGAAAGCCAGAGTGTATTAGAGACAACTTGCTTTTCATCTCTTCCACAATTGAAAGGAAGATTCCCTTTACTCTGGAATGCAAGTTTATTCTCTGGTGAGACCATACAATTTCTGCTTTTCTAAGCATTGGCTCAGAAACAAATGGCTCTATAAAGATAAATCCTCATGCCTCTCAAGAGAAATACACTGACTCTTATTTCCAGGGTAGACGAGTCATTAATCATCCTTTAATAAACAGAATGTGGGTTGCTTGCCCTGAAAGTTTTGGTAATGAAGAAAAACAAAACAGCAATGAACCATTGTGTTGAGAGTAATCAGTATGTATTTACTAAAAAGTTTTCAAATATAACAGGAACATTGACATTTATTTTATGTTTTAGATAGATTTTCTTGGATGTTTTAACTATATGCATTTTCTAGAAGCAAGGACCTTGATATAAATATCTATTATAATAATAAAAAAAGAAAAGAATCTTGTTGAGCCAGCAAGGTAGGATCTCAAATGCTTGCTTTTGAGTTAAGAATGGGAGGAGGAATAATAGTCACAAAGTCATAATTTTAAAATGTTATTTAGGACTATCATCTATTTTCATTGATGCAAATATAATTAAAATCTTAAATAAATCAATTATATTTGATGCAAACAATGTGTTTGTTAAAGATGTTTCTGGCTTGAAGAATATAAATAATCTTTCAATTTTCAAGTAATGCTTGTCCAGTTTGTTGACATTCACACAGTGACTCCCATTAATTACCTCAGACTTCAAATAGACAGAGTCAGCAAGTTTGTCCCTTACTGGGGCATCTTTGAAAGACAACAGGGAAGGATCTTCTAATAGATAGAACTTTCAATAGTATCTCTGGCTGTGCAATTTCTTTGAAAGAGTAAATAGCCATATATGTTTTATCATGAGTCATGAAGTGCAGTTAGTAGTGTCATTTTCTGGTTGTCTGGGTAGGTGTTTGGAAAGAAAAGTTTCAAAATCTGAATGCAACAGAGAGACAGAGAGAGAAATTATAGAAATAATTAAATTATTTACTAGTATTTATATTGTCATTAATTGGTTTGGTGGCTGTTATTCTTTAAGCAGCCATTATAAACAACTTCACAAAGACGCCATGTGGATTTTAAAAAGCTTTGGCTTGAATTGAGCATTCTTGGCCCACCTAACCTAGCTCTTTATTCTATTACCCAAATATGACCCCATATATACGTACCTCTCCTTGGACTGCCATTCTCCATGCTATGCCGATATTCCAGGCCATTTTAATGAGGTTCTTTTTTTCTAAACCATGGTGTGTGTACTCCTTCTTCCTGCTCCTGGCTGGAAAGGATCAATCCTCTGTCTAGAGTGCAGGCTTCCTGTTCTAATCTCAGAAGTCCCATTTTTCTCTGTCTTTACCCAATCTCAGGCCTTAGCATTTTATTTAATCAATCAGAGTCAATGTAAGTAACACAGAGCAAGCAGGACCAATTAGTTAACATTTAGAATGCTTAACACTACCCCATCAAGAAAGAGAGAGAATACTTGGATGGAACATTGTAGGAGATAATTACATGGTTAGGGCTATACCTGAGTTTACAACATGTCCTTTAAATCAACAAGCTTGAAGCTTTCATAGTTCATACTGAATTTCCAATAAGCCTATATCAGAAACCTCTGCTGAACGTAATTTCAAAAGTGACCAGTAAGATTATCTGTAGGTGGTATGAATGCAATTGACCTCAGGATCTTCATTCTAGTGAAATAAATGAAATCTTAGAGTATATGGTTGGGATCAAAGATTTCAAAGCAAAGAAATCAAATAAGTAGGTTCATCTATAATAATGCATTAGCCATATTATATCAGCGTATTCTTATGGCAGCAAAAACAAGACACTCGCCTTCTGAAAGTTTGCTTAAAGCAGCAGGCAGGTAAAAGTACTCTACAGAGAACAAGCAATTACCTTGGAAATGGTACAGTAGTTACCTGTTCACTTTGAATGATGATTTTTGTTGATTGTGTTTGGTGGAACAATAGAAACAAAAACAGATTTCATATAAAAGAGATCCATTATATTAACTTGAAGTACATGTTATATCATGTCAACTGCCTGAGGTCACTCTGGTGACTATTTTTTCAAGAAGTGTTCCACAAAGACAGAGTTGGTTTTAAATTATTCTATAAATTCCTTCTTGTGCATAACAATACATGTGTGTCCTTGGGAATCCAATCTGTCACCCCCATATAAATGTGGCAAGCCCCAAACAACATCTATAGATACAATGAAATTTTGTAGGCAAAGAAAAAGGCCATGAAGTTACTCATCCATATTGTAGTTTTTATGGCTAAAGATACCCTTGAATTCTACAAAAATTCAACAATGTTTCTGCTTCATTTTGCTATTGGACCAATAGATTATTGTTTTCTTCTTTTTTCTTATTTATTTTTTATTTCTTTAAGTTACATCTCAATTACAATCCCCTCCCTATTCCCCCCTCCAGTCCCACCCTCCCACCCTCAACCCCCATCATCTTCCCTTTTTTATTTTTTTAGTTTAAGGTATATCTTTTTCCCCCCAACAGCTCTCCCTTCAGTCCAACAAATGGCTCTTTCTCTTATAATAATAGATACAATATAAAACAACAGAAGTAATTAGGCCACAGTTATGAGGGTTATATGGCTTAGCATACATTCCCAATGTCCAGTCCTTTGGTACCTGATTTTATGTTCTACTATCTAACCACTACATCAGTTTAAAGTTCTATATCTGACTCAACATTCATACTAACTTGCAACACAATTTTAAAAGCATCTTCTTAGATCTATAACACTCTCTTGACTCCTAAACAACTCAAAATTTAATTATGAGACTCTAGCTATCTGTTCTTCAACCATGTCAGAGACCGGAGAGGAATAAATATATCTGATTTTATAGGCAGTACAGGGCCTGCAGCTTCCAAAACTAAGAAATGACATACCAGTGGCTGCCTGGACAGTTCCCATTTTCTCTCCATACATTACAGCATTGATCTTCAGTCATTTGGCCCCGTTTCTCTGACAGACATTGATTGTAGAGCAGGAGTTATGAAGGACTTACCTACCCTATCTTGGCAGAGCTAGGCTGTCGATTTACCTGCTTCCAGGTTTTGTCCTTTTTGGACAGCATTCTGTCTACAGTTGGAGCAAGGGTCTTTTCCTACCAAGAGATAGGCTTGCGAATAATTCAATCATCTCCCACTGAAGATTCTTCGATGCTCATCTTCTACTTGGGGTAGAATATGGGGTGCTGTCAGGAGTTGATATGTCTCGATATAAAAAAAATCTAAAGTTACGAAAACATCTTTGAATGTCATATTCTGCAGATCTCTTGAGGTATTTGAAGAGGCCCTATCTATCTCTTATATTAGGGTAAGCAGATGTTGCTTGTCTCTTAGCAGCTTTATTTCTGATTAGCTTAGAAAATAACTATAATACGCTGTCATAGTACCTAACAGAATGACCAGCTTGCATAACCATTAGTTTGCATTTCTTAATTATCCTAAACAGTTTATGACAATTAATAGTAAAAGGCCGAAACATCACATTTTATTTTTTTTCTTTACCACCTAACCCTTCCATCCCATTTCTCTGGGGTGGGATGTCCCTATATAACAGTCCCTCATCTCAGTTCAGAGGTCTTATGAGGGCCTCCTCATTCACTGGGTGTCTACGAGGAAGTACCACCAGTGAAAAGTGTCTCATTGCCTGGGAGAGAGAACTAAAAAACAAACAAACAAATAAGCAGACAAACAGATAGAAAAGAATAAAAAATAGAAAAAAATAAATAAAAATAAAAATAAAAGTCTATGTCCATGTTCCCTTTCGTGTGTTAGTTGTAGTATCAATATTCTCTACTATATAGCTAAAATCCTACTATAAGTGAGTAGATGCCATATACATCCTTCTGAGTCTGGGTTAGCTCACTCAGGATGAGTTTTTCTAGTTCCATCCATTTGGCTGCAAATTGCATAATTTCATTGTTCCTGATAGCTGAATAATATTCCATTGTGTAGATGTACCACGGTTTTTTAACCCATTCTTTGGTTGAGGGACATCTGGGTTGTTCCACTTTCTAGCTATTACAAGTAAGGCTGCTACGAACATAGATGAGGAAACTCCATTTTTTGATTGGATTATTTGGTTTCTTGTTCTTTGTAGATTTTGGATTTTAGCCCTCTGACAGATGTGGGGTTGGTGAAGATTTTCTCCCAGTCTGTAGGCTGCTATTTTGTTCGAATGACAGTGTCTTTTGCCTAATAGAAGCTTTTCAGTTTCATGAGGTCCCATTTATTGATTGTTGATCTCAGGTACTGAGCTGTTGGTGTTCTGTTCAGGAAGTTGTCACCTGTGCCAATGAGTTCGAGGGTTTTTCCCACTTTTTCTTCTAGTAAATTTAGTGTGACCGGCCTTATGTTAAGCTCTTTGATCCAGTTGGACTTAAGTTTTGTACAAGGTGATAAGTATGGGTGTAATTGCGTTCTTTTACAAGTGGACATCCAATTGGACCAGCACCATTAGTTGAAGATGTTGTCCTTCTTCCATTGTGCCGTTTTGGCTTCTTTGTCAACAATTAGGTGGCCATAAGTGTGTGGGTCTATTTCTGGATCTCAATTGGATTCCATTGATCTACTACTGGTCTGTTTCTATACCAATACCATGCTGTTTTTACAACTATTGCTCTGTAGTACAGCTTGAAATCTGGGATGGTAATACCTCCAGATGTTTTTTTATTTTACAGGATTGATTTAGCTATTCTGGGCTTTTTGTTGTTCCATATAAAATTGAGAATAGCTCTTTCCAAGTCTATAAAAAATTGTGTTGGTATTTTGATAGGAATTGCATTGAATCTATTTATTGCTTTTGGTAGGATAGCCATTTTTATTATGTTGATCCTACCTATCCATGAGCATGGGAGATCTTTCCATCTTCTAAAGGCCTCTTCCATTTGTTTCCTCAAGGGCTTGAAGTTTTTGTTGTACAGGACCTTTACTTGCTTGGTTAGAGTTACCCCCAGGTATTTTATGTTGTTTGTGGCTATTGTGAAGGGGGTTGTTTCCCTTATTTCTTTCTCAGCCCATTTGTTTGTTGTATAAAGAAGGGCTTCTGATTTTTTTGAATTAATTTTGTATCCAGCCACTTTGCTGAAGGTGTTTATCAGCTGTAAGAGTTCTCTGGTGGAATTTTTGGGGTCGCTTATGTATACTATCATCTTTTTTTTTTAAATGTTTATTCACTACTTCAAGGCACATCTCCATCACAGTGCCCCCCTACACCCCTCCCAGTCCCACCATCCCACCCTCCTATCCTGCTCCTCCAGAGTGGGGTGTCCCCACACATCAGTCCTCCATCCTAGTTGTTTTCTATGGACTACAAAATGTAATGTTTCATACTGAGTAAAGGAAAGTGAGAATATAATTACAGGAAAATTAGGAAAAAATAAAGACTTTTTATAGTATGTTTACCTCATACTTCAATTAATTCAATAAACATTTCTCAGGGCATGATTCAGGAAGGCTTCTAATACTCACTCCTTCTGTTTCAAGCAAGTGATAACCAGCATCCCCCTTATGGTGCTTTTAACTGTCTGGTTGGAAACACCTTTGGGAAGGGTGAGGTTATTTGAAAATATTCTTCCGTCGTAGTTGAAACAGTTGCTCTGAAAACAGCTGTCCAGAGTCTATTCCTCATTCTTCACAATCTAACTGAGCCTCAGATATATATTTTTAACATAACTCACATGCTATTTAATTTTTGTCATCAAGTTATGTTTTTATTTACAAATGTAATTAGTGAAAAATTCAGTCACAATAATTTATAGACTGGTCCTTCTCTTTAAAGTAAATTAATCATATATTTCTGGATATTGTTATATGAAATTGCCATATAAAAATTTAAAATGAGATGGAATGGTTTTACCATTTCATCTTAATAGTCAAAGACCTATCAGATACCTAATGTAAGTTATTTTTCTTAAATCTTAATAATTACTTTTGGAATCTGTACATCTACAGTAGTTGTTACTTTTTTTTGCTGTTGTGGTGATTTTTTTTCCTTGTTCTTTTTGGTTCATTTTGGAAAATTCTTTCTCATAATCAGGCAAGCACAGAATCTTTATTTTAATATGTAATTATTATTATCATATTATTGCTATTCTGAGTGGCCTAGGAATTAGCAATTGTAGTCATATATGGTTGTTTAGATGAGTGAGTTTTTGAACTGTATAACAAGCATAGTAAAAATAAAAGAATCTATTATCAGGTAGGTGGATAAAACTGGCTAAAAGATAGATGTTATATTAGATAGGTAGACAGATAGATAAATGATAGATATAAAAACAAATAGCAATATATCATCAAGATGTATCAGGTGTAAAAGTATCCTTTATTCACCAGATGCAAGTATTGTCTAGGAAGTTTACTGCCCTCGTCTGCTTACCTATGTGTAGTATTAGAAGCTTCTAGCCTCTGTACAATCTAATTCAAAAGCCTAAATATTTGCTACTTATAAAACATTTTGTGATTGTACATTATTCTATGTTTCTTGGATTTGATTAAGTTAAGATGAAAAATCATTTCTAGATGTAAAACACAATGTAGATCAATTAACACATACAAATGAAAAATTGCTGATATAAACTCTAGGAAATATTATATCTATCCCAACATTTATTCAAATATTTTCAGAAATGTTTTGCTATTTTAGACAAATGAGCATGTAATTGATTTTTTCTATGATAAATTCCTTAATCGTGAACATCAAATTCATATCATGTACTCCTCTCCCCATAAACTGTCCTTGCTATACTATTGGTTACTGATGTCTCTTTGAAAGTGGTCAGTCATTGTCTTCAATTATGTGCTTTTTGTTGACCTACCAAGATCCAGGGTAGAGGAGAAAAGTCATCTTTGCTAAATTCAACGGGTCTCAAGACAACAACAACAATGAAGTGATAAGTTTTGGAAAATGTTATATAGTGCAAAGAAACAGAGGTTGAAGGAAATTTAGATGAGGAAATGCAACAATTAGAAAGCAGGCTGTACATGTCTAAAATCATGAAAGAACAAACTGAGGGGAAATTTATATTTTAATTTGTTTTGTTTCATCGTATAATTAGGTTGGTAAGCAAGAAACCTAAGAAAACTCTATGTTAAATAGGTTTTTTTAATGATAGATTTTAAAGATTGCTTTCAAAACACTTCAAACTTGCCACGATCTATATAGATATACAATACCTCACCAATCTTCAAATTAAAAAAATATGCTGATTCAAATTGTCCCTCTAACTATCTTTACTGCAATAAGAGGGAACAATAAATGAGATAATGTATGAATTTCTATTACAGTTTAGTATTCGCTGAATTTCCAATTTAAACCACAGATCTCTTCATTAAAACTGATATTTATTGAACTGTCACTAAGTTGCTGGTGTTAATCTCGTCAATATACTGTAGTTTTCTAAGTATATAAAACAGGTGTCACCATGATTAACATTGTTGAGGAATATGTAAGTTATTTACTAGATTGGGTTAACTGAAGAACCTACCCTAAGTATAATTGACAAATTCTGTGGTTTGAGGCTCTTGAGTGAACAAAAAGGAGAGAATGGACTAAAATCCTCATCTCTGCTCCTTGTCTAAAGACAAACGTGATGGGCTGTCACATCCTTCTGCAGTCATGACTCCCCACTGTGGTGGACAATAATCTCCCACTGTAAACTTGGATGAAGTATCTTCCCGAGAAACAAACAAACAAACATGCCAGGGTCTTTTTTTTTTTTTTCACTCTATGTATGAATACTGTCTTTCATTCATATGACTGGGCAGTCATGCACATGCATAAAAAAAATTTCATGCAGCCTCACATGGACTTTGAATCATGATCATAGTAAATATAAGAAAAGAGGATGGTTATACTAGAAGATATTTCTGATTAGGTCTACCCACTTTATAATGCAGTGACATTTCTACAAAGTTCCTTCTTCCAATAATTCAGATATTGAGTCTTCTTTAACAATAGAGGATTGAAGGAAAGTGAAAGTTTGTGACCAAGTAGACTATCTATGCTTCATTCCATAGTAAAGGATTCTATTATAGGACAATACAAATTTTGTTGCCCAGTGTTTATCTCACTATGTCTAGAATCATGCTACATTTTGAAAACAAAATGATTCTGTTAAATTAGAATATATGAAACTCCATATTTTAAACTTATTATCGGACATTTTATATAGATGATATATATGTGTAATGTATATGTTATATAATTTCATAAATCACCATTTTGCTCAATAATTCTAAAAGGTTTTATTACAACTTTACTCTGCATTCAAATTTTGATTTATACTTCATCCTGTGTTTTAGCACTTTTATTACTACTGAATGATTAGCATCCTTTACTGTTGACTAGATTGCTAAAGTTACAATTTGTTCATTATTACACTATAACTGAGAAAAGCAAGGCTGTTCTGTGTATTGTCTATTTGATCACCCTCCATGACATAACTATGGGAAATAAATGAAATGGTGAGAAATTGCATGAAATAATTTTTGTTTCTTAGAGAGTGTTATTAAAAACAGTGACATTTCTAACTGTTTCTCCTTTAGTGTATATATTATTCTCAAAAGTAATTTGCATCTATAACAATAAACTGAGGTTCAGGAAGTAAAAAATGAGGCGAATAACAAAGAAAATTATATGAGAAGCATATTTTCTTTTAAAACTTTAAATAAGTTGCTGTTATGGTATTATAGATAATTTCATAAAATTCAGACTTTTATTCTGAATAGAAATCCAGGTCATTATACTGGCTATTTGGAAAGGAAGATCCTCATTATACTTTTGTATTTTATAAAATGTTTGGTACATTGCACATTATAATAGCACTTTGTATTATTGTACTGTGCTATCAATCTGGATAAGCCTCTTGGAAAATAATCCAGTATATGACTTCTATCTTCAGGAAAAGCATATAAGGACAACAAAAGCTCTATAAACAGAAACTGACAAAAATAATTAAAACAATTCTCACATTTTAAAAATATTTGTACTAAAAAATTATAAACCTCATTATATACATATTATCACCACACCCTTTATGAGGCACATTATTGTCAATGATAAACAGCTAAATGTCTGCAAAATGTTTTCTGATAGGATATACCCTTGTTTTTAAAATGCTAATTTATTTTACATATGATGTAGTATATAATGAATTTATGTGACTACTACAATACAGAATAATACCATATAATAAAAATCATAAGTACTAATATTAGTAGAGATAAAAAATCAATTTCCCCCTAACCCGAGGAGAAGTGTAGGAGGGAGAGGAGGAAGAGGTTGGGAGAGTGAGACTTGGAGGGGAGGAGGGAGAGGGCTGTGATTGATATGTAACTTGAATAAATAAATAAGTGTTAAAAAAAATCAATTTCGATTCTAAAAAGTTTATGTTAATTAAGACAGGATTTAGATTATAATATTGCATTGTCATTTTAAAATGTTTTGATAAAGGATGAATATTTGCAATTCGATGTTTGATTTTCTACATACAAATGCAGATTGGACTGTTCATAAGTAGGATGCTGACAGCACCCTGCTGCAATAGCCATTGTCTGAACTAGCTACAATACTGAAAGAAAAGGATTTGCTTGGAATGAATGCCCTGAGAAATGACCAAACTGAAGTCATTCCCAGATACAGAGTATGGTCTGAGCTGATCAGTATTGGACCTATGAGGTATTAGTGCTACTGCCAATCATTGTTCTTGTCATTCTCCTGTAGAAGACTTTTAAGCTCTCCCTTGGTTACCATTGAAGCGATGCTGCTAATCCTCACACTAATAAAATGCATCTGGTTTCACCTAGAACCTGTGTTTTTTGAGTGGCAGTCCACAAATTCTGTTGCTGAATAGGTGCTCTGAACTGCTTTACTTGAACAAAGGAGCAACAAGCAGTAAGGTGATGGGAAGGCGAGCTACAATGTGAGTAAATGTTGATAATAAAAACACATAAACTTTTGTAGTAATGATGATTAGAAGACTCAGCATAAGCAATGAACAAACTTAAGGATGGAGTAATGCAAAACACTTGGAAAATAATAATAGAATTAGAATTAGTGCTTCTCCAGGGGCTTTATTTGCCCAGAATGTGGTTCACGTGTATTTCAGACTACTGTTCTTTATATGTGACTCTGACCTTTCACAAATGCTGTTTGGAGGACTCATGTCTCTATGTGTTATGCTGTACAAAAAAAGGCCAACAAAAAGCCCTTTCACAGTGGTTGAGAAATGCCTGACTGATAAGGCTCTCCATCCAATAGAATTTTTACTTGTACATATTTTCCAAGACAGAAATGTAGTATTTAGAAATGGTGGTGTTACAGATGGCAAATGGCAGACAGATCATCCATTGTCAGGTTTAATTTTGCTCCCCTCTCCATGGAGCCCAGTCTAACTTTATTCGACTCTGATTTTCAGTATTCGGACACATTGAAGGAAATTTTCCTGCGTGTAACTTCTCAATTGTGGTTCTTTTCTCTTTTTCATTAATAAATGTCTATAAGATATCCTGGTTAAACTGTTTAAACAAAGAATCAATGTGAAAAACAAGCTCACTGAAACAGGAGCTCACCTTTTAGGCAGTCAATCCCATCATGGAACTTTTAAACATTTCTTTATGTTTCCCAATGTTTTTGTTATTATTGTTATTCTTGTTGTTCTAGTAACAGTGGACACATTCAGTAACTATGTTAATAGGGTCTCCAAACACCATTATTTTCTTGTTTTAAAAGACATTACTAAAACTGCATGTGCATCACTGATGGAACAAATGACCATAGATCAACTTCTCACATATTTTTTTACAAATAAATTTCATTTCTGCATTTACACCTTTGTGGCCTTCATTGTGAACTACAGTACAAGTGTGTATACACTCAACCCCCAAAATAAAATAAACAAGTTGGAATCATTAAATTAGCAACAGCAAAGAGAATAAATATTTCAAATATTCAATTTTAGTAAGGAATTTGATTCTTTTTCTTCCAAAGGAATAAAAACGAAAAGTACCTTGGAAAAAGTGCTTTCATTTGTTCTGAGTTAGGACAATATGTTTTAGTAATTTATTTCTCAGTGATGTCTCTGAAATTACTCAGGCATGGATTCCAGAAATGACTTTCCTGCTGTATTATGCCAACATCAGCAACATATGCTAGTATGTATATGTGAGAGTAAGAGTAGGAAATAAAGTGCATTAGAAAGGAAGAAATAAAGAAACAAAGAAGGTGAGAGTAAAGACACATGTAAATAATGGCCCTTAAAAAACATAGGCAAAAAGAATCTCCCTTCAAGGAGAGCCAAGGAAACACAGTAAAGCACTATTATCAATGTAAAAAAGGGCACTGGACTAAAGCATAGTAAATATTAAAAAAGAACAATATACTAGTGAATATGAAGTCACA
Organism: Lophiomys imhausi; assembly: GCA_907164525.1. Lineage (NCBI taxonomy): Eukaryota > Metazoa > Chordata > Mammalia > Rodentia > Muridae > Lophiomys > Lophiomys imhausi. The sequence goes on along the minus strand of CAJQZJ010034276.1, from coordinate 789,938 downwards.
TAAATTCATCCACTGATTCTTTTTAATTTTGTTCTTATATAATAAAATATGTGGACATCATGCTATATATTATGAAATTTGCAGACATATATGCTTTTTATTTAATGAAATTGGGGCAATCTATTTTGAATCTCTTTATTTATTTATGACCTTTTGTTCTTCTTTTATGGTCATTCAAAAAATAAATAGTTTACTGTGCACTATAGTCACCTTCCATTCCTCAGAACAGTGTTACTTGTATCTAAATGTTCTTTTGTTCTTCATTTAACCTCTTTTTTGACATTCAATTTTTCTAGCAAAAATAAATCTTTATTCTACTCCTTTTTCTGAGTTCAGTGTATTCAGTGTCCATTTATAAAAGAGAAGATACAATGTTTGTCTTATTTGATTGAACATGTCCAGACCTTTGCAATTATATGGCTGAAAAGAATTCCATTATATATTTCTACTACATTTCTTCATCTTGCATCTGAAAATGAACACCTAAATTATCCTCTGGCTTGGCCACTGTGATTAGTAATACAGTAAAGAGGAGAGTATAGGAAGTTCTTGAAATACTGATTTCATTTCCTTTGAATATATACATATGCCCAGAACTGGGGTTGCTGAGTGTCCCAGTCAATTTTCCATTGCAACAAAGAGACAGCATGACCATAGAAACTTTTATGAAGGAGAGCATTTAATCAGGGCTTGCTTGTAGATGTTAATCCATTATCAGGATATGTGGGAAACACGGCAACATGGTGATTCAGAAGTTTGTGAGAGTTCTAAATCTAGATCTGCCCGCAACAGCAACAGGAAGACAAAGAGAGCCCCTGGGCCTGGCTTGAGCATTTAAAACCCCAAAGCCCACTTCCTGTGACACACTTCCTCCACCTAGACCACACCTACTACTTCTTTCAGAGTGAAAATTCCCAAACATTTAAATGTATGACCTATTCTTATTTAAACCACCAAATTGAGGGATATAGTCTTTCATTTTTAGCTTGTTTAAGGAGCCTCCATACTGTTCTCTATAATGGATATATTGCTAAATCTATGGTCATGCCACTATTGTCCTACCAATAGAGTTCTGTTTTTATAGCAGCAGGTCAAACATTTGTTATTTTTGCTACATCAATAAGAATTGATAGGCAGCTTGATCTTCATGTAGACCCACTAACAAGTGGAGCTGCTGCTGTCTCTGTCACAGTTGCTGCTGCCTGTTTGTGGATCACTTTCCCCTAGCTGGGCTGCTTTGCTTCAGTGGAAGAGGATGCTGTTAGTCCTGATGCAACTTGAAGAACTGGGTGAATTGAGGGGGGGGGGGCGTTCCCCTTTTCTAAGGAGAAGAGAGGGGAGAAAGAGAGAAGAGTGAGAAAAGGGGGAAGAGGTGGGAGGGTGGGGCTTAGTGAGGATGAGAGAGGAGCCTGTGATTGGGCTGTAAAATGAATAAGTGAGAGAGAGAAGAAGGAAGGAAGGAAGGAAGGAAGGAAGGAAGGAAGGAAGGAAGGAAAGTGGCTTAGACAATATGGATCTCCCTGCAGTTATGATTTGCATTTGCATCAGCACTGACACTACATAGACACAGAAATGACCACAAGAACATTTGTAGTCACAATAAGGACCACTCCCGACTGGCCAAGCAAGTCTTAAAATCAAGCATTAAGTGTGTCAACTATTCCAGGGATTGTTCTGGTGCTGGTTTTAAGTATGTATGAAGAAAAACTTGGTCATTAAATTAAACATGCATGAGTAAATTATAGGACACACGCACAGTATCTCTATAAAACTGTTAATGTTTAAACACAAAACAAGTATTGGATTCTGATTCTATTATTCCCAGGTGAGAATTTTCTTAATAAAAATAGCTATTTACTTTCTATAATCAATATCCATTAATTCAAAATTAACTTAAAAATTCTATTAAGAAAAAATTAAATATTAACAATGTAATGAAATATTATTTAAATCCCCCTACAACTCCTTGATTGTTATTGTTATTTATTTATTTTTAAAATTTATTTATTTATTATTTCAAGTTACATCTCCATCATAGTGTCCTCTTTCCACCCCTCCCAGTCCTGCCTTTCCACCCTTTACCCCCTATCCCTTTCATCCCACTCCTCTGGAATGGAGTGTCCCTACATATCAGTCCCTCAGCCCAATTCAGCAGTTATATGAGGGCGAAGAGCCTCAGATAGATTATTTTGGAGTAAGACTGAAAATGAGATTTGTACAAGAGAAAATCATCTACGGGAAAACTAGTATTGTGATGATCCAGGCTAAGAAATATTCCTGAGAAGAAGAAATCAATAGATGATCTGTGAGAAGGTAGCTCAATACTATCACAAATTACATACATATATAACATTCAGGATAGAGATAATTATCTTCCATGACATTTTTCAACTTATATTGCAAATCAAAACTTATAAGAACTGCTTCCTGACATATAATTCAGAAGGGTTATTCTTGATATACTCCTTATAACTCTATCATCCACACTTTACACAATTTGCTTCCTCTTTAATATTCACTGTATTTTCATTAGTATGCTATTATTTATCCATATCTTATATTTAGGTGAATTTAAAAATAAAATATATAAAACATGATGACACTGTTCTGTTTAAGGAAGTTTAAACATTTTTCTTCTTTGACCATATCCACAAATAAAATTATACTATAAAATATTTTTCAAAGGAAAAATTGAAACAATATCAAATGCCTTGCTTTTTCTTCCTTGCAAATATTTTATAATACTCTTCTATTATCTTCTTTCATATCTAAAGGTTTACAAGAATTATCTTTCTTTTTATAAACTTTTTAAATATTATTTTTAGTCTCTTGCACATGTACTGTATTTATAACACTTATTCTTCTCTTTCCTCACTCTAAGCACTCTTGGCTACTCACTGTATGTTATATTCCTTTGTTCTTTGTTATTGTTTATTTAGCTGTAGGTAACCTGCTGTCTAATGTTTTATATATATATATATATATATATATATATATATATAACATTTTATATATGGCCCTTTTCAGGCAGCCATATTGTTAAGAGCTCATAATTGCAGCTTCCCTGTCACATATGGAAGGCATAATCTGTCAGAAGGCATCTCCATTCTTATTTGTAAAATTTAAGGTTATTATATTCATCACAATTTTGTCTTTAACTTTTCCTAGATAGTAATTATAGCAGTTGTGAAATCATGTATTCTAAGTTCCAATGCAGTCTGAGACAAAAGTGATATACAAAGGAAACAAAATAAAACTGTTAAAATGGAAACGGGGCCAAATGACTGAAGATTGATGCTGTAATGTATGGAAAGAAATTGGGAACTTTCTAGGCAGCCACTGGTATGTCATTTCTTAGTTTGGAAGCTGCTGACCCTGCACTTCCTGTATACTCAGATATATTCATCCCTCTCAGGTCTCTGAGGTGGTTGAAGACTAGATAGCTAAAGTCTCATAGTTAAATTTTGAGTTGCTTAGGAATCAAGAGGGTGTTCTGGAACTAAGAAGATGTTTTTAAAATTGTGATGCAAATTAGGATGGAAGCTGAGTTGGATATAGAACTTTAAACTCATGGAGATGGTTGGATAGTAGAATGTTAAAGTCAGGTGCCAAATATGTATGGACTGGACATTGGGAATGTATGCTAAGCCCTATAACTCTCATAATTGTGGCCTTTTTTTCTGTTGTTTTGTATTGTATTTGTTATTATAAGAGAAAGAGCCATTTGTTGGACTGAAAGGGGAGCCTTTGGGGGGGGGGGAAACTATACCTTAAACTTTAAAAAAAGAAAGGAAGGGTATTGGCGTGGATGAGGATGGAACTGGAGGGGGGATTAGGGTAGGGATTGCAATTGAGATGTAACTGGAAAAAGAAAAAAATAAATTAAAAAGAATAATAATTATATGGGCAACATAAATTGTACTTGGTGTATTTTTTGGCTGAAAGGGCCCAAGGTTGGAAGGGCACACATGGGAGGAGTGGGAAGCAAGCTTGATCAGGATGCATTGCTTGAAATTCCCAAATACGATTCAGTTCAGAAGAGCATTGTTAAAGGAAAATTATAACATGCTGCTAATTCAGCTCTTAATTGTAAAGATTGGGAGACTAATGGATGTCTTATCACAATTGTAATTCTATATTCACATGCGATTATTATATGTTTACATTTAATTGTAATAATTAAAATGGATTTTTATCATCATCAAAGCATGCTTCCATATAAGGTAAAAACATAGCCTATGGGAATGTAAGAACTGCCAAGTAAGTTGGTACAATCTTCAAAGACATTGACACAGATGAGGGTAGGATGTCTTGACTAATAAAATAGATCATTTAATCAGAATTTCTAGTTTCATTGTTTTAGAAATAATAATAACAATAATAATTAGCATTATATTAAAATATAATAATAATGACCTATTATTATATTATATTATTGTTTAACGTTCATAATTGAATGCATGAATAAAATGTATTTGGATCACATTAATCTCTTCCTCTATTTCTTCCAACCACTGACCATCCTGGCATATCCTCCTCCCAACTTCATGCCACTGATGAAGGCATGTGACTTTGGTCCAAGGCAGCCACCTAACCTCAAAGAACGTTAACTGAGTGTGGAGCCTTGTGAACTCCTTTGCTCCCCATGCTAGTGTGTTGACAGACTTTACCTTGTACTGTCAAAAACAGCTGAGAATTATGAAAGCTGACATTGCCCTTCTGTATACTATCAAGCCACCTTGGTTTATATTTTTCAATAGTCACAGTGAATGGAGTGTTCAAACTCCCTCTTTGGCTTAGTTGGATAAAATTAAAACCAACACTGTTAAGTTACTAAATGACAAACAAATTCAAGTTTAGAACTATTATTCATTTATTTTATATTTTTAATTATTTAGAAGAAAAATTGATAAATTTTTACAATATTATGACATTCATATTTGGAAACAGCATTGAATATGTTCATATGAATTAATTTGAAATGTCTTAATTTCATATATACAAACTCTGATCATTATTACTAAATAATGGATGCAGGTTTTATCAAGAAAAATCATTTCAAAACCTACAAAGTCAAAATGCTTCTTTGGTGTGATAATTTGCAATTAAAATTCATCAATAAAAAATACCTCCTGAATATGATTAATTCGAGCAAAACAACATCTGTCACAATAAAGTAATATGATTTTGAACTTCAGCTTTATGTTTATATATTTTTTGGTAAACAGACAATACACTGTTTTGTCATAAGAAGTATGAGTTCAGGAAATTTATTCATAACTATACCTCTGTAATCAAATACTATAGTATAATTACAAATATCTTGAAGAATTACTAATGCTATACAAAACAAAACTCTGTACCTTAATTAAAATACACCCTTTCACTCTCCATTTGAAAGTTACTTGTATGATCATCATGAATTTTCTTTGATTCCCTGCTGATTTGTAGAGACCCTCCACATTGGAGGAGTGGGATGGGTGGGACCGGGAGGAGAGGGTGGGAGGTTAGAAACAGGAGGGATGGAAAGATGGCACTATGATGGAGATGTAACTTGATGTAATAAATAAACATTATAATAAAAAAATCACTGACATGTATAAAACTCTTTTCATATGATTGTTTCACACATAAACATAATTGTTCACTAAACTTAATTATGTAGCTCAGTGACTTATAGGGTAACATCATACCTGAAAATTGATGAAGATATAAAATTAACACCCTGAAGCCATTTCTGTTCCCCTTCAATAGTGTCTTACTTTGTCATTATTTTGAATTCAACCCAAATAAACTCTACTTTATTTACTTCATGTATTTCAAAAGACTAGGTTCCATAACCTGGGCAAAATATACAACATATTAATCATGATAGACTGCAATATTTTGAAACCTACATTTAATTTTATGTCCTTAATGACATAACATTTTAATATATTTTTCTTTTTGTGCTTTATTGTTTTCTGCTTGATAATATTAGGATACCTTTCTCTCCTCTTATTTCAACCCCTTTATTCTTATTAACCATTTCCATATAGTAGAAATATGTTTAAATATATATTACAGGCTATTGTTTATTTCTGTTTGTGAGAAGGGAGTTTATTTACAATTTATGGTCTGGTTTGTAATATTATTCATTTAGGAAATGGTGTGAAATGTAACATAGGAATTATCAATATCTTTTCATAGATCATCAGGAAAGAACCCTTGAACCTCATATCATAGGAGGACATGTGAACAGATAATAATGACTGGCCCAGGCAGAACACAATATCTACCACCATACATACATATAGGCACTTTACTTGAGGAGGAAGACAAGCATTTCTTCAGCAGGATAAGTAATGTGTCTGTGATTCTGAATAAAGCATATAGTTGGTGTTGTAAACATTTATAATAAAATTCTTTGGGTAACCTAAATGAAGGAAGGAAGGAAGGAAGGAAGGAAGGAAGGAAGGAAGGAAGGAAAGAAGAAAGGAAGGAAAAAAGGAAGGAAGGACACATTGAAGAGATTAGAAAAGGAAGAAACCAGCATAAAAGCAAAGTGTACAGATTAATGTAGAATATAATTAAAAGAATAGATCCACCAGCTATGATATTTGAATAATTGGTCACCAATTTGAGTAACTATTTGGAAATGGTAAAGAAGTCTAACCTTGTTGGAGAAAGGTTGTCACTGAGGGTGGACTTTGGGATTTCAAAAGACTCACAGCAATCCAGTGTTCTTTCTGCCTCCTGTATGTGGATCAAGATGAGAGCAGTCAACTATTCCTGCTGCCAAGATTTTTCCTACTTCCAAAGGCTCTAATGGACAGCATAATCCTAACCAAGTTTCCTAGGTCATGTTGTGCTGTTACAACTATAGAAATGTATCAAAAGCAAAGACTTGTTATAAAAATATATATTAGCATAATGTGGATATGAAAATGCAATAATGATGCTCAATATTTCTGTATAATCAATTCATGGTAATAAGGGAACTCATAGAGGCACCCATTTTCCAATTACCTATTTTTGTAATTCTTTGGCAATATCATACTATCAGCTAAAAGCTTGAATTTCACAAGAAAAATTTTTAAGCAAATTTGTTGCTGTAGGTAAAATATCATGGTATATGATAGCTTTTTGTTTCATTTTCTTTCAAAATATAATTTATGAAGCAGAACCTATTTTGTATGATTGTGCTGTGTGCTAGCATTCATTTCTTCATAAATATATTTTTCCTTTGAAACAAATCTGTTGAATGATAAAACATTGGACTTAGAGCAAAGATAATTTATGTGTCAAAATGTTTAAGTATATATTTTATTTATTCTTTGTGAATTTTAAACATTTATACAACATATTTTTATTGCATCTATCCCGCTGTACCCTCAGTTTTCCCAGAACCTCCATGGTTCTATTCAAACTATAGGCTCCTTTCTAAAACCCACAGAGACAATTATAGCCAGTTCTTCCCATGTGATCCTTGGTGTTGGATTTTCCACTGGAGTTTGAGCAAATTATTTTCATCCTTTTAAAATTCATGGTTAGCAAAATTTTCTTACAAAATTTTCTTTCCCCTAATGAACCACTTAATTCTTTAACACTTGTTTGATACAATATTATATGATTATTCTAACATTTCTTCTTTTTTTTTCAACAGAAAAATGTATTCAAGTAGGAACCATAATCTGTCTTTCCAAACAATAAATGTGAAAATTTCTCTTCTTTATAAAAAGGTCTCCAGAGTATGTAGATATGTGTGTGAGAGAGAAGAGAGAGTCATACAGACTGAAACGGCAAAACACTATTTTGCATTAATCTTGCCCCACAATATCTTGAAAAATTTTTACAATATAAATACAAACATTAAAAGAATTATTACATATGTCTATATAGATCTGTAGGTGTTTGTCAACTCTCTAATTTACAATTATATAGGAAGAGAAAGTTTCAAGTAAATTTTCTATATCAGCGTGAATATGGTCAATTCTGGAAGGCATTTTGTTGATTAATGATTCATATGGGAATTTTCCCATCAACTGTGAAGAGTGTCACCCCTGTTCAGGTGGCCTGTGTCATACAAAAGAGGTTGAAGAAGTCTGGAGAAGCAATCCATTAAGCAGCATCCTTCCACCTTCTCTCCTTCAGTTCTTTTTTCCATGTTGCCTACCTTGATTTCCTGGCTTTTTTTTCCTTGATGATGGACTGTAACCTGTAAACCAAGTAAACCCTTTCATCCACAGGCTGGACTTGGTAAATGTTTTATCCCAGCAACAGAAAGTAAGCTAGAATACACAATATGCCTTATAAAATCATCTTTTTTTATTGAACATAACAAGAACATGTGCATATTTAAATAATAAAGTATTAAATTATAAAATAAGGAAAGGAATATAAATTTACATGAAAGCAATTATCAATAATTTTTTGTGCATCCTTACCTTATTGAGTTGAAGGCTGCTTCACAAATTTGAATACTGTGTTAGTTACCTATAGCTGAAATAAATATTTGTAGCATTTATTAACACAACTACAATGATCCAACTTTTTAAAGCATATGTCAAAATCTTAAATATTGCAACATTTACTTTGTTTTGAAATATAAGTCTGTACCAACTGTATTGAGATGTTAAGACTACATTTTTTCGTGAGAATTAAAGTAAAATTGTATAAAGTGAATCTGAAATTGTTTCTCTTCTAGTCTGATTTCTCCATGCTCTGTTGGTTTTATTATTACATATATTGCATCATGACTGGCTTTGCTCTGCAACATTTAATCCCTCTTTGTAAGTCACCCAGGTTTGAGACAAAACTGTACTTATAATAGGTGCTATATTAAAGTTAAAAATATTAATATAAAGAATTGTATTGAATTAGAAATTTTTCTGTGTTATATGTCCCATGTTCAGTTATGCAATAATGATTCTGTCCTAATAATTCTATTTTGCTATCATAGTACCCCCTTTATGACAAATGGATTATCTTTTATTAACAATAAACATAATTTGAGACGATTTTAAGAACTGTCCTCTAACAGGTGCACTCTATGTAATTTGAGGAAAATGACTAGAATAAATTTTACTGTATAAATGTATTGAGAATATTTTTTAAAGTATCTTAAATTATTCAGAAACTGTGAGAGTTCAAGCCTGTTTTGACAACCTTTTTCTTTTACCATTCTTGATAGTCCCTTTCACAAATATAATCAGTGATAATTTTAATTATGTTAAAAATTTTAACCCAAAGCACAAGTATATGAAATAAAGAAAATATAATTAATTAAATGTGACACAAATGTGAAATTTAAATTTTATGATATAAAAGCTATTGTTTCATACTTTGGGAGCTATTTCAGTAATTTTGGTATTTTGATTTTTTTTTATTAATTATTATACAATATAATTTAACAATAGTTTCCACTACCACAATTCCTCCCAGATCTTCTTTACTTCCCTACATAAGGCCTTATGCTTTCTTTTTCTCATCCCATAGCTTTACCAAAGAGAAAGTAAGAAACAAAGAATGAAAAAAGTAACAAACAAAAATGCAGCACAACACTGAAAATAAAAAACATGTATAAGATCAATAAGATAAAATATGCCAAAATAAAGCACTATGCACCATGCATCAAAAGTACCCAAAATGCCATTGTACTCATCTTGTGTTACCCAATTATTTTAGTCATCAGCCCTACTCTGGAATGTAATTGATATACCCAGTGATACTCTGTTGGGTAAAACTGATTTTTTTCTTTCAAGCAAGTATCAATGTAAAATAGTTGTTTGCTTAGAGGTGGGACCATGTGTCTGCTTATCCTGCTTAGTTCTGGAACTACTTTGGCTTGAACATGTGTTTGTCTTTTATGTGTTACTGTCTCTGTGAGTGTTACATGCATCAATCCTGTTGAGACACTGTTTCCTTAAAGTCATTATTCATCTGTTGATTTTAATATGCTTTCACCTCCTCTACTTTGTAGATCCCTAAAACTTGAGGATGAGGATTTGTTGAAGAATTCTTTCTTGTCTGACATTTTTGGAAATTATACATTTAATTTAATGAAAATGATATTAAATCACAAGGTCTAATGTAGGTACTTTTCTTATTATTATTGACAAATGAGAACTATTAAGAGCTAAAATTTTGTTAATATGGGATTGCACTAATGTTGACCCCTTGTCATAACTTGTCTGTAGACTTTCTCAGGTCACAGGGCACTATAATATGTAGGCCATCCAACTTGAGGACAGACACGTATAAGAATATGTTTCCCACTCTCATTATGATACACTGAAGCCTGTGATATCTTGTGAGAACATAAGCCCTTGTTTAGGTTTTTTTTTAGATCTTAAGTCATTTTGATATATAAGCATAACTGACATAGTAGAAAATTTGTTTAATAGGGTTTTATATCAGCATTATTGGTTCTATGTATTATTTTGTTTCTGTTTCATTGTAGAGCCAAATATGAACACTTTTACCATAATCTACCAATTAAAATATAAGGTATATTAAAGATTTTGAAAGTTGTGCTTTGTTATTGTTGTGTTGATTTTTCTTTTTGTGTAAATGAAAGAGACTGTTCAAAGATATACTTCTCACTAGATTAATTAACCATGAGCTGAGAAAATCTAATTTTTCAAGTCTAGACTTAATTTTTTTAAGTGGGACTTAAATCCCCTTGGAGCATGATTGGTTATTTACACAATTTTCATGTCACTGTCACATTTGAGTGACCAACCTGTCAACCCATTCATTATTATAGGTTGTAATTTTCCAGCTGGATAAAATGGATTTTTGCATTTCTCCTATAGTAGCCTACCTAGTAAATTCGTGTAATATGAAAGCTTGTTGATAGAGATGAAGCTTTCAGTCAGCACTAGCCTGATTTCTTGATGTTCTATGACTCAAATATCTGGTGTCTTCAGGAATAAAATCATATTGCTAAGTGTTTGAGAGGAACCATGTAAAAAGAAATATGGCTAACTAAACTATTTAACCAGTATTTATTTATATTATTATTAATTGTTTTGGTGGCTATTAATCTTTAATTTGCCATTAAAAATAAATACACACAGAGACCACATGGATTTTAACAAACCTTGGTCTGAATTGAGCAATCCTAGCCCATCTAAGCTAGCTCTTAAGTCTATTACCCAAATATGACCCCATATATACATACGTCCCCTTGGACTGCCATTTTCCATGCCATGGCATGCCGATGTTCCTGGCCATTTGGAATGAGGTTCCTTTTTCTAACCCATGGCGTGTGTCTTCCCTTCTTGCTGCTCCTGGCTGGAAATCCTTGATCCTCTGTCTAAAGCACAGGCTTCCTGCTCTAATCTCAGGAAGTCCCACCTTTTTCTGTCTTTGCCCAAACTCAGGCCTCAGCATTTTATTTAACCAATCATAGTCAATGAAAGTAATAGACAGCAAGCAGGACCAATTAACATTTAGAATGTTTAACAATACCCCAACAATTCCCTCCTTTTGTCTAAAAAAAAAAAAAGGCTAAATTTTTTAACTCATATAGTAAAAACAATAAGAACAAATATGAAACAATCAAGAAAATCACATATAAAGTTACATAATATTTAGACTATTTGTATCAGGCAGTCTTGAAGAAGAAAAAAATCATGTATCTATCTTGGTGTGTCTAAAGTTCTGAACCTAAATAATTTCTATCATATCCTATATTTATAAAGCTAAATAAGTTATTTAGACTTGAAAATATTCTTTTAAATCTAAACAACTCAAGTTCAATTGAAATTTTATAACTACTATGCCTTCAATCCCATCATAGACATAAGAAGGGATAAAGTTATTACTTGAGTGAATAGGAAGCATAGGAGAGCAGCTTCCAAAAAAAATATGATAGTTTGTTGACTAGACAATCCAAAATATCTCTTTTTATCATTGGAGCATCATCTTCAGCCTTCTGGCCAAGCATTTTTAACAGACTAAATTGTGCAGCAGGAAATAAGGATTTTCCCATTCTGTCTCTGAAGAATCAGGACATCAACTTACCTGCATTTAAGCTCTGGACCATCTTTGGACTGTATATAGTCTGTTGAGAGAGCAGGGGCATTTTTGCCAGGTAGGAATATCTCCTGATGGGAGATTTCTTTTTGATGCTCATTGTCTTCTTCCAAGTCAAGTGGGAGCTGTCAGGAGCTGACTGTCTTAAGTCAATCAATTCTTAAAATAATAAAAGCATCTTTAAATGCCATTTTCTGTATGCCTCTGAGGGTTTTGAAGACATCTACTGATTTATTTATAAATATATCATCTATCTATGAACAAACAAATTGTATATTTTTAACCATTTACTATCTGTTTAACCTATTAAGTCTATTTTGTGATAAATTAAGACTAGTATTTGACATGACCAGAAGCTCAACTGGCCAGTCAACTTGTATTATCCAGACCCCTAAATAGATTGCAATAGCAACCTATAAAAGGATTGGAAGTAAACCTATAATCTTAAATGAGTTGTATAGGCACAATACCTTATATAAGAGTTGAAATATTCTTATTATGTGTCAAAATATAAAATTCTATACTAATGAATCAAACTCAATCTTATTTTTGTATTAATATACAAAATTCTATTCCAATGTATCAAAAGATAACCTTATTTGAGAATGACAATAGTTTTAAGTTTCAGAGCAGATTCAATAATCTATCCTTATATCTTATCATTTCTATATTATATACATATATTCCCCTTCTTTTTCTTTTCAAGTCTTTTCTTCCTATATAAGAGAGAAAGAAGGATAGAGAAAAGAAAAAGAAATAGAAAAGTCTGAGAATCTAATCTCCTATATCTTGCTTAACAAGACCATTTAACAATTTGTAACCATTCCCCACAAACAACATTTATAATACATCAAATGACCAAAGAACCATCCACCCAACATTTTGGGAATGGGGCGTCACTCTCTTAAAACTGCCTCCTGCTGAATTGGGTCACAGAAAATCTGTTTAGGGGCCCAAATAAAATGAAAAAAAAAAAAAAGAAATGGTTAAGCAAGTAAATTGTAAAATATGTTATCCAGTCTCTATGTGCTCAGCAATTTGAATGTCCTGAGCAGTTTGTAGTCTGGACTTTGGGTAGGAAAGTTCAGGGCTTTATTGCTATCTTGTCTGGAATAGTCTTTGAGGCTAGGCCATCTCAGCAAGCTGTTTGAAATTCTTCTGGATGAAGATTTTTGAGGAAACAGCTATTGAGGCAGTCTATGAGGCTGGATCATCTGGGTTACTTGTCTTGTTTTCTTTGGATTCTGGTCCAGTTCTGAAAATCTATCATTTCTCACAAGTAACATATAGTTCTGCACTTACCAAAATGCCTTGGATGTGCAGGATACACAAATCAATTAAGGAATATTTTCTGTTCCTTGAACAGAAGAAAGACATTTGTAAGTCTCCACTCATGCCATATAAGAAGAGGGCATGTAATAGTATTACATATATATAAAATCTATTTTAAATTAGAAAATACAGTATAAGACTATATGGAGTTAAAGTATTCTCCTCTACAGTTGACGCACATCTATTAATTGATTAAAACAGGTTTATTTTGTGTTGCTCTGGCCTTTTGTAGATTAGGTTGGCCTCAAACTCAAAAAGAACCTATCTGTCTCTGTCTTTGTCTCCCATGTTTTGGGAACAACGGTACGCATTTAAATATTTCTTCTTTCCTTTTCTCCTTTCTTTGGAGATTTGATTTCTGTGTGGATATATCTATCCTTATAGAGACAGGGTTTCTCTTTGTAGCTTGGGCTGTCTTTATTTGCTCTGTAGAGCTCTGCAGATTAAATTGGTCTCGAACACACAAGGAACCTGTTTCATCCTTGTCTCCCAAGTTTTGAGATCAAGGTATGAATTTAAATAATTGAATTACCCTTATTAAACGATAGCATTAATTAAACCATTTTTTTATTAGTTTGAGTTCCAATTCTCCCATGGAAGCTCCATTCTTAAGGAGATTGGTGTAGAATAGCATAATATGCTATTTTATATTATGTTTTCTTAACTGTTGGCTGTGGGAGGCATGCAGTTTGCATGTTCTTCCCCAGCCTAACTCTGGTCCTTACATTGAGTAACAGAATATATCCCTTTCTCTCTCTCTCTCTCTCTCTCTCTCTCTCTCTCTCTCTCTCTCTCTTTGAAGCAGGATTTATCTGTGTATCCTTTTCCTGGATTTACTTTATAGACCAGGCTGACCTTGGTGAAGGTTAGGGATCCACCTGTCTTTGTCTCCCAAGTGCTGGGATTAAAGGTGTGTACCACCACACCCAGTGATTAACACATCTCTTTTAGGGGCAAAATGCCTCTTGAAACCCGTTCTTCAGTGGAAGCCTCACAACTAAGGAGACTGGCTTGTGACCCTTTTCTCTTTACATAAATTTAAGATTATGTGCATTTATCCATTAGATCAATATGGACATTATTAACCTTAACATCAAGGAAAAAAAAGTGTCTTTTTTGAATTCTAGACTGTCTTTAGTAAGCAGCGTTGTCTTCTCAGCAGAGTTCCTGCCCTGTCTTCATTGTTTAAACCAGGCTGGTCTAGAATTCAGAGATCTGCCTGTTTCTTCCTCTAGTGTGATGGGATTAAGGGATTAAAGGCTGTGCCAGTAACACCCTGCTCAAATATTTCACTTAAATCCCAGATTTTAGTAACTCTGTAACCTTGAGAGCACCTTTGAACAGTAGTGACAATTCGAAATCTGCCCAAAATCTTCAAAAATATATTACGTTTTAGCAATGCCAAACCAGAAAAATATCCTTTCTATCTCCTGATATAGGAAAATCAAAGACATCTAAATAAAAATCAAGCAAAGAAACAACATTTCAAAAGCCTTGGCATTTCTAACCATGCCATCCCATGCAGCAATTAAAGCTTTGTTCATTATTCCTTGGATTCTAGTTTTGGCTGCATTTCACTAGTGGGCCAATACCAGAAACTCCTGACAGGCACCTAGTACCCAGGGAGCTCTTAGCTCCAGCTGCCATCAATTTTGTATTATTTATCGGGAAGAGCCTCTCTCCTTCCTTCATTATCATTGTTGGCAATTTAGCATTCCATCTGTAAATTCTTTCCTTTAGGACTATCCTAGTCTGAACTTTCTCAAAAGCGATACAAGAACCACAATTGTAAGGGAAAAAAATTTGCATGCTAAGAGGAACAAACTAAATTGGAATACAAAAGTATTGAGGCATTATGAATTCCTCCACTTTTAATCTAGGCAATTAATTTCGCTCTCAAATTCTGTTTAGAAGGCTGCCAGTTTTTTAGTACATAAGGAGAGCTAAGCTTTAGCTCTCTGACTTTGCTGCAAGGCAACAGCTTTTGTTAAGGTAGCCGCACCTTTGAAATGCATTTGAGTTTGGCTCCCTGCTCATTGGCTAGGAAACCAGCTTTCACCTCGGCCTTCTCACACTGTGAGCATGGATTCTAATTGCAATACGCTGGGCACCATATGTAAAAAGTAAAATGGCCAATAAGTTATTTAACAGTATTTATGTTATTGTTAATTGGTTCAGGGGCTGTTAATCTTTAATTCAATATTATAAATAAATACACACAGAGACCGCATGGATTTTTACAAGCCTTGGCCTGAATTGTCCAATCCTAGCCCATCTAAGCTAGCTCATAATTCTATTACTCAAATATGACCCCATATATACATACGTCCCCTTGGACTGCCATTTTCCATGCCATGCCGATGTTCCTGGCCATTTGGAATGAGGTTCTTTTTCCTAACCCATGGCGTGTGTCTTCCTTCCTCCTGCTGCTGGCTGGAATTCCTTCTTCTTCCTCTGCTGGCTGGAATGAATCAGGGTGCCATATGTAAAAAGACACATGGCTAACTAAACTATTTAACCAGTACTTATATTATTATTAATTGTTTTAATGGCTACTAATCTTTAATTCGCCATTAAATAAATACACACAGAGATCACATGGATTTTAACAAGCCTTGGCCTGAATTGAGCAATCCTAGCCCATCTAAGCTAGCTCTTAAGTCTATTACCCAAATATGACCCCATATATACATACGTCCCCTTGGACTGCCATTTTCCATGCCATGGCATGCTGATGTTCCTGGCCATTTGGAATGAGGTTCCTTTTTCTAACCCATGGCGTGTGTCTTCCCTTCTTGCTGCTCCTGGCTGGAATGCCTTGATCTTCTGTCTAAAGCACAGGCTTCCTGCTCTAATCTCAGGAAGTCCCACCTTTTTCTGTCTTTGCCCAAACTCAAGCCTCGGAATTTTATTTAACGAATCAGAGTCAATGTAAGTAACAGACAGCAAGGAGGACCAATTAACATTTAGAATGCTTAACACTACCCCAACAGAACCATGAACATTGACACAAACTATAATGTTTCCAAATATGTAGTATCTCACTGCCCAACAACTCCGTATAAGTTTCACAATTTTCATAGTGTAGCTTGTTTTTATTTATGTTTACAAATATTTCAAAAAATACAAAGTACTCAAATGGAGAGAATACAGAAGTCATGTTTTTCTGGGTATGTACTACTTGCACTGTGTTATCTCATGGCAAACTACTCATATGTGCAGTTAGTTCTGAGATCTACAGATATACAGTGATCAGAATGTTTGCTCATTCCACTGCATTGAGACATGAAGACTATTCTATAGTAATAAATTTCCATGTGACTTTTTTGAGGTTTAAAATTGTTAATTATTCCTATCTATATTCTGTCCTCCATTCTACTTCCCATTCACTATGTTTAAATCATCCTACTTCATTATTTACACATAATTTCTTCTTCCAGTGTGATCTCTCTGCCCTCCCATGAAAATTTCTTGATGGCCCTTTACTAATTAATTTGCTGATCTCTATATTCCAAATGAAACACATATGTCTGAATATTCAAACCTAATATTCAGAAATGACATAAACAAAACATACAATGTCTGTCTTTCTGGATCTGGGTTCTCTATCTTAGAAAAATTAATCCATTCTCATATGACATTCATAATTTTACTTTTCTTAGTATCAAAAAATATTCATTTGCATAAATGAATTCAATTTTCATTGTCCATTCACTCTCTGATGATCAGCTAGTTTGTATTCTTCCTTGGACAGTGAGGGAAAACCATAAATAAACATGGATGAACAGATATTCCTATAGTAGGATTTGAAGTCACTAGGGTATATACCTGGGAATGGTTTAGGTAGATCATGGAATATACTTATAGCCTTTTGGAGAATATTCACAAAAATTTCCATAATAGATGCATCAGTTTATACTCCCACTATTCTCAAAGCCAAGAATCTGTAACTACACAGACTTTAGTGTATAGGGGAGGACTCAGTACTATTTCTTTGTTAAATGAGCATATTATTGTCTTATTCTTATATAATAAATTAGTAAATCTCTCAATCCTCAAGAGAAAAGCTTCCTTTTGCAGTGGATGGCTTTTAACACAGAGATAACTTGCACAAGAATTTTCACAGCATACCCAAAACAAGCTCAATCCAGAAAAAAAGCAATTCAAGCATCAAGAGTAGAGGTGGCATGTAATTTCTCCTCTAACAAAGTAGCTATTGGGAATTTTTGCTATCATGAAGATGACTGATAAATCTAAGAGTGTGTCCCTAGTTAAGAAAACCATGGTCCACAGGAAAGCAATACATCCAAGCATATATTGGTGACACAACTTTACTTCCTGTGTTAAAAAAAGAGAGAGAGAAACATAAACTTGTGTGGATGGGAAAGAGGATTTTGGTCTAGAATGAGTTGGGGGAAGATGGTGACTCACCTAAAAATATATTGTATGAAATTCTAAAAGAACTAGTGATAACAATGGGGTGGAAAACCTAATCTACCACTCATGTTGTCGGTTATTCATTTTTGTTACTTTTTTAAAAACAGTTTTAATGGCTTTTTTCAAAAATAACTTAAGACAACTTAGAGATTATTGACCCCATCTTGCCTTCTCACATTACTGCACATATTTCCTACCTTGTCTTTTGTTCAAGAAAACTAGTAAAGCAAGTGAAAGAAGAATTTGTACTCCATGTTTTCATTCTTTCACCTCTCTCATTCTCTATTTCTCTTTATTATTTATTAATATAATTATTATATAATGTATTATATAATACCCAGCTGTGTATAATAATCACAATAATTATTATTTTCTGAGACATTCTATGTGAATATTCAAAGTGTAAAGTTGTTTAAAGATGAACTTTGTAAAAATTCGACTTACAAGTTACTGAAATACAAATAATATATTAATTGTGTGTGTAGAGTTATTTTTTAGAAACAGAAAACCATCAGTGGCAGAAACAGCAAGAAAGGGATGAGCCATGTAGGTATCATAATAAGATATAAAGAGGTAAGGCCAAGTAATATACAGAGAAATGTTGTTTCAGGGAGTCAGCCCAGATATGTACAAGAGAACCATCATATCAGAGTAGACTGTTTTATCTTAGCATACATGAATACTTTTGGAAGAAAACAGT
>CAJQZJ010034276.1:735482-771438 GCA_907164525.1 Lophiomys imhausi | reverse complement strand
AAGTTTGACACAAGAAAAGGAAAAAGTATGTGAGTTGTCCTTCTCAGAGTGGAAAGTACAAGAAGAATTCATCATCTGCAATGCTATTGATCATAATTATCACTTCATAGTTTTATGTTTTAGAATTTGCTAAGTTACTTTACTCAGGCTACATACTAGATTAAAAAATACACTATCATATCTATTTTTATAACATTTACATTTAAATGAGAATGATCATTAAAGCATACATGCAGCATTTAGTTAATTATGAGTTCAGTTTACCAACACATTATTCCACTTTATCAAAACAATATTCCAAAGCTTAATTAGGCATGTACATTAATGGGACATTATATTTATTTCTTTGACTTTACTCAATGATTAATTTGTCTTCCTGTGTTACATCATCTTTTATGTTACAATAAAGCACTTATATTTTATTTGTGTCGTTCTTTCTGATCATAAGCCTAAATGGATCTAACTTGGTCCAGAAACATCCTTTTCATGATGTTTACTCATGTCTTCTCCTGATCCCCTATTAGTCATGCACTCAGGACTGAAACTGCAATGTAATTATCAATTGTATTTATTAATATGCATAAACTGTAAGATTTGGCTGACAGAGCAGCTGGCACCCTGGCAGAATATCAGAAGTTGGGCCTGGCCCACCTTAACCAGCAGCCTGATTTGTCCTGGGGAAAAAGTCCTGGACCAAGGGTAGCCTACACCACCGGTAACCTAAACTCTGTTAACTAATATAAATTGTTCTATTAGGCCTGTAAGACTGCTGGCAGCTTGGCAGGAGATTCGCTGGAGCTCACTGGAAGGCCAATGTCCCTGGATTGCTTTGACTAGCAGCCTATAAGCTGCTGCAGTTCTTTCCCCAATAATTAAATACACCAAGACCTTTTAATGTTTCAACATTTACCCCTTAGTTGGGAAGACTCTCAATTAGCTAATGAAAATTAACCCAGACCACCTAATTTCAAACCACCATGTGTCTGTTACTACCTTCCAGAGTTCTCAAAACATCTATCTGCTTCCATGTCTCCTGGCTGAAAGAGCAATTCCTATGTGTAAAATGCAGGGTTCCTGTTTAAATCTCAGGAAGTCCCACCTTCCTATACTCTTTGTGCCCAGCTAATTGACCATCACAGACTTTTTTTAACCAATTAAGAAAATGCCTCAGAAGGGACAGTATCCAGATCTCAGCATTCAAATCAGCCTATCAGAAGCCTGTTATTAGACTTTCCCCACCACAGGATTTCTTTCTTCCAGTTACAGATTCCTGCATTGACATAGCTACATAAAACAAAGTACTATTTAATCTTACTATTACAATATTTTGAAACATTTAAAAATTATCCATATTATACATTGGCTATTAATCTGTTCACTTGAAAATTTACAACTAAAGATTACCTCTCTAAAGCTGTCTACTGTGAAGAAAACTTAAATCAACAAGAAAAATCAAATTTGTGATTAATTTTTATTTAAATAACCTATACTCTATTTCCTGTTTTGTGGAAGATCTCCTCCTTATTATGGTTCCATTCTTAGGCACCCATACTCTGTGAATATATTACATGGGAATACATATCTAAAGAAGTTCAAAAATGAACAGCCACATATAAGGAAAATCCTGCAATGTTTGTCTTTTTGGACATGGATTACTTCACTCAAGCTGATTGTTTTTAGCTTCATCCATTTACTTTTAAATTTCAGGATTCCTATTCCTAAGAAATTAATAATATTCCATTGTGAACAAGTAGCACATTTTCATTATTCATCCATCAACTGAAGGAAAATACAGGCTGTTTCCAATTTTGGTGTTATGAATAGAGCAGCAATGGCCATGGCTGAATAAGTATCTATGTAGTAAGATGCACTAGTCCTTCAGGTATAGACCCAAGAGTGAAATAGCTAGATCCTGTAACAGATCTAACTACATCCCTTTGATGACCTTCCATATTGTAACTGTACCAGTTGTAATTCCACAAGCAATGAACACAAAGTAGACACTATGAATTTTGAGTGTTTATTTTGTTTGATTTGGTGATGTTATTGTTTGCTTCTATTTTTCTGAGAGAGTGAAATAGACTGAAGGTGGGTGGGCCTGGATATGGGAAGAACAGGGGAATGAAAAATAATAAAACCAAAATATAGTATTTGACAATATTTCAAATTAAAAAAAAAAACAAGAAAAATAAAATAACAGAATTTTTATGAAAAAGATGCTTTGGGACACAAACTTGTTATAAACTTTGAGCTTATTGTTTTGTTTTTTGGTTTTCTTTTTTTAGTAAGTTTATTCATTTATTCATTTTACATCTCTATCATAGCCTCTTCCTTCCCCTCCTGATGGGGTGGTGTTAAACATTCTAAATGTTAGTTAATTGGTCCTGCTTGCTGTCTGCTACTTACATTGTCTCTGATTGGTTAAATAAAATGCTGAGGCCTGAGACTGGGCCAAGACAGAGAAAGGAGGAACTTACTGAGATTAGAACAGGAACTCTGCATTTTACACAGAGGATTAGTTCATTCCAGCAAGGAGCAGGAAGAAGGAGGATACACACCATGGGTTAGAAAAAAAGAACCTCATTCCACATGGCCAGGAACATTAGCATAGCATGGAGAATAGCAGTCGAAGGGAACATATGTATATATGGGATCATATTTGGGTAATAGAATTATGATCTAGCTTAGGTGGGCCAAGATTGCTCAATTCAGGCCAAGGCTTGTTTAAATCCATGTGGTCTGTGCGCTCATTTATAATGGCAGGTTAAGGATTAACCACCTCTGAATCAATTAAATATAATATAAATACTAGTAAATTATTTAATTAACCATTTATTTTCTACAACCTCCTCTAGGTCTCATCCTCCCACCCCTTTTCCTTATCCCATCCTCTTTTCCTCAGACCAGAGGAGCCCACTCCATACGTTCACACCCTAGCATATTGAGACTTATTAAGATCGAGTACATCTTCTTCCATTGAGGCCATGCACCACAGCCTAGTTAGGATGAAGTTATCAAAAAACAGGCATCAGAGTCTATGTCAGAGACAATCCATATTTCACTTGCTATGGGACCCACATGATGACCAACCTGCCCATTGGTTACATATGTGTAGGGGAACCTAGGTCCAGTTCATTCATACTCTTTCATTGGTGCTTCAGTTTCTGAGCACCTGTGGACCTAGGTTAGTTAACTCTGTTGGTCTTCTTGTGGAGTTCGTATCCCCTTCAAGTCTTTTCATCCTTCCCATCAATCTTCCACCAGATACCACCAGCGGTGTTTAATGTTTAGTTGTGAGTCTCAGCCTCTGTTTGTATCCTCTCCTGCTCAGAGATTCTCAAATGACAGTTTTGCTATGGATGCCCCTAACTAAGCATGGCAGAGTATCGTTAATAGTGACAGCGGTTGGCTATCTCCCTTGGGGTAAGTATCAGGTTGGGCCCATCATCGGTTAGATATTCCCTCAGTATCTTTATCCCCATACTTCTTGTATACAGGGTAACTTTTGGATTGAGATCTTTGTGGGTAACATGGTGATTTCCTCCTTCTCCTAAAGGACCTACAAGCTAAAATGAGGGCTCTTTTATCTCTCCTCATCCCCTGCTGCTAGAGTCACCCCTACATGCTCTCAGGGGCCTACCGTGTTGCTCGTCTATAGTCTGTCTCAGAGATGCCCCCCTCTCTGATTCCTTTCTCTCTCCAGGATCTCCCATTTACTGTGCCGCCAGATCCCTCACCCACTCTTCCCGCAACTAATTCCTTCTTAACTTCTTTTCTCCCTTTCCTACCCAGTTTCCTCTCTTCATCCATTTCCAATGTCTATTCTAGTCACCCTTCTGGATGAGTGTCAAACTTCCTCCCTTAGGCCCTCTTATTTCCTTAGATTCCTTCTTTCAGTCTACGGATTGTAGTATGTTTTTTCCTGTACTATATGGCTAGTATCCACTTACAAGTGAGCACATACCATGTGCATCTTTCTGGGTCTGTGTTAACTCACTCAGGATGTTCTTTTCTAGTTCCATCCATTTGCCTGTGAAATTTATAATTTCTAAGTTTTTAATAGCTGTGTAGTATTCCATTGTGTAAATGCACCATATCTTCTTTATCCATTTTTCAGTTGAGGGACATTTTAGTTGTTTCAAGATTCTTGCTATTGCAATTAAATCTACTGTGAGAATAGATGAATAAATGTCCTTGTAGTGTGGTAGGGCATCTTTTGGGTGTATTTCAATTTTGTGGAATACAGACTTTTGAAGTAAGAACAAATGATTCTTTGGATTTCCTCAGTGTGAAAAGCTCCCCTTTTCTTTTCTGGTTTTGTTAATTTGGATATCATCTCCCTCACTTTTAGTTAGCTGGCTAATGGGCTAGTTGTCTGTTTTGTTGATTTTCTCAAGGAACAAGCTCTTGGCTTCATTGATTCAATTGTTTTCTTTGTTTCAAAGTTATTTACTTCATCCCTGAATTTGATTATTTCCTTCATCTACTCACCTTGGGTGTGTTTGCTTCTTTTTTTTGTTTTGTTTTGTTTGTTTGTTTGTTCTAGAGCTTTATGGTATGCTTTTAAATTACAAGTATGAGAACTCTCCAATTTCTTTATGAAGGTGCTTAGTGCTATGAACTTTCCTAAGCACTGATTTCACTGTGTCCCATAAGTTTGGGAATATTGTCCCTTTATTTTCATTGAATTCTCAAAAAGTCTTTAACTTATTTATTTCTTCTCTGACCCGAACAGCTTGTTTGTTTGTTTTTTATTTTAATTTTTTATGTTGATTAAAGAAAAGTGTGAAGTGACTCATCTGAAGACAAAGGGTTGGGTCACAAAGTTCTGTGTGTTTGCAGCATTTCAGACAGGAAAGGTGATAAGTAACTCAGTTTTTTTCCATCTTGGCATTTTTTTCTTTCATTCAAAAACCCTTATACTGCTTCAACTACACTACATAATTAAATTTTAATACAAATTTACACATCTACATTCCTAACATTTATAGGACAGTGTAGAGTAACCACTTTCTTTCTTTTCTAATGATTTTACTTCACTGGTGACTCTACTTGGAAAATGAATAGCACATGTAAAGAGGACTTGAGCCATCCTTGCAGGGAAGCCAGGAAACAGCTGGTACTGGAAAAGAGGAACCAAAGGAAATTTTGAACCTTGACAGAACAAGTCACAATAAAAGTAAACTTACCAAAAGCATCTCTGCATCTACTTTGAGAAAAAGGAGAAGCAAACTGGTATGAGAAGCTACTTGGAGGGAAAGCAAGAGAAGCAGATTGGCATTCACAAGCAAGACTACACAAATGGTACTTTCTAATTTCATTTACTAGGGAATAAAACATAGTGGTAAAGGGTTGTACTATTTTAATTTTGACCACAAATGTGCCTCATCAGTATGTGAACTAAATTATAAAAACAACTGGCTCTATGTCGTGTAGGGAGCCGAATGCTCTTGAGGCTCCTTCCTTCGTGTCCATCTGCTATTCTTAAGCCTTTAACATACAGTGTTCAAGCAGTGTCAGAAGCTCTCTGAGAAAGGGGTTCTATAAACATGTAAGGTTCCTAAAAAGCTATCCAGCATCTTGCAAAGTCTATGCTAGAAATGCACCCCAGAGTTACTTCTTGCTAACACCCAGCTTATTCTTTCATCTGTTATACTGACATGGAGTGAAGATTCCCTCATTGCTAATTGCCACTCTTCTTGTTTGGCCAGACTTCACACAGAATCCTACAAAGGTGATATTATTATTCCTGATAAGAGTTTTACACACTGCCTGACTCAGTCCAAACAATTGTGTAAGTTAAAGAAGTTAGATAGTTGATAGAAAACATACAGCCGTATGTAGTATATCCTCTTCCCAAACACTATGAGACAGGCTTGGGATAGATTTATGACCTCAGATAAGCTTTCACTCTAGAGGTGATAAGACTGACTCCAGATGCAAACCATAAATTCAATTAAGGGTTTTAAACTTCCCATGAGCTTAGGATATAATGAGGTTATCAAGAAATGCCTAAATATTAGTACAAATCTTTTTGAAAATATACACAAACTATAGTGTTATAATTCCTTATGCCTTGTCAGGTTTGACATAATGTATAGAAAAGCAAAATTTAATGTGTTATTATTAAGTTCCCTCCTATTGCTATGGTTTTATCTGTCCTTGTGATAAATGCCTTTTAACTATGAAATAATTCTTTCCTTGATGTAAAGAGCCCTTGCTCAGGGTATAAAAAGAATGGTCACCACATTAAAATTGTCATTGCATCCTAGCTTCGGCCATTTCTTCTTTCTGGTGTGAGTTTGTGCAAGAGAGTCCCTCTGTTCTCATTCCTCTCTCTTATTATATACTTATGTTCAGACTCCCAATATTAGATTCTTAACAAAGCCAGCCAAGGAGTAATCAAGCCTGTTGAACTCCCAGTGGCTAGGGGCTAGCTTGTGTTAGCATTTATTTACAGCACAAAGGGCTATATTTACAACCCTATGATTGCTATCTAAAAGCTGCTTGAGACCATTTAAGAAAACAACCTCTCCAATCACCTTGCAGAGAGGCCTCCTTGAGTCATAGAGATTAGATCGTTTTTTCCATTTCTCCTTTCTTTCTTCTAAACTAACCAGCATTATTGGCTGTCTCTTGCAACTCCCGAATTTAGAAGGTTTCTGAAAGTCTCTGAGAGCTGTGAATGACCCCTATCGCCAACAAATTACTCTCAGTGGTTTTGTGGATGTCAAAGGCTGATCCTTGACAATGTTGCCTCTTTTATCCTTTTCATTTGGAGAACATTTTCATTCATGATTAATTAATAATACTCTTAAAAATCCTTTCTTTTATTTTTTACAATACAATTGAAATATTACTTCCTTTTTTCCCCTTCAAGTCCATATATATATATATACTTCCTTGCACTTTTAAATATCCCTGATCTCTATTTTCATTATATATATAGTGTGTGTGTGTGTGTGTGTGTGTGTGTGTGTATATATATATATATATTCCTAAATTTAGAAACAGAAAAGTTATACATCTGACTTCAGTTACTAGATAACTACAACCAACTATGGTGTTATCTTCTGAAATAGTCTCATCTTATTCTTTCTGTATTTTCATTCATGACTGTTCTTATTTTTGAGGGGAAAACTTCCTTGTTTTTTAATTTATTTACTCTCTCATATATTATATACTGGCTATAGTTTTCCCTCCCTCTTCTCCTAGTCCTTCCCCAACACCTCCCTGCTCCTCATCCATTCTCCCTCCACTTCCTGTCAGGAAAGGGCAGGCTTCCCAGGGATATCAACCAAACATAGCATATCAAACAGTTATAAGACTAGACATCTCCTCTCTTATTAAAGCTGGACAAGGCAACACATGAGAAGGAAAGTGGTTCCAAAATCAGGCAAAAGTGTCCGAACCAGTCCCTGTTCCCTCTGTTAGGAGTCCACAGAAATGCCAAGCTACACAAACTATAATATATATGCAAGGGGCCTAGGTTAGACCTATGCAGGTTCCCTGATTGTCAGTTCAGTCTCAGTGAACCCCTGTCTGTCAAGTTTGTTGATTTTGTGAATTTTCTTGTGGTGTCCTTGATCCTTCTGGCTTCTACAATCTTTCGCTCTTCTGCAAGATTCAGCGACTAAACAGGGTATTTCAATTCTAGTACTAATAACTTTCAAATATTTAGAACCTTGATTATGTCAGAGACGAGTTTAAAATAAGGAAGAAAATTAAAATAATTACTTTCTCCTTTTTTTTCCTAAGGGTCAAATCAGAAGCCATTGGATGGTTTGATACCAAATAAGTCTTAATTCTGTTCTTAGTGTAGTGGAACTGATGTACCTGGGTGATGTTTTTATTTTTCATTTACTCATTTTAGATTATTAAAAATTGGAAAATAATTTATTCATTGGATTGCTTCTTCAGCATTCAAGTTTATTTTCCAGGGCACATAACAGACATAAAAAGATATATTCCCAGTCTTCTGTAACTTCTCCATGAAAATAAATTTGTACTTAATTTACAAATTATTGTGAGATTTTAGACATAATATACAGAAAAGGTATTGAAACCTGCAAAGACAACTACAAGTTCAACTCAGTGTCATTTGTAGATTTTTTTTCTTTCACCTAAACTTTTTCAATAAACTTATTTTGGCACAAATATCAAAGATGAACATTTTGATGTAAGTACATGTTTTTAAGAGACAAAAAAAATAAGACAGTGAACAGTTGAGTTTGTGTATTTTATTCACACAATATTCTGGCTTATGCTATGATAAATGCAAGACTGGATAAAATTCAGTAAATCTTTCCTTGATTTTTTTGTATATATTCTTCATAACAAATATGCATCTTAGTGCTTGTTCTCTAAATGATTATTCTGGTTCATTCTAAGTATAGTGACCAAGTTGTGCAATAAGACAATAGCTGAGAAGTGACAATCAGATAATAAATAGTTAAAAATGAAAAAGTAATACTCCCGCTTTTAATTGATTGATGATTTAAAATTCCTTACTAAATAAAGGAAAATTAACAAATGTTATAATATATATCCATATATATAAATAGTTACTTTGTTGCAAGCAAAATGTATTTAAACTAATATTTTTCAGGTATCTGATATACAAACATTTATTTATAATCCAGATATCTTTTCCACTACTATTTTTACTTTGTATCAGTATGTTACCATATCCAAAGCAGCCTAGTTCCTCCACACTTTTATTGATCCATTACTGTAAAATCAAAATAAAACAACTTATTTCAATCAGAATATCATAATATAGTACTAGGTGTCAATTTATGATTCTATATTAATTCACACCAAAGAATTCAGATTAACAGATTTAACTGTTGCATGCATTGGATTCAGCCAATCCCATTCCCTTTCCTTCTGTTTTCTTCTTTCAGGAGCCAAAGTATTTACTAAGTTAGTGTAATATCAGCTCACTTAACTTCTTTTAAATTTGCTCATAGGTGTTCACTGTCCTTAGAACATTATTCAAACATTAATTTCAACCATCAAAGTAAATTAGTCTTGACGTCTAATATTGTTGTTGCACCATCTACCATAAATATCTTTCACATGATCCCTTCCCTCCAATAATATTGACATATTGTTTTCATTAACTATTTTAGTTTTCTGTTCTCTTTCTTTTATTATTACTATCTTTAATCCCAACAGTTTCTATCATCTACTTTCTATATATAATCCAACAGTCTGTCTATACGATTTCACCACCACATAATCTTAATTTAGCATCATAAGGGATATTAAGTACACTGCTGGTTAGAAAATCTCATGAAACTCTTCAGGCCATCCTTTGAAGTTTAAACGGTATCATATATGCATGTAATATCATTTAATTAAAAAATTTGACCATGAATTTGAAAGAGAACAGGAAGCGTTAAATAGGGAGGGATAAAGGAAGAAAGGGAAAGGGGAACTGACATATTTATATTATAATCTCAAGAATAAAAGAAATAATATTAAAAATATCGTATCCTGACAAACATTTTAAGGAAAACTTTCTGATCACATACCAGGTAAAGTGGTCTAAAACTAGTGCATTGCACCCAGGGAAGGGTCATAAAGATAAAGAAATATTTTATATGATCAACATTAATCTCCATGTATAATTGTACAGCATTATGCAAATTTAATGTTAAACTTTAAAAAGGAAAATGAAATTGAAGTGGGATAGAACCAAATACCCTTAAGAAGAAATTTGACACAACTGGTAAATATATCATATTTTTGTAGTTGATTAAAGAAAATTTCAGAAGTAAGTTATCCACCCAGGCTATAAAATTAATTGATTTTGTGTTTGGATAAAAATCAACATTTATTTTTCTTTGATTTATATTGGCATAAATCACACTTACATTAATGTAATAAGGGTTCTTACTAATGCCTACAATCAAGCTGCCATCACTTCATTAAATGTGGTACATATTCAATGCTGTGCAATCACAAACGGATAAGTTACCACTAAAAGAACAATGTAAATATTTTCAATATTGTAGGTGAATTCAAGAATACATTTGCTAGTTTTTCTAATATAATCACTTGAAAACAAATGTTTCCAAAAATGTCTGCATTGCAATTAAGCAAAGTTTAGCATCATATACAGGTTTAAATTAATGATTTACATGTGATGAATATTTTAATAATGAATGTCAAGGAAAATAAATAACTTTATTATCAAAATGGAAATATTAGTTTAAGAAAATTTTAAAGTAAAACAACAGATTGAAATCTTTAGAGCTACAAATTTATGTACATACTTTAGAAATAATGGAACTTCTGTAAACAATTGTAAACTTTATAAAGATGACTTTGGAAATTCCCTGTAGATGTTTCACCAAATTTCACACCTAGGAGTTTGCTACAGACACAGTCAACATACACTCTGTCCATCACCAAAGACTCTTCATGCTCCTATTCATATTGCCTTACTTACCCACTGCCACATATCTCATTCAACATGTGTTAACAAAGACTCTTTTCTTCTATTTTATAAATATTTCTTTTATAATTATAAAAATAGAATCATACATAATATATCTGGTAGTTTTACTCCAGATTCATCTAGATATTATCACACATAATTAATTTCAATTTGATTGTTTATTAGAGGACTGTGACATGAATTTTTTTTGTTTTTTCCCGTTGAAGAACATCTTATTGATTGTATTTTCACTATTTTAAGCAACTATACAATAACTATTAGTATACATGGGTTATATGAGTAACAGTTTTCATTTCTATGCAATATAAATATCCCCATGAAATGAGAGAAATGTAACTGTCATATAGAATATAAATATTCATATATCTAAATTGTTCCATGGTAGTTGTTTTCTTAATGTTATGATCACCTGCCCACTATTCTGTTTCCAGAACTAATGACATTGAACTAGGGATATACAAACCACAATTTATCAGTTCTTACCAAATTTGGGGCTTATCCCTAATGTTTATTTTTCTTATTGTATCATGAGATTTCATTTAAGATTTTTATTTTTATTTTCTATTTTTTCAACACAAGGTCTTATACATGGGCTGGCTATGAGCTACACATTGGTTCCATATGAGAAAGTCCTTGAATTTTTCTTGCTTCTAACTAATTAAGCTTTAATAAAGGTAGATACAAAAGATAGATATCTAAGTCCCATCTTTGATTACAAAAAAATTCTAAATATTATTTTTTGCCAATGATTGTAAAGTGGTTTTATAGAGAAGACTTTAATGTCACCTGTCACATTCAATATACCCATGTTGAGGGGTGTTGTCTACATATGAATCTTAATATATTCATGCTATGCATGTATAAAACAAGAATGAATAACTGAATATATATCAGTCTTTCAAATCCCTTCTCTTACTTCAAAATATCATGACAACTCATGCTAATAGCTAAAGTGAGAAAGAGAAGTAGAATAAAGAAATAAGTAAAACAGTAACATTTTAAAAAGTGTTTTTAAAAGATTGGAGCACAGAAAATTGGCAAGAACAAAGTATTACAAATTAATCTACACTGGATAAGCTATATATAAAGTGAGAGACCAAATCTACATTGTAATAAAGTAGAAGTACTATTTGTAAATTTGTGTATCTGTTATTCACAATATTCAGAAGACTGTCAATTTTATTTCTTTAAGATCTATTTCTTATAAATTAAACAACATTTACAATTTTAATTATGTCATTTTGATTGTTCTTGTTTTTTATATTGAAATGTTGAAATTAAATATTTATATATAATATATATTATATATCAACATTTATACATACATACATATGTCATAAATAAATACAAAAATAAAAAGTGCTACTTTCTCATCAGGGATTTCCATTGAAATCATCCAAATGATTCCTCACCAAACCACCAGGACATTTCCTTATCTATGTTCATAGCAGCCTTATTTGTAATAGTTAGAAACTGGACACAACCCAGATGTCCCTCAACTGAGGAATGGCTAAAAAAACAAAAACAAAAACAAAAAACTATAGTACATCTACACAATGGAATACTACTCAGCCATCAGAAACAACAAAATTATGCAATTTGCAGTAAAATGGATGGAACTAGAAAAGCTCATATTGAGTGAAGTAACCCAGACTCAGAAAGATTCACATGGCATCTATGCACTTGTAATTGAATTTTAGACATATAGTACAGGATAACTATTGTACAGCCAACACACCAAAAGGAGCAGGAACATAGATTTTGTTGATGAGACACTTTGCCCTAGTGGTGCTGCCATGTAGGCCCCCAGTATATTAGGAGGCTCTTGGCCCTGATGTGACTGCTGAACTGGGGTGAGGGACTGATATGTAGAGACACTCCACTCTGGAGGAGTAGGATGGAAGGGTAGGAGGATGGGTCTGGGAGGGATGAAGGGGGGGCACTGTGATGGAGATGTGTCTAGAAGGAGTAAATAAACATAAAAAAATTCAAACAAAACAGAACAAAAATAAATAAATTAAAGAAAAATTTAAAAGATTTATTTCTTATAAATTAAACAACATTCACATTTTAATTATGTCATTTTGATTGTTCTTTTTTATATTTAAATGTGGAAATTAAATATTTATATATAATATATACATATATATATATATATACACATATGTCATAAAAATACAAAAATAAAAGTTGTTACTTTCTCATCTGGGATTTCCACTGAGTGTCACAAAATTCTATAACACTGATATTTTTGTGGAAAATAGTAACTCTCCATAAATAAAACAAGACAATTGGGGGGCACAGTTGATCTTTGTCCAACATTGGGGAAACAAAACATTGCCACTCTCCAAACTACTGCTTTGGGTTCAAGACAGCTTCCCTGCAGAGCCTGGAGTCTGACCTAGACATGTGTGAACCTGTGTAGATTACATGTCTTCAGACAGCTTGGCTGTAACCAGTACTTTTACTTACTTATCTCAAGGGAGACTTTGTTCTACTCAGGTCTTCCTCTTGTCTAATCAATAATGTAACTTTTCTAAGACAGAACAGTTGTTTTGTAAAATTTAGCCTGAGCATGTAGTAGACTTCAATTTTCATAGACTTTTAATTATATTGCCTGAGTTATTAATTTGTTCTATCTACTCTATCTTTTGTTCACCCTTCATATTCCTTTTTAAAATGATGATCCATACCTTATTACTAAATTAGTTGGTATGCTTTACATATTCACCAAAAAAACATTTCTAAAACAAAGCAAAACACAACCAAAAAAAAAAAAAAAACCAGCACTTTGTTAAAATAGGAAACAGTAACTCTGACGTTATATGTTTTAACATTTTTTCAAGTCAGATATTTCTAGGTTTTGAACATTTTCAAGTCCTGTAATAAAAGGAATATACAACCTTAAGTTCTAATTAAATTTCTTCCTATGGATAGAATAAGTAAGTAAATGCATGATAAACACTGGCCTTGTTTCTAAAATATATTTTTTATGTCGACAATGGTTGTATATTCACAACCATTGCAGAGATTGTTTTGTTATGTTTATAAGGTGGGAAACATTTGCTTGGAAATCATTGTACATGCAAGTGGAGCATGAAAAGTTTTTTCTTTCTGCCCCATACTATCAAATGTTTTTTAATGTGCAATAAATCTTATCTGAATATTCTGTGGTGTGCCATCCTTTTTTATATGATCTATAATAACATATAATGACTGTCACACTTAGTCTGTGCAGGAGGAATGGAGAACAAAAGCTGACTCATTCTTTTTCCCTTTAAATTGTAGTACATTTTTATGAAGAAACTATGAAAATGTCTTTTTAATATCTCAGGAGAAAATGCAACCAAATGGCTAGGAGATTTGATGATGGTGTGAAACTGTTTGTTTAAAATGTGGTGATAGTGACAAAGGTACATGAAAATAATGAAGTTCCAGTAAAAAGAACTTCAGCTAATCACAAGCTTATATTTAAATGTGTATGAATATTGCAAGGTTTAGAAGTTATGTTTCAAAGGTAATTCCTTCCTTTTCATCTTTTTCTATATTTCTAACCAGCAGGAGGGAAAAACACATTGTATAGTAACTCTTTAACAAGATAGTGATTTATGTTCAGAGTAATTGGTCAGGAAATTTGCTCTAGAGTAGTGAAACTATGTGTGTTCATTAAGTAAAGGGCACCTATGTCACTGAAATGAGTAGAATTTTGACTCATCTCCCCTCTGGGAAATAATAAAAAGTTCTGAAAACCTCTGAGATCCTCAGATGAAAAGAGATAGGAGATGAAAATACTTGCTTTGAAAATAAATTTTATTTTTATTATCATTTTAGTGTTTAAAAACATTTCAGAGAAACTGACAACTAGATTGGATAGGTATGCTGAGAATTGAATTTCACATGTCTGAGTTAACAAATGGAATTAATATCATGATATGAAAATATGAAGCTATTAGTTTCATTGTCTCCTCTCTGGGGGTTAAATGACTTTTTTATGGACATCTAATTTTTTCTTTCTAATAACATATGAGAAAGGTAAGATAAATAACTTAAATCAAAGATAGCAGTTTGTGGCTAATGGAGAAATACATGGCAGTATAATATAATGGTGTTATATTCCAAAATATGCAAGCATTTATTCTTTTTGATCCATCTCCTGCCAAAATGATGAGTAAATGTGCTTTTAAGAACAATGTAATTTTCAGGATACATTCAGATGTCGAAACACCACAAATTTTTAATCAATTAGCTAAGAGAAATTCTACTACACTCTATATTAACCTCCTTCCTCAAATGTGAAATGTATCACTATTTTAGAGACCAGCTTCCATTATTTTGACAGTCACTTATGACAAATCCTACACCAGTAGCAAAGGAAAGAGATTCTATTGGAGTTTTGTCAGGTACATACAAAATGTTCGCCCTCTTCTGTTGGAGGTCAGGTGACAAGATGAACATAAAATGCCATTTCTTCAATCTATGTAACCTTTTACACTTATGTTTGCTCCCATGATCAGGAATACACAACAGACATTGTTTAAACATGGGGTAAACTGAGACCCAAGTTTCTAGTAGCCATATAACTAGGTAGAGTTCTCTTCTATTATGTGTTTCCCTATTCTAAGACCTTAAAAATGGCTCTGAGTTTTCTTTCTGATTTGTGGATTCAGTGATACTTTTATTGAAACACCAAAATGGGGACAGAAAAAGAGTGGTGGTACAATCATGATGTTTTTAAAATTTATTAATTTGTTGCTTCAGGTTACATCTCCATCATATTGCCCTCTTTCCCCCCTTCCCAGCCCCTCCCTCCTATGCTTTACCCCCTAACCTTTCCATCCCACTTTTCTGGAGTGGAGTGTCCCTACATAACAGTCACCCCGCCCCAGTTCAGAAGTCATATGAGGGCCAAAAGCCTCCTCATACACTGGGGGCCTACAAGGCAGTACCACCAGTGAAAAGGGTCTCATTACCAGGGAGAGAAAACTAAAAAAACACACACACAAACAAACAAAGTCTATGTCCATGTTCCCTT
The DNA here is from genome assembly GCA_907164525.1 of Lophiomys imhausi. Lineage (NCBI taxonomy): Eukaryota > Metazoa > Chordata > Mammalia > Rodentia > Muridae > Lophiomys > Lophiomys imhausi. Next base: position 755,938 of record CAJQZJ010034276.1, on the reverse strand, counting down.
TGCTGCATTGGTTGTAGTATAGATATCCTGTACTATATGGCTAAAATCCGACTATAAGTGAGTAGATGCCATGTGCATCCTTCTGAGTCTGGGTTAGCTCACTCACGATGAGCTTCTCTAGTCCATCCATTTGGCTGCAAATTGCATAATTTCATTGTTTCTGATAGCTGAGTAATATTCCATTGTGTAGATGTACCACAGTTTTTTAATCCATTCTTTGGTTGAGGGATATCTGGGTTATTTCCAGTTTCTAGATATTACAAATAAGGCTGCTATGAACATAGATGAGGAAATTTCCTTGTGATTCAGTGAGGAATCATTTGGATGTATACCCAGAGGTCGTATGGCTGGGTCCTAAGGCAAAGCTATTCCAAGTTTCTAAGATATCGCCAGACTGACCTCCATAGTGGTTGCACAAGCCTGCACTCCCACCAGCAATGGAGGAGGGTTCCCCTTTTTCCACACCCTTGTCAGCATGTGATGTCATTTAGCTTTTGATCTTAGCCATTCTGACAGGTGTGAGATGGACTCTTAGAGTCATCTTGAGTTGCATTTCTCTGATGATTAAGGATGCTGATCATTTCTTCATGTGTCTCTCAACCTTTAGGAATTCCTTCTTTGTGAATTCTCTGTTTAGCTCTTTTCCCCATTTTTTAATTGGATTATTTGGTTTCTTAGTATTTAATTTCTTGAGTTCTTTGTAAATTTTGGATATTAGCACTTTGTCAGATGTGGGGTTGGTGAAGATTTTTTTCTCATTCTGTAGGCTGCTGTTTTGTTTACAATTATGATTTATTAGCATTTGCTACATGTGACTTTACAAATCAAGACATTTCATTCTTCCAAAACAACCCTGATAAGTTCTCACATTGGCACTACTCCATAGTAAGAGGCTGATAGCTAAAATTAAAACACAAAATTGGCCCATTAGCTATATATTCAAAGGAATTTCAAATTTAAAACATTGTGAATCTTCTACAAAGTGTTTGACCTTGTGAGTTATCTCTTTTTTCTGTGGTTCTGATTTGAGTGTTCACATGTTATATAATAAAGTTTTTTGCTTCAGTATGACCTGTCTTGGATTTACTGCACATATGGGGTTCATGTATAAGATCTTCAGTTTTCATAAGTACAGGAATCTAGGCTATATTTTTCTTAACCTTAGCATGGCTGAAATTGGTGTAGAAGAGAGAAAATGGATTAGCAAAATATTAAGCAAAATTTATGTACTTCAGTAATTTCTAGCTCAACAAACAGCTATACTTATGTCAGCTATATTAAGAATTTTACATTTTATGGTTAACTTAGAAAATATCTGTGATAAACTATGCTAGTACCTAACAAAATGACATGTTTGAATGACTATTAGTTTGTATCTCTTAATTGCCCTAAATAGTTTGTGAAAGTTGCTATCAAAAGGCAAATCCTGGAAATTTAAGAACAGAGCCCTGCCCTATTCCTCACTGAGGGACAATCGCCCTCTTTTTTTGGGGGGGGGAGGTAGGTAATATTTCTCCTGAAGCAAATTTGGTTTTTGACAATATATAAAGTGTTATCTTTCAATCTGGTTTAAAGAAGAAGTTATTTTGTTATTTTGGAGCTAAACCAGCTTTAGTGTATATATTTTGAGGTCTCGAAGGACAATTTGTTTGTGTTGTGTGGGCCTTTTGTAAGTAGCTTTTAAACTTAGGTCCTTCCAAATCCTATGTGTGTGTCTCTGCATTCTAATTATTGGGATCCGAGACCTGTGGTTTCCATCTGAGGGGATTAAAGATGTGTTCCACCACTCCTGGATTGAAGTTTTTCTCTATTTAGAGTTTGTTTTGTATCAGGCTGACCTTGAGCTCTGAGATCTGCCTGTTTCTGTCTCTAGTGTGTTGGGGTTAAGGGTGTACTCTTCTTGAATGATGGGATTAAGGGTATGTACCCTCACCACCCTTTTCCGTGTAACTCTAGAATTTATAAGTCCACTAACTCTATGGTGCTCCTCCTGTCTCTGCTGAAGTTAAAGGCATGGGTTAACACCACATTTCTCCTGTATTTTACCTTAGCTCTACGTTTTTTCGACACTTGGAGGTTCATAAAACCAGGTTGAATGGCTGTGTCCTTTATTTTATTTACAGTGTTTTAACGTTGTTACCTGCTTTTTTTTTTTTAATTAGTAAATTTATTTGTTTGTTGCTACAGGTTACATCCTTGACATATTGTCCTCTTTTCCTGCTTCCCAGCCCCACCCTCCCATGCTCTACTCCCTGACCCTTCCATCTTGATCCTCTGGGGTGGAGTGTCCCTGCATACCAGTCTCTCACCACAGATCAGGAGTCATATGAGGGCTGAGGGCCTCTTCATACACCGGGGATCTACAAGGCAGTACTGCCAGTGAAAGGTGTCTCCTTGCTACTGGGGGAAACTAAAAAAAATACCAACAGACACACAAACCCACAAAAACAAAGAACAACAACAAAAAAAAAAGAGAGGAAAAAGAAAGAGAAAAAAAGAGGGAAAGGAAAAAGAAAAAGAAATGAAAAGAAAAAAGAAATGTATGTCCATGTTCCTTTTGGTGTGTTGGTTGTAAAAAAAAAAAAAAGGCAAATCACCTAACCCCTATAATCAGAATGCTGTCCAAAAAGGACAAAACTTGGAAGCAGGTAAGTCAACAGCCTACCTCTGTTAAGACAGGGTAGGAATGTCCTTCATAATTCCTGCTTTACAATTAATGTCTTTCAGAGATACTGGCCAAAAGACTGAAGATAGATGCTCTAATGTATGGAGAGAAACTAGGAGCTGTCTAGGTAGCCAGTTGTCTGTTATTTCTTAGTTTTGGAAGCTGCTGGCTCTGAACTTCCTATATTCAGATATATTTATCCCTCTAAGGTTTCTGGTGTGGTTGAAGACTAGATAGTTATAGTTTCATAGTTAAGTTTTAAGTTGTTTAGGAAGTAAAAAGATGTTCTAGGACTAAGAAGATATTTCTAAGTTAGTAATGCAAGTTAGGATGGAAATTGAGGTTGGTATAGAAATTTAAACCTATGGAGATAGGTGGACAATAGAATATTATTAACAGTTACCAAATATGTATGGACTAGACATTGGGAAAGTATCTTATACCTTATAATTTTCATAATTGTGGCCTAATTATTGAAAAAGATGAATTATGATGTTGGGGAGAAGGGGAGAGTGTAGGAGGGTAGGACAAGGAAAGATTGTGGGAGAGGACTGTGATGGAGATGTAACTTGAAGTGATAAATAAGCATTAAAAAATTTTACCACCTGCTCTGGAGGGTCAAGATGGCGGTGTGCAGCTCAGACACATACTGATCATCAGGAAGACCAATTGGACAACTACAGAGATATAATCCTGCTAAACGGCAGTTTGTGAGGTGCAAGACTTTCTGGGCTTGCCCAGCAAATCCAGTGACACTAAAGAACTCAGTACTGGGAACATAGACACTGGAGGTTCAGAGTCACCAGACATGGACAATGAGCGCTTCCGGCCAGGAGACTGCACTCCCTGCCACAGTGGATGAGAGGGCAGAACAGATCATTACAGGATGCCAGCTCGTGGTTTCAACATCCAAACCTTCTCATTGTCATGAGTCTAAAGCATCTGTGCAGGAATTCAGACACCCAGAAGATCAACAGAGCCACTATGGTAGGACAGAGGGCAATTCTCCTTGGGATATGCAACATGAAAGTGTCTGGCAGTCACTGAGGCTTCCCTTAGACCAAGCATGCTGTGAACAGGATTCACATTACATATTGGAACTCCCTGCCCCCTCCCCCATCTTCCTGGCCTCTAGGCTGGGCTCTCTGCTGGACACCAGAGCACAACATCTATGCCTTAGCCCAGAGCAGGGACTGCACCAGTTCACAGAGTTTCAAACTGAGAAGTACAGACTGGCTCTAAGACTAGGCTCCTCTAAGAGTAATTGGGAGGACCATAGCAACAGTCCTGACACCTTAGCTACAGAACATCTGGTAGAAGCCCCTGCTAACCTAGGCAATCTGCTCTGGAGCACTGTGATTCAGACAGAACACAGGACAAAAAACATCTAATAACAACCAGATGGCTAAAGGGTACTGAAAAAACAGAACTGACAAAAGGTAGGGAAATATGACTCCAACAAAATTCAGCAATGCTAGTACAGCAAGCTCTGACCATCCTACCACAGATGAAACACAAGACAATAATGAAATATCTATACTTTGGAAAGGGATAGAGTCCTTACAAGAAGAAATTAAATCCCTTAAAGAATATAAAGAACCCTAAATTTTACAAATGAAAACAAGGGAGAATACTATTAGAGACCTCCAAGCCAAAACTCATCAAAATATGAATGGGTGAAGAGACAAGGCTGTGAAAGATTTGAAAGATTGGCAAAGACATCTAAATTAGAGTAGGAAAGGTTTAAACATTTTAAACATATAAAAGTGTTCAAGACTTAAAATTTGAAATGGAAACAATAAAGAAAACACAAGCAGAGATATTCCTGGAGGTAGAAAACCAAGGAAAGAAAACAGGAATGACAGACATGAGTATCACAAATAGGATACAAGGAATGGAAGACAGAAGCTAAGGCATGGAAGATTCCATTGAAGAAATAGGTACAACAACCAAAGAATATGAGAAATATAAAAAAAGTCCTCACCCACAACATCCAAGAAATCAAGGACTCAGTGACAAGACAGAACCTAAGAATTATAGGCATAGATGAAAGACAAGACTCCGAACTCAAAGGTCCAGGGAACATCTTCAACAAAATCATAGAAAATGACTTCCCAAACTTAAAGAAAGAGATGCCAATAAAATTCCAAAAGGCATACAAAATCGTAAACAGATTAGATCAGAAAAGAAATTTATCTCGCCACATAACAATTGAAACTCCAAATGCACAGAACAAAGAAAGAATATTAAAAGCTGTAAGAGAAAAAGGTCAAGTAACATATAATGGCACACCCATCAGAATTACACCTGACTTTACTTCAGAAACTTTAAAAGCCAGAAGAGCCTTAGCAGATGTCCTATAAGCACTAAGAAACCATAGGTACCATCCCAGACTACTTTGCCCAGCAAAGCTTTCTATCAACATAGGTGGAGAAAACAAGATATTCCGTGACAAAACCAAGTTCAAACAGTATCTATCCACAAATTCAGCTCTACAGAAGATCCTAGAAGAAAAATTCCAATGCACAGATGATAATTACACCCAAGAAAACAAAGGAAACAAAAAAAAACCCACTGAACTTAAACCAAAAGAAGCATACAACCACCACCAACATACAAAATAACAGGAAATAACAACTTATGACTATTAATATCCACCAACATTAATGGACTAAACTCCCCATTAAAAAGACACAGGCTGAAAGAATGGATCCATAAATAAGACCCATCATTTGGCTGCATACAAAAAACACATCTCACTAACAAAGATAGACTCTACCTCATATTAAAGGGCTGTGAAATGGTTTTTCCAAGCAAATGGTCCCAGGGAGCAAGCTTGAGTAGCCATCCTAATATCAAATACAATAGATTTTTAACCGAAATTAATCCAAAAAGATAGGGAAGGGTACTATATGCCCATTAAAGGAAAAATTCATCAAGACGACATCTCAATACTAAATATCTATGCCTCAAATATAAAGGCAACCACATTTGTAAAAGAAACTCTTCTAAAACTTAAACCACACATCGATCCCCACACATTAATAGTGTGAGACTCCAACATCCCACTCACATGAATGGACATGTCATCAAGACAGAAACCAAACAGAAATAATGAGACTAACAGAGGTCATGAACCAAATGGACCTAACAGATATCTACAGAACGTTTCACCAAACTGCAAAAGAATATATCTTCTTTTCAGCTCCTCACAGAACCTTTTCGAAAATTGACCATATAGTTGGACACGAAGCAAGCCTGAACAGATACAAGAAAATTGAAATAACATCATGTGTCTTATCAGACCACCATGGATTAAAACTTAACTTCAACAACAATAGAAATAACAAAAAGCCTACACATTCATGGAAATTGAACAACTCTCTACTCAATGACTGCTGGGTCAGAGAACAAATAAAGAAGGGAATCAAAGACTTCCTAAAATACAATGAAAATGAAGGTACAACATACCCAACCCTATGGTACACAATGAAAGCAGTGCTATGAGGAAAGTTCATAGTGCCTTAATGGACTAAACTCCCATTATATGCCTTCAAAAAGAAAATTGTGACAGCTCATATTAGCAAATCGACAGCAGAACTGGAAGAGCTAGGAAAAAAAAAAAAAACAAACACTCCCAACAGGAGCAGAAGACAGGAAATCATCAAACTTAGGGCTGAAATCAATACCATAGAAACAAAACAAACAATTAAAAGAATCAACAAAACCAAGAGTTTGGTCTTTGAGAAAAACAACAAAGTAGACAAACCCAGAGCCAAATTAATGAGAAGGCAGAAGGAATATACCCAAATCAACAAAATCAGAAATGAAAATGGTAAAATAACAACAGACATTGAAGAAATCCAGAGAATCTTTAGATCTTACTTCAAAAATATGTACTCCACAAAATTTGAAAACTTAAGCGAAATGGACAATTTTCTTGATAGATACCACCTACCAAAATTAAATCAAGATCAGGTTAATAGATTAAATATTCCTATAACCCCTAAGGAAATAGAAACAGTCATTTAAATCTTGAAAACAAACAAACAAACAAAAAAGCCCAGAGCCAGATGGTTTCAGCCCAGAATTCTACCAGACCTTCAAAGAAGAGCTGACACCAATACTCTTCAAACTCTTCCACAAAATAGAAACAGAAGGAACACTGTCAAACTCATTCTATGAGGCCACAGTCACCCTGATTCCTAAACCACACAAAGACCCAACAAAGAAAGAGAACTTCAGACCAATTTCCCTTATGAGCATAGACACAAAAATGCTTAATAAATTACTTGCAAAACGAATCCAAGAATACATGAAAAGTATCATACACCTTGACCAAGAAGGTTTTATCCCAGGAATGTAGGGGAGGTTCAACATACAAAAATACATCAACATAATCCACCACATAAACAAGCTTAAAGAAAAAAAAAACACATGACCATCTTACTAGATGCTGAAAAATAATTTGACAAAATCCACATCCCTTCATGCTAAAAGTCCTGGAGAGAGCTGACATCAGGGACCATACCTAGAAATAATAAAGGCAATATATAGCAAGCTGGTAGCCAGCATCAAATTAAGTGGAGAGAAACTTAAAGCATTTCCCCTAGAATCAGGGACAAGGCAAGGATGCCCAATCTCCCCATATGTCTTCAACATAGTACATGAAGTTCTAGCTAGAGTAATAAGACAACTATAGGAGATCATGGAGATACAAATTGGAAAAAAAGCGGTTAAATTATCCCTATTCACAGATGATATGATAGCATACATCAATGACCCTAAAATTTACACCAGAGAACTACTACAACTAATAAACACCTTCAATAAGATGGCTGGATACAAAAATCAATTCAAAAAAAATCAGAAGCTCTTTATACAAAAGATAAATGGGCTAAGAAATAAATTAGCGAATCAACACACTTCACAATAGCCACAAACAATATAAAATACATGGGGGTAACCTTAACCAAGCAAGTGAGGTGAGAGACCTATATGACAAGAATTCAAGCCCTTGAAGAAAGAAATTGAAGAGGACATCAGAAGATAGAAAGATCTCTCATGCTCATGGATGGGTAGGATTAACATAATAAAAGTGGCCATCCTACCAAAAGGTATATACAGATTCAATGCAATTCCTATCAAAATACCAACAAAATTGTTTACAAACCTTGAAAGAACAATTCTCAACTTCTTATTAAATAACAAAATACCCAGAATAGCTAAATCAATACTGTACAAAAACAAAAACAAAACAAAACAAAACAAAAAACAGAGGTATCACCACCTCTGATTTCAAGCTCTACTAAAGAGCAATAATAATAAAAACAGCATGGTACTGGTATTGAACAGACCACTGGATCAATGAAATCGAATTGAAGACCCAGTAATAAACCCACACACCTATGGGCACTTAATTTTTGACAAAGAATTAAAACCCATATAATGGAAAAAGGACAGTATATTCAACAAATGGTGTTGGTAGTATCCCAGGGATCCAAGCTCAGTCAGCAGGCTTCTAGTTCCCAGGAGGCAGTCTTCTTTGGTCTCCACTGCTAGGAGAATGTCATCAACATATTGAAGTAATGTTACCTGGGGGGTGGAGGCCCTGAAATGGGCTAGATCTTGGTGAAGTACCTCGTCGAAGATGGTGGGAGAGTTCTTGAATCCCTGTGACAGGCATGTCCAAGTTAGTTGTCCAGATAATCCCGAGGCTGGGTCTCTCCATTCAAAGGCAAATATAGGCTGGCTAGAAGCGCTAAGCCGTAAGCAGAAAAAGGCATCTTTTAAGTCCAGTACTGTATACCATGTTTGCTGGGGGGGGAGGGTACTAAGGAGGTTGTAAGGGTTGGGCACTGTAGGGTGAAGGTCGGCAACCCTTTTGTTAACTTCCCTTAAGTCATGGAATGGTCTATAATCATTGGTCCCAGGCTTCTGAACTGGGAGCAGAGGGGTGTTCCATGCTGACTGACATTTAACAAGGATCCCGAGCTCGAAGAGCCGCTGTATGTGTGGGCGGATGCCATCTCTGACCTCTTTGCTCATGGGGTACTGGCAGACTGAAATGGGGGTGGAGGTAGCTTTATCCTCCACTACCACGGGTGGGTGATGTTTGGCCATTCCTATGCCAGTAAGTTTGGCCCAGGCTGAGGGAACCTTGTCCATCCATTCCTGCATATCAGCTGTTTGAGGAGGGGGGTTTTCGAACAGCCTATGTTTATCTTCCTGCCTCATAGTGAGGACCTGAAGCGGCCTCCCCTCTCTGTCAGTCACTGATGGTCCTTCTGTTTGGAAATGAATTTGGGCTCCAACCTTAGAGAGCAAGTCACGGCCCAGGAGTGGATAGGGGCACTCAGGAATCACGAGGAATGAGTGGGATACCCAGCCCATGCCCAAATCTACCATTCTTCGGGTAGTCCATGGGTATTGTTTATTTCCTGTGGCTCCCTGCACCCAGGACCTCTTAGCGGATAGTGGTCCTTCTGTTTGGAGGAGGACTGAATGCTGAGCCCCGGTGTCGACCAGGAACTGGACAGGTTTCCCCTCCACATTGAGAGTTACCCCAGGCTCGGGGAGGGGATACGAGCCCCGTCTTCCCTACTCTTCTTCATCTAAGGCCAGAATTTTTCCTCTGGGCGGTCCTCCCCTCTTCTTCTTAGTGCAGTCCTTGTGCCAATGTCATTTCTCTTTGCAGTAGGCACATTGGTCCTTGTCTAATGGTTGCCTCTTGCCCTTTCCCTCATCTTTCTGACCTTGCCTGTCTCTCTTGTCCCTTTCACTTACTACAGTGGCCAAAATTTTATTCAAATTTCTTTCCTGTCTTTTTTCTCTTTTTAAATCTCGTTCATCCTGTTCCCTACGTCTTCTCTCTTCTTTTTCTTCCTCTGTCTCTCTTTTATTGAACACCTTATCTGCTTCTCTAACCAAGTCCTGGAGCGAGAATCCCTGTAGGCCCTCCAGCCTCTGTAGCTTTTTTCTAATATCTAGAGCTGACTGATCTATAAAGGCCATGGCTACCGTAGCCTTATGTTCCTCAGAGGTAGGTTCATATGGATTGAATCTCCGAAAAGCTTCCATCAATCGGTCTAGAAAAACCATTGGCGACTCAGTTGGTCCCTGAGTCACTTCTCTTACCTTAGCCAAATTGGTGGGGCGTCTAGCTGCCCCTCGGAGACCCGCCACTAGAGTCTGATGGTAAACCTTCAGGTGCTCTCTACCTTCAGGTGTATTGAAGTTCCAGTCTGGTCTATTTAAAGGGAAGTTTGCATCAATCTCATTGGGCAGTTGAATCGGTTGTCCATCTGCGCCAGGCACATTTTTCCTGGCTTCAAGAAGCACTCTCTGTCTCTCCTCCACCAAAGGAGAGTTTGTAGGAGCTGCTGGCAATCGTCCCATGTAGGCTGGTGCGAAAAGACAAGGGACTCTATCAGGGAAGTCAAAGCCTGTAGGTTCACAGAGAAAGAGGGATTATGAGTTTTCCAGTTATAGAGATCCGCTGAGGAGAACGGCTAATACTGAAGCAGCCAGTTCCCTGGGTCGTCAGGTGGACCATATTCCCTGAGCAGGAGTGCAGTGGAGTCTGGGATGACAGCCCTCTGACTTTTTTGGTCAGTGTGGCAGGGCTCCCTCCCTCGGCTCCTGTCAAGCATTTAGGACTAGGGAATAGCTTGTGGAGAATGCAGCGCAAGATGCTCAGCACAAGGGCTTGTAGCTTGTCCCCAGAATGGCAGCGATGGCAGTGGCTGCAGCGCTGGGGCTTAGGAGGGACGGCATGGGGCGCACGTGCTGTTCGGGAACGTGCATCATTGCCCAAGCATGGTGTGGGACTCGGTGTCTGTGGCTGGCGGGCACTCTCTGGTATCCAGCTCTGGGTCGGCAGTGACTGCAGCATTTGCGGTGGCGGTGGCGGCGGTGGCCGTGGGGGGCGCTGGGCATGGCTGCAGAGGCCTGCGTGGGGGCCCGCGGAGCCCCAAGCAGAGGGGCGACATGGAGCTGATGGCCGGCAGGGCTGCGGCTGCGTGGCTGTGGCTGCGCTGATAAATCTATGGAGGGAACAAAAAGCCAAACTCACAGAGGAGGGGGGAGGGAAGGCCGACAAAGCCTTCCACACCAAGACATAAGGCACTTGATCTTGGTGCCCGTGGGGTCCTGAATTAAAAATTTTAGACCTAACCTGTCTAACTTTGTCTAATGAAAAAGATCCTTTTGGTGGCCACCCAACCTGAAATGTAGGCCATTCTGAGGCACAAAGAGTTTGTCATCTACTTTTTTTTAACTTTAGTCCAGTGGCTCAGAGTCAAAGACAAAGGAGTCGTTAGCGTCTGTCCCATCCTCAGATTGTCAGAGAAAGGGCAACAGTTACAAATTACAAACAAGGAGACTGAACAACAAAGAACATAAACAACGTGACTTAAGTTGTGAGATCGCCTTCAGAAACAGACGGGAATCTCTTATGAGGTTTCCCTACTACAGACGCTGGCCTTGCCAACTACAGACGGTGAGAGTCTCTTACGAGATTTTCCCCAATGTCGGAGCAACTGACTACAGACATTGGCCCTGCCAACAACAGACGGTGAGAGTCTCTTACGAGATTCTCCCCAATGTCGGAGTGACCGACTACAGACGGCAACTCGCAGAGAACAGACAGATAGACAGAGTTGCTCAGAACAGACAGATAGACAAACAGAGTTGCTCGAGCATGTATACCTCCAAATCCTGGAGTCTTGGGGTCTGAGGGCATTCAGGCACTTCCTGGCCAACGCACCAAATGTTGAACCCGAGAGGGGCTCACCGAATCCTGACGCCACAGACCACCAATGCCCCCCGATTCGCTGTAATAAACATGAGGTTTATTAAACTGACGCGCCAGGGTTCGATTCCCCCGTAGAGGAATGAACCCCCTAAAATTGTTCTCTGGCCCTTTAAATATACAAGCAGCTACAAAAAAGGTGGGAGCACCAAGGAGTAGCTTTTTTTAGCAGGCAAGGCAACAAACAGCAACAGGTGTGATAAAGGAACAAAGAGTATGTTAAGTTAGGTGGTGACGCAAGTGGGGAATGTAGAGGAGGGAACCAGAGGGGAGTCTGAACAGACTGGTCAGCTATGTAAGCTTTGATGTTTTCAAGGACTGAGTTCTGTAGAAGGTTTCCAGAAGGAGTGAGGTCAGGGTCTCACCAGAGAGGAGAAGGCCATGTATTCATTAATTTTTACAGCCTTACAGTATAACTGGATGTCGACATGTAAAAGAATGTAAATTGACCAATATTTATCACCATTCCAAAACTTAAGTCCAAGCAGATCAAAGACTTTGAAGGTAAAACCCAATACACTTGTAGGGAGTTAGATAAATTAAATTAGATTTAGAAAATATATAGGGGTTTCTGATACTGTCTCTTAATTCAGGGCATGAAGATCATTATCAGCATGTGGACTAAAAACAGGAAACAAACAGGAGAATTAATAGACTGAAAAACAAGGTTGAAGTCAGGAAAAACAGGAAATACTCAATGGACTAAAAAACAAGGTTGTCAGAAAAACAGGAAAGACTTAATGGGTTTAAAGAAACAAAGTATCTGGCCTGACATTGTTTTCAGCTGCTAAGTGGGCGGAGCCCAAATTAAGCTGAAGCAGAGTTCCTCCTATTTAAGGACAGTGCATGGAGCCCCATGAAGGAGAAGAGGACCCTGATGCTAGAGAGATCCCAGAGTCCTGCTGAAAAAAGTGCTGGCCATCATTTGATGGCCAGATTTCCCTGAGGCAGAAAGAAGGTGGTTAGCAAAGAAAGCCTGAACAAGACACCAAAAGGTCAAGGACTAAACCCCGTGACTCAGCTGTTGCCTAGAGGGGTTTGATCTGTCTGAACAGTGGCTTAAAGGAAACTGTGCCTGGCTTTAAGGACTCTGAGGTAGAGTGACAGAGTTGCTAATGCGAAGGGGCTAAGGTCTCCCAGAGAGAAGAAAACATCAATCCTTATTTAAGGTGTGACTGCAATAACCAACTTACCCTGATGAATCTACATCTGAGAGATCCAGAAAAAGGACTGCTAAGTGCGTTAAAGAATCTAAAACAAAGACTGTGTTCCTGATGACTGAGGACCTGCCCCAGAGACTGTATCATTCTAAAAGGTTAGAAAAATAATTATCAATAGGTTTAGTGGATAGGTTAAAGGGGTTGTAGGTATTTATAGGATTAATAGTTAAGAAATTGTTGGTGTTTGTTATAAGTGAATATAAAATAAATAAATAAGTGTTAAATAATAATTTAAAACTTTGGTTACATACACTAAATCTAATAGAAGAGAAATTGAGGAAAAGCCTTGCACTCATCGGCACAGGTGAAAACTTTCTCAATAGAACACCATTAACTCATGCTCTAAGACCAACAATCAGTAAATGGGACCTCATGAAACTCGAAATCTTCTGTAATACAAAGGAAATGGTCATTCAAACAAAATCGCAACCTACAGATTGGGAAAAGTTCTTTGCCAACCCCTTAACTTAGAGAGGGCTATTATCCTTAATTTATAAAGAACTCAAGAAATTAAACACCATGAAACCAAATAATCCAATGAAAAAATGGGTAACAGAGCTAAACCGAGAATTAACAAAGAAGAGATCTCTAATGGCTAAGAGACACTTGAAGAAATGCTCAACATCATCATCAGAGAAATACAACTCAAGATGACCCTGAGATTTCATCTCACACCTGTCAGAATATCTAAGATCAAAAATTCAAATGATAGCACATGCTGGTGGGGTTGTGGAGAAAGGGGAAACTCCTCCTCCATTGCTGGTGGGAGTGTAAACTTGTACAAAAACTATGAAAATCAGTCTGGTGATATATTAGAAAACTTGGAATAGCCCTACCTCTAGACCTAGCCTTACAACTTTTGGGTATCCACCCAAAAAATTCCTCACCTATAAACAAGGGCACGTTCTCATCTGTGTACATAGTAGCTTCTTTTGTAATAGCTAGAAACTGGAAACAACCCAAAATCCCTTAACTGAAGAATGGACAAAAAAAAAATAACTGTGGCACATTTACACAATGGAATACTACTCAGCCATCAGAAGCAACAGAAACATGCAATTTGCTGCCAAATGGATGGAACTAGAAAAAGTCATCCTGAGTGAGCTAACCCAGACTCAGAAGGATGCACATAGCATCTATTTACTTATAATTAGATTTTAGTCATATAGGACAGGATAACTGTCTTGCAATCAACACACCAAGGGGAACAGGAACATAGACGTGTTACCTGTTAGTGGGACACTTTGCCCTAATAGAGTTGCCATATAGGCCCTCAGTGCAAGAAGAAACTCTTGACATCCATATGTCTGTTGAACTGAGGGGGGCTGATATGTAGGAGCAACCCACTCAGGTGGAGTATGATAGGTGGGAGAGAGGGGAGAGTGTGAGACCAGGAGGGATGCAGAGAGGGGACTGTGATGGAGATGGAACTTGAAGTAATAAATAAATACAAAAAAGAAGTTCAAACAAAAAAATTAATTTTAAAAAATTTACATTTCACAATGCTGTATCTGTGCTTACATAGACATTCAATAGAAAAAAAACTTTTTAAGTTTTAAAATTTAGATTTATTCTGAGACATCTATCCTACTATGTTTTGTGTCCTAATGGTAATAGTCAGCAACAGCTAACAAGTAATCACATAACATTCTAAATAAACACCCACACACTCACTACCTCACTATTAATATGATTTTTACTTTTGACACAGATAAGTCAAATAGGGTTTATGTTGTATAATTTTTTGCCCTACATTAATGTATTTTGGAACTTTACTTTGATTTACTTATCTTTTCCTTTTTAGTGATAATAGACTTTCTTATACATATAAGTATATGAGCAATATATATATATATATATATATATATATATATATATATATATATATAACATTTTCCCCATCTTCTTCTCCCAGTTCATCCTCACTTTCCATCCCATCTGAATCCACTTAAATTCCCTCTCTTTTCAGGAAATAAACAGGTTTCTAAGGCATAATATTAAAATAAAATATAATGAAATATAATTTAATAAGATAAAGTGAAACCTCATGTATCTGAGAAGAAAAGAAATGAACAGATTTTTAAAAAACCAAAGAAAGTACACATGAAACAGGTAAAGACTCACAGACAATCTTCATACTCATTCACACAATTAGCAAACCCATAAAAACAGTAAACTATAATATATATTCAAAGGACCTGGCAGAACCCATGTAGTCCTTGTTCATATTGTCCTAGTCTCTATGATTTCATATGAGTTGTAATTATGCTGATTTAGAGGTCCTGTTTTCTCTATCCTATCTAGATTTTACACTCTTTCTGTCTCCTCTACCACAATGTTTTCTTAGCCATTAGTGAGGGATTCAATGGAGACATCCCATTTTAGTCTGAGTGTTCCAAGGTCTGAGACTCTCTTCAGAATTTCTGGCTATGGGTATCTGTATTTGTTCCCATCTGCTGAGGAAGGATGCTTCTCTGATGATGGATGGTCAAGGCACTGATCAATAAGTATAACATAATCAGAAGATATTTTATTGCTATATATATTTATTTTTAGTACTGTAGTATTTGGTTGTGCTCTAGGTCCCTTACCTATCTAGTCTCAGGTTCTTGGTCACCTAAGTAGTACCAAGTATGAATTCCATATTGGTTGGTTACACCCACAAGCTTTGTGCCACCATTGCCCTAGCATATCTCACAGACAGGATACTTTAGTAGATCAAAGATTTTATGGATGTGTTGGTGTTTATATTTCTCTTTTGATCTTGTGCCGAATACCCAGCTAGAATGTGGAGGACCTATGTTGGCATGATCTATATATTCAACGAGTTGTATAAGTGGTATCTTCAGGACTGAAGTCCTGCCATCAGCTTGGGTAGAGCACCCTATTGTCTCTACCAGAGACTGCATTGCTAGTGTATTCCCATCGAGCCTCTTTAGTCTACAAATCAATTTTGTAGCTCAATCACCAGACTGTAAGTTTCATTTGGTGGTAAGAAATGACCAGTTGTGGTTTTCTCTCTCTCCTGCATTATTTGGCAATTTTATTTTCATTAATTTAGATAAATTTTATACAATTATATAAAATTATGATTTCATATATAATCACCTTCATATAAGCATCTACTAGAAAGTTTCTACTATATTTGTTTTCCATACTACTCCTCAAACGTTCCTTTTATCCATATCCTCTCCTTTACCTAATCTCCCTTTCTGTTCCCCATTTGACACTCCCATTCCAGTTCCTTATCTATCCATAACTTTCTAAAATATTTCCTTTTACTAGAGAGATCTATTACCTAGTCCCAAACTGTAAATGGCTGTTTTTAATGGATTGTAGGCTGATTATTGTATTAAAAGCTAATATCTGCCGGGCGTGGTGGCGCACGCCTTTAATCCCAGCACTCGGGAGGCAGAGGCAAGCGGATCTCTGTGAGTTCGAGGCCAGCCTGGTCTACAAAGCGAGTCCAGGACAGCCAAGGATACACAGAGAAACCCTGTCTCGAAAAACCAAAAAAAAAAAAAAAAAGCTAATATCCACATATAAACAAATACATAAATTTTACTTTTTCTGCTTGTGAGATATCTTAGTCAACATGATTATTGTTGCATGCACTTACCTGTGAGTTTTATGAATTCATTTTTGACTTCTGAGTAATATTCCATTAGGTAAATAATGCTCCACATATTGTTTATCATTCTGTTTTTGAAAGAAATCTTGTTTGTTTACAGTATTTTATTATTATGAATAGAACAGGAATGAACATGGATAAATAAATTTTTGTTATAAGTGTTTTATACTTAGCTTGTTTAGGATTAGCTTTGAAGCTTTCTCCTATTTATTGGGGGTTAAGTCTTATTATTAGTGGTTGTGTAGATTGTACTGTAGTGTTATGTTTAGGCGGATCTTTTTTAGGATTACCAGTGTTGTTGTTTTTTTTTTTTTTTTATTTGGTGGAATGATGGTTGTCTTTGGGTATACTACAGCTATGGCTATGGAGGAATATCCTGAGGTTTGAGGTCTAGGTTTAGTTGGTTATGTAAGTATCATTTTGGGTATTTGAGTTGAGTGTAATATATGCAATGAGTCATTTTTATATGTTTGATTTAGAGGTTGATGCTTATGCAATAGATAATTGAGCTGTTCTTGAAACTGATGATTTAGGAATTATAAGGGAGAGGGGAGTGGGTGTAGCAGCTATATATAGTTGTGCAGCTTGATTAATAGTTGTGGCTGGGTGATCTTTGTTTGCTGGGATTTTTATTATTATTGAGATTACTCGAGGAACTAGGAAAAGAATAAGGTGGGGATGGAGATTACGGAGACAAAAATGATATGAAGTAAATTTTTATTAGGCCTTTTTGATTTGATAAAATTTTGGATGGGTGAATGTGAGTGGTTGAGATGGATTTAGGGATTGATTTTTCAATTCATAGATGATCTAGGAGGTTGGAGGCAGTGTTAAAGCTTATTATTAGTATTGTTTTAGGAGTTGTTCAGTAAAGGATAATGGGAAAATATCCTAGGAGTGTGGAAAACAGTAATGTGGATGGGTTTTCTGGGGGAAATTTAGAGTTAAATTGTTGAGTTTGAATGCAATTGAGAATACTAGGATGATTATTGTGAGAGCTACTATTTTAAGGGATAATGATACTGTAAGGGTTGGGGTAATTATTGGGGGAATGTTATTGGAAATTAAGAAACCAGTGATGATACTTCTGAATGCTAGACATTTGATAGGGTTAGTTATTTCTGGGGTGGTTTCATTTATAGTAATTAAGGGGGGATATCAAGGGCTAGTTATAGTAACAAAATAAATAATTCATATTCTGTATGCTTATGAATATGTTAGAGATGTGGCAATGAGTGTGTTTAATAGGGTTTAGGCATTGGTATTAGATGTACTAATACCTTGGATAATGAGGTCTTTGGAATAAAATCCTGTTAGAAAAGGTATTCCGGTGAGAGCTAGGGTTCTTATTGTTAAACAGGATGATGTAAATGGAAGAATCTTGATTGTGTTACCTATCTTTCAAATGTCTTGTTCATCATTTAGATTGTGGATAATAGACACTAAGTATATGAAAACTAAAGCTTTAAAGAATGCATGAGTGCAGAAGGGGAGAAATGCTAGAGAGGGTTG
This sequence comes from Lophiomys imhausi, assembly GCA_907164525.1. NCBI lineage: Eukaryota > Metazoa > Chordata > Mammalia > Rodentia > Muridae > Lophiomys > Lophiomys imhausi. Next base: position 738,098 of record CAJQZJ010034276.1, on the reverse strand, counting down.
ATTAATTCCTAGTGTGACCATTATAAGTCCTTGTTGACTAGATATGGAGAATGCTACAATTTTTTTTATATCATTTTGAGTTAGTGTGCCAATGGCTGTAAGTAATGTGGTGATTGAACCTAGACAAAATATTGAGGTTAGGACAAGATTATTGTTGTAGGTAAGAGGGGAAAATCAGATTATTAGGAAAATTCCTGCTACAACTAAAGTGCTTAAGTGGAGTAGTGCTGAGACTGGGGTAGGGCCTTCTGTGGCTGATGGAAGTCAAGGGTGGAGGCCAAATTGTGCTGATCTTCCTGTGGCTGCGATTAATAGGCCTTAAAGAGGCATTAGGTTAGAGTTGTTGGTATATAAGATATGTTGTAATTCTCATGAGTTGGAGTTGAGACAGAATCATGTTTTGGCTATAATAAATCCAATATCAATTCGGTTATATAAGATTGCTTGTAGGGCTGTGGTATTTGTGTCTGTTCGTCCATATCATCATCTGATTAGGAAGAAAGATATAATACCAACTATTCCTCATCCAATGAATAGTTGGAAAAAATTATATGTGGAGGTTAAAATTATTATAGTATAATAGTAAGAGATATTTGACAAAGCAGTTTAAATATAGGTCTGAGTGTATGTATCATGAGGAAAACTCTATGATAGATCATGTGACAAATAGTGCTACTGATAAAAATAAAATAGAAAGATAGTCTATTTTAAAATTAATCGAAAGATTGGTAGTATTAATTGTAATTCAATGTCAGTTAGTAGTTATGAATTCAGTATTGTTGAAGAAAAATATTATGAGGGGGATTAGTCTGAGGAAGAAGGCATATTTGGTAGATGTTGTAATGTATAGGGGATAGTTAATTAGGTTAGTAATGTTAGTTATAGATAGTAGGTTAGGTAGTGATAAAATGAATAGAATAAGGATAATTGATGAAGAACCTATGTTTATTACTTTTCTTTGGAGTTGCATCAAGTTTTTGGTTCCTAAAACCAATGGATTACTTCTATCCTATAAAAGTAAGAAAGCTATAGGTTTAAGTATAGGTGCATGAGTTAACAGTTTTTGAGTTATTTCTTGGTACATAAGGTTAATTTCCTATTGTAAGATTCACAGTCTGATATTTTGAATAAACTATATTTACATTGTGTGAACCCTAAAATAAGTTTAGGGTTTGGGGTGATTAGAATAAGGAGAATGAATGATATGAAGTGATACAAGTGTTATTTCTCATGTATGTGATGGTTGAAGATTAATGATGTCATTGGTAAATTTGCCTTGTTGAGTGGTAATGATGATGTATAGTGAGTATAAAGCTGTAATAGTGAAGTTAATCCCTATAAGAATAATAGAGAAATTAGATCATGAGACTACTGATATTGTAATTAATAGTACACCAATTAGTTTAATTGATTTTCTAGACTTGCTAAGCTTCATCAGGTGGCTATTAGTGGGAATAAGGTTTGGATCCCTTGGGCTAAGATTATTGTTCAACTGTGGATACGTTCATAGTTAGTATTAGCTAAGCAGAATAAGAGAGAAGAAGTTAGGCCATGGACAATTATTAGTGTGGTTTCTACTATGAAAATTCGGGGAGTTTGGATTATGATACCTGCATTACTCGCACTATATGACTTACTGAGGAATAAGCAATTAGAGATTTGAGATCAGTTTGTAGTAGAAAAATAGAGCTGGTTATGATTATACCTCATAGTGAGAGTAAAATAAATGGATAAGCTATAGTTTTGGTTATTGGGTCAAGGGTTATAGAAATTCGTATCATGCCATAACCTCCTAGTTTAAGGAGGATGGCTGCAAGGACTATAGAGCCTGCGACTGGAGCTTCAACTTGGGGTGTTGGAACTCATAAATGAAGTCCGTAGAGTGGAATTTTGATTATAAAAGATATTATACAGGCTAGTGACACAATGCTATTGGATCATTGAGATATAAGATATTAAAAACATGAGTGTAAAGTTTAAAGTGCTTATAGAGTTGTAGGAAGAAATTAGGGTAAGAGTGGGATTGAGCCAATTAAGGCATAGAATAGGAAATAAAGTCCTGGTTTAGGCATTCTGTTTGGTTGCCTCATCGAGTAATGATAATGAGTGTTGGAATTAAGGTAGCTTCAAATATATAAAATATGATCAGTTCAGAAGCTGAAAATGTTAGGATGAGAAGAATTTGTAGTAGAATAAGTATAGATATTTAAGTTTTTATAGTAAGATGTTTCATTTTTAATAAGATTTCGGCTGGTGAGTAATGTAAGTGGAAGGAGTCATGTTGTAAGAATGAGTAGGGGGCTGAGAAGGAGTCAGTGAAGAATGTAGTAGAACTGTTTATGCTGTTTTCATTCAGTAAAATTAAGCTGATTAAACTGATTAGAAAATTATGAGATGTTACATTAACCCATACTATTTTTTTGCTTGATAGTTAGGTTAGGGGAAGTAGTATGATTGAGGGAAAAATAATTTTTAGCATTGTAGGAGGTTTAAATTTTGTACATAGACTGTCGCGTCCCTCTCGACCGGCAAGAAATGACGCAACTCACAAAAGCTCTTCTCCTGCAGTTTATTCAGGTCCCTTGAAAACAGTCTTCTGAATGCCCGGGCAGACCC